>CADEBD010000046.1:2400000-3000000 GCA_902825455.1 Arctia plantaginis | reverse complement strand
TACGTAATGAAAACTTGTTCTTTCTTGGATATTTTTCTTTTGAATGTAATATTTTGTAATACTTTATCATCACATAATATTTCTTGTCCGCCTTAACAATACAACTATCAGTTTCGTCCTCGAACGTCACTTATTTTTTATTTTTGTTTGAAAAATGATTTGCTAATCTGACATCTTAAAGTCATGCAACTTTTAGTGTAACTATTTAAATCCAGTATTTATGTGCGATAAAATTAAAATACGAACATTATCAACTAACGTTTCACAATTGAATTTGCCTTATTCATTATTATTGTATCTATTCCAATCATCATCATCAGCCTATCGCAGTCCACTGTGTAACAGTTATTTTTTTGGTATATTAGTAATGCGTACGGTATTGATAAAAGCGACACCTGTTGGCCGCATCGCTTTGTTGTT
This sequence comes from Arctia plantaginis, assembly GCA_902825455.1. Lineage (NCBI taxonomy): Eukaryota > Metazoa > Arthropoda > Insecta > Lepidoptera > Erebidae > Arctia > Arctia plantaginis. Next base: position 2,999,580 of record CADEBD010000046.1, on the reverse strand, counting down.
GACTTATCTAAAGTAGTTTGTAGCTACGGTATTGATCTCCTTTGTTCACTTTCGGACCACTAGATGGCGTTGGTTTGAGACATGATGGATTAATTAAAAAGACTTACTTTTTTTATCTGTTCTGGTAATCTGTCATGACAAATTGTATAGGTATTGAGAGTGTTCAGCTATGGTGGAAAGCAAGTTACTTTTGATTTCGTTAGCGTTGTTTTCTTTCTCAATTTAAATGTCAAAGTGAAGTGATGAGGAAGGGTTAATTTCTGGAAGATTCCTGAACCGAGGATATATAAGTCCGGCTTTCTACCACGAGAGACACTCTGCTATCTCGTGTCTTCCAACCTTAAATGGTGTTTTGTTTGTCGTGTAATTTGAATTTCGTAATATGTAGTCTGTTCAAATCTACCCACTAAAGAGGTGAGTACGGTCTTAATTCTACTTAAACCTATTTGTTTCTGGAACCTGATTAATTATATGAGTGCTAATCCATTCGTAGGGTCCCAGATTTCGGGGTCAAGACGGTCAGTCTCAGACGGCGTGCTTGCTCTTTTGTGGCCTTCTGGTACAGACTCAAGTTTCTCGGTACCCTCTGGCAAAGCTGGTGATTGCGTGGCTCACGACGCAAGCGGACAGCCGTACCCAAGAGTTACGTACTTAAACTTATAATTGCAAATTGTTAAACTTTTATCCATATCTAATATAAATAGCCGACTCGGGCGGAAGAGGAAGTAACCTCCTGGAGGGACGACGAGGAGGCACCGAGCACCATCAGCTCGGCTCTAACGCGCTCCGCTGCAGTTTTTTTTTCTTTTTCTTGTACCCACACTGATTAATTTATTTGATTTCTTATTGTAAATTTGATCTACTTTTTTTTTGAAATATACATGTATGTATAACTGAGGTGTAAGTTGTTTTCCTCTAAAGAGTCCCATAGGTTTCCCACACGCACCGCTTCTTCACAAGGCGCTCTGAGGTAATCTCTTGAATCTCTCCACTGGGTCGGTGAGTAGTCTGCCTGAGAAGAAAAGCGGCTACATATGCTATATATAGGCTATGTTGGACATAGGCCTCTCCCATTGCACGCCAATATTATGTCTAAATGTACTTCTTCCTTAAAGCCCGGCACCGCACTTGTGACTCCTCAGTTGCAGCTGTTCATGGACAGCGGTAGTCATTTCAGATCAGGTGACCAGTCTGCTCGTTTGCTCCTTTAACATAAAAAAAATTGTACACCTTTAGAGAAATAAATATTATTACTAAATAAGTCATCAGTGGTACAACTTATTTAATAATTGCATTCCTGGAGCTTCTTGCACAATATAATAAATAAATAAATATTGCGCGGCAAAATATTGTCAAAACACATTGTCGGAAATTAGCCATGCGATCGGGCCCCCATGCCGCGATTGAAGGAGGAAGTGTTCTCCCCTGGGATAGGGCCTGATTAGGCATGGTGTCAATTCGGGGAGGACCTGAAATAACATGGTCCGGGTCCTCCCCAGAGTAGGACACCTAAGGCCGGCCGTCGGGGTGGTTTTTAGCGGAATCACCACATACTCCTGGTTCCTGAGTCCCCGAGGAGCAGGAGATCCGAAGGGATTTTCCACCCCGTCAAAAAAAAAAAAAAAGGTGGGCGAACACTTGAAGTTGAGGATAAGATTAAATTATCATCTAAAATAACATCTCACACAGACTAAAAATCTCGGTGACAAAGTAATTAAATAACAATATAAATCCGATAAACGTCGACTCTTTTTATAAAACTCTCCAAAATTCTTATCTGAAAACACCCCGCAATACTGTGACACAGATTTAAATTCTAATTTAACAAGAATTCATGAAATATTAGCAGTAATAATTCTAGCGACACGAGTAAAACTTATACCCACGTACCCAGCGCCCGTTACTTATGCAATTTCATTCCAAATAGGGATGTACCATATCTAGTTTGAACGCGACTAATGACTTATTAATAGTCAGCAGTAGTTTAGTAGACATACTACTAAACCAATATGATAAAGTCAGTTCGTTAAAATGATCTCCTTCCTTTTATTTGTCATCGTTAGCTTCAATGCAAAAGTTGCATAAAAATTAACGTAAATTTCGTACAAATGCATTTTATTAATTTAATACTAATAATGTCCGTCATCAGAAGGCTTTAATAGTCCACTGCTGGACATAGGCCTCTCCTTAGAAAGGAGGTTTTGGCTTAGTCACTACCTCACACTCCGTATTCTTAATCCGTCACCACACGGTGTAGTGACGCATTAAGAATACGGAATGTCACTACCCCAATTCATCCCGTGGGTGTCGTAGGAGCCGACTAAGGGCACAAAACAACGCAGGAAACCAGCACTGTAAAAAGAAGGAACACTTGACACAAACCCTATATCAACCCGTCTGGCCAGCGTGGTATAGTAGGCCAAAACCTCTTTTCTTAGGAGTGGCCTATGTCCACCAGTGACCTTTTAAAGGCTGTTGTTGATGATGATGAATAATATTTTTTAATACTTCATGCTATTTCATTACACCTGACGAACTTTACACCAAGTGGCATTATTTAAAAGGTGCCTTTTGATGGCACAAAGAATGATGTACCATGTGCATGCATAAGAAATAATTCAAATAAGAATCATGTAATACTTAAATAAATATAAACAAGCTGAGAAAATAAAGGGTTAAAATGGCAATTTTTCAAGATGAAAGCGTGTTTTCTCTTAAAGTTTCTAACGAAATAGACTTCAGCAACTCTCATGTCCTTCAAACCGGCTAATTCATTTTTTTTCGATCTGAACATTCTCAGCCTATACTATTATACACATGGAACAATTATTTAGTTTTTTTATCACAATACTTATTAGAGTAGAAAAAAAAATTGTCTTGTAGTAAAATAAACAACTGAAATGTGTCTATTCTACTTTCAAAATCCTTTGCCTTCTTAAAGGATATTGATAGTAGAGAAGTTACATGTCAATCCTCATCTTCTAGCACCGCGCTACTTCCTGGGTGTGTATGTGTGTAAAGAATAGAATAGATTAAATATTCTCTTCTGAGTTTTGTACACTCTTGTCATCCTTCTGGCAATACAGAAGCATTGTTAATACACGTATCGACAAACCAGGCATCGATTTTCTTATTTTTTTCTCATAAACATCACTGCTATAGCAATCAAAGTTTATTGTTTTACCTTTTCTAATTAACCTACCTTAAATTTACTATTTGAATTTGAAAAAATCTAAGGCCTTTACTTTTCAGCAGAAAACCTACTTAGTATTTTTGAAATATAGTGTAGTGATATTTTCCTTTATTTAGGCTTCACTTTTATCCCTGGAGTAAAATGATGTGATGTACCACTGCCTTAATTTCATCTGTAGTCTTTACTCTTGCAGTAGAATAATGTACCTATAAATTAAAAAGCTTACATTAGAAGTAGTTAATTAAACGAAAAAGTAAACAGATGAAACTACGTAACGATGATTTTTTAATCGTGATTGAACAAGAAAGGATTGCGTATTGTGTCGTGACACGATACTCGTCCCATTTTCAAAAGTCGCCACAAAAGTATTCACTAGCTGGTATTCAATAAAAACGTTTTTTTAAGTGTCGTAATAACAGATAACATAAAGAAATAAAGATTAATTGGCACAAATTCAAAAACAATATAATCTACAAAGATTAGAAATCATAATAAAAATGTTCTCACGAAAAAATTATAAGATCATCATGGATAGTAGATTTGCATTTCTAAATATGTATTTGCTTCTTTCTTTTTTGAACGACTTTGCATTTTACACAGTAATTGCAACTAATATTGTTTTCTTTACCCACGCATTCTCTTATTATTTTCGCTACAACACTTTTAGTAACCACTGACTACAAGAGATGTACTCTTTTACCGGATTTCTTGTTATTAAAAAAAAGAATTAAAACTAAAGTAAAAATGTGCGACTTTTAAATTCCGAATGTATCACTAATCGCCGACAAACCTTAGTTTTATTGCGGGTACAACACTAGTTAAAGAGGTTATAACAGCGATGCTTTTACCCCTTCTGACGTCAATAACCTTCTTTAACGATTCCACGACTGCAGGCAGTCAGAAAAAATACAGTCAAAAGTTAAACAGTTTTATCTTTATAAAACAAATACAATGTTACAATGTCTTTATAAAATGTTACATCTATATGAATACAAGAAAAGAAAAGAAACTCTTTGTATCCCGTTTTAAATAAAAATAGCTTACGGAAGCATATTTAAGTGTAGATGAAGTACAGAAGATAAAAAAATGAAAACAAAAAGTATAAACGGCCACAAAAAGCTGTAGTACAGTATAGGAATCTAATAAATTATATTTTGTCTTATGACGGTATAAAGTCTGTACACTGAAATTTTAAGTTATGCTAGTCAATGAAATAAATCAAGAAATTAAAAACGGTCGACGACCGACCTCCAGGCGATCAGTGGAGCGAATACATAAAATATTCGCTCCACAACTCTTATGGAAGAAATTTAATCTATGAATAGAATAAGTTAAAATCTACTTCTATCATATTTTAGATATAAAACTGCGTCAACTTTGCATTCAGCTAAAAAGCTCTTCATGTGCTCTCTTTGACTTATTATAATAAAATAAAACGGACTATAATAGACTTACTTTATTTCTACTTTACATACGAGTATATATAATTATTATTTTGCATCTAATCTAAACTCACAAACTTTCGTATTTATGATATTCATAGGACATGTCAACACAACGAGTAAACGTGTCACCTGTTTTGTTCCAAATGCGTAGCCAGCTTTTGAGGTGTGAGCACACTTACTTTGAGAAGAGAAAAAAATCCTAATTATTATTCAAACTAACATCTCTTACAGAAAGCTCAGATTTTCTACCATTAAATAAAAATATAAATTCGAGTTCCCGTTATTGGCTTTTGAGCCCCCTTCCCATAAGAATTGGGGGGCGAAGAGGTTAGGTAACCTCATTCACTCAGTTAAAACAGAAAAAAAGAAACGAACTGTTTAACACCGGTTTTCCGAGAGGCTGTAGTGTCACTCCGGTCGAGCCGGCCAATTTGTGCTGATGCTTAGCTCACGACAAAACCTTCTACTGTTTTCTATCACTCTTTCATTCACAGAACGTTAAAATAGTGACACATTTAACTGTATGATATTCACATTGTTGTTCCTTTATTTCACATCACATCAACAGACTCTAATAACCCACTGCTGGACATAGGCCTAAGCTTAGAAAGGAGGTATTGCCCTACTATACCACGCTGGCCAGAAGGGTTGGTACAGGATTTGCTTCAAGTTTTCCTTCAGTGCTGTTGTCCTGCGTTATTTTGTTCCCAATCTAGTCAGCTCCAGTTTTAGTCGGCTCTTACGACACCCATGCGGCCACGGAATGAATAGGGGTAAGCTTCCGATTCTTGGGGCAGAAGGAACTAAAAGAGCAACAATGCACTTTTGTCTCTCTGAGTTCCATGTGTATGGTCGGTGGTAGTCACTTAGACCCTTCAGCTCTTTTGCCCCCGATACCAAAAAAAAATGTCCTATCACTAATATGTAAGTTATTTTCTTTTAAAAGTTTAAAGCTTTAATAAAGAAGATGAAATACCTATACTTATTGTCATCACATAACTTTTGTTAAATGGACATCAGTAAAATAAATTCTCTGAGCTAAAAATATAAGCATCATTTAAAAGGACCTTTGTTTAATTATTTACACGCACTCTAAAGTACGCCTACGCTGTAAGCTGCAAGTTCCCAGGTAAACATTAACAATTCCATAAAATATCACATTACACCTGAATTTCAGAGACCTCAATTTAACTTGTCGAGCTAAAATATGAAACTACACTACTAACTGAGAACATTTTAAGGCAAATAAAGTAGAAAATGCCCCTCCAAGGCATCACTAAAAGTTAATTTGTTTTTAAAGCAAGATGCATAAAGCAAATTATAAATTTACCTACCTACCGTGGGAGAGCCATGCTTCGGCACGATTGATACCACGGCCTCACTTCTGTGAGGCCGTGGTATCACTCCGGTCGGTGACCGGTGTTAAGCAATTCTTTCGTTGCCTTTCACTGAGTGAGTGAGATTACCGGAGCCCAAATCCCCACTCCCGCTGACTCTCGAGTCAGTGGGAGGGACAGTGGGGGGACTCCAAGGGCTGCAACGCACTTGTAACTTTTCAATTGCAGGTGTCCATGGGCGGCGGTAGTTGCTTACCATTAGGTGACCCGTCTGCTCGTTTGCCCCCATATACCATAAAAAAATGATAAATCAATTACGATGATAGTCTCTAGATACTTTAACAATCTAATGGTCAAGAGTAATATTTGAATGAATGAAAATATCAACAAATTAATATCATTTCCATTTTCATCAACTAGCGACCCTCTTCGACGCACGGTTGTGAGTACATACAAATTAAGTTAAGTTAAGTCATTTTTAAGGTTTATCCTACGTAAGCTATGAATAAATATCTAATTGATGGTGAACACTGTATTAAAATTTGTTGGATGGTTTACGTGAATTTTTCAATACACAAGCAGATTAAACTTTATATTGGTAATATAAATAATTTGATGATATTTAATATTTCAAGAAAGCTTACATGCATACACATTCAAGAGATAGCGCTAGACAGTTACTACGATGATGTAGTTACCGAGATGGTGAGAAACACACGAATATATAGATATACACCGACATAGCCTACCGGATAATCAAGCTGAAGTGGCAGTAGGCTGACCATATTAACCGCAGAACCAACAACCGTTGGGGAAAACCAGTTCTTGAGTTGAGACCGCTTCTCGGCAAACGTAGTGTAGGACGCCCACAGGCCAGGTCTAGTGACGATTTGGGTAAGATGGCTGGCAAGAGCTGGATGCGAGAAGCCGAAAATCGATCTAAGTGGCGTGCAATGGGAGAGGCCTATGTCCAGCAGTGGACTGCGATAGGCTGATGATGATGATATAGATATACACTACGAAGTTCAAAACATTCATCCTACGTTTTGCGAACAACTTTTTTAATAATATCACCATATTACAAGTACTATTAATATAACACCAATGTTGGTGCTATAAGTAATTATTGGAAAGTTGTTTTTTTTCTTAGATTTTGTTGCATTAGGCTAATAAAAGCCTGAAAACAGGTTAGGTACTCCAGTGCCACCTGTTTTTTGGAGTTTTTGCTCATTTGGCACCACTTGGGTGACACTTGTAGAGTTAAATTAGCTAGAAGTTGGTAACGGTGATTACGATGAAAGATTTAACCTACGGTCGCAAGAAACGTTGCCCATCAAAGTACACCAAAACTCACATAACGTACCTAAAACCAAACAGTACAATTTTCTCTTGGGTATCAAACGAAACAAAATAGCAAGTAAAATCAGAAGCAGCGACTGTAATTACTGTCGATATTTGATATAGGCCTCAAGACGAAGCATCTTTCATTTCACTTCGTATCTGTCAGAACATTTTTGAAGTATTTGTCCGGATGATTTATTGCAGATACTCCGTCTAAACCTGAGAAGTAAATTGGATGGAATATACGTACATATGTATCAATGTAGTTTATGTAAACATATATGTTGGTTCAGGCTGAACTGAAATTGATTTATGGGTAGTCATTTGGTAAGTTTTGATTTAATGAAAATACTAAGAATACGTGTTGTGACGGATTAAGAATACAGAGTGTCACCACCCTTTTCATTCCATGGGTATAGTAAGAGACGACTAAGGGAGAAAACGCTGCAGGATGTTGTCCTGCAGCTTTTGCTCCCTTAGTCGTAGCACTGCAAAGAGAAGGAAAACTTGACACAAACCCTATAACAACCCGTCTGGCCAGCGTGGTATAGTAGGCCAAAACCTCCTTTCTAAGGAGAAACCTAAGTCCAGTAGTGGACTATTAAAGGCTTGTTGATGATTATGATGATGAAAAACTATTATAAACAGCTCCCACACGACGCTAAGATTAGTAGAGATCAATTTATTGTAGATTCATTGTTTTTGTTTTATTATTTATGTGTTTATATAACCATAGATGATATGTAGGTATTTATCATATATATTAAGTACACACTAATTGCCTTGCTTCTTAAAAAATGGGCTGTCTTGATTGGAGTGACACCACGGCCTCACAGAAGAACGGAATGAGTTTATCGGAACCCAAACGATAGTAGGCCAAAACCACCTTTCTAACTCACCTATGTCTAACAGTGGACTATTAAAGGCTGTTTATGATGACCACCTACCGACATATCTATATAACCGATTACTTACCCGAATATAGAGTTTTGTTTCTGAGAATGTATAATCCTGAGAAAAGAATGCCTGCAGCATAATATCTCGGCTGTATAAAAATAAACACTCCTGATGTCAAAATATGCATCATAATCTGTTACATAAAAAAAACTATTAAAATCAGGCCAACATTTCAGATATGTAAAATACATTTACACACATTTAGAAAAATTAAATTCAAAAATCCTTCTGTCTCCCATACGTCTTCAATCTATATCTTTCAAGAACGGTTAAGCTAATTCCCGAGATAGTCCATTGAATATCAATTAAGCTCTTATTACCTTTCTAATGGCGTAATTAAACTTAATAACACTAAATTTTGAGGATGAAACGCTTGCAAAATCTTATCTAACCAAGTAATGGGTTGCACAGATGTATATTACGACGTCTATTACAAAAACACAAAATCTTTTTCAAACATTGATATTACTGTGGCAACTTCAACTGCAATATACAAAGAAAAACATACTTTAATAACATCTATCAAAGATTCTTAAAAATATAGAGTTGCTTCTAATCCTGCATCACACACTGAAAGTTCTCACGCCTATCAATATTTATATCTGCAATTTCCCAACATTATCCGTTGGACCACAGCCCACCAGGCATGATCAACTGCGTAGAGGATCCTGCATTTTTGTATTAAAGGGGTGTTCCACCCGTTCTTCCACAGTGGTTACTTTGACATAATTACGTCAGAGTAAGCACTGTGGAAGAAGATTCAGATCAGCAGAATCATCATCGCCACCATAGCGTGCACTAGTAAAGTAATGAGCGGTACCACCGCTGCACCGTACCACATAAGCGTTGATCGAAAAATTAAAATAGTTTATGGTGAACAAATTGAAATTCGTGTGGTGACTGGTGAACTTAATTTTTGTTGTTTCAATTTGTTGTTTAATCTGGTAATCCTTACTTATATTATAAATGTATAAGTGAGTTTATTTGTTACGCTTTGACGCCCAAACCACAAAATCGTTTTTAATAAAAAATAACACTAATGGATAGCCACATTATCAGCGAGTAACATAGGCTACTTTTTACTGCAATACTTGAGCGGCTGAGCCGCGGGCAAATGCCAATAACTAATAATTAAAACTTCAGAAAATATTGTAAGTTTTTGTGATATCACGAAAGCTCACAATATTTTGGGATGTTTTAATTATGATACAAAACAATGCAAGGACCTACATAAAATCATTCTCCTATTGGTAGTACAACAATTAATTGCATTTAGTAAAACAAAATTCAAAAAATAACCACAAATTTCCTAATTGAAACGTCGGGTGGAGTCACCTACACAGAGCACAAATTTAGACTGTAAGAAATGTCAAGGCAATGAACTTTAAACGATGTAAGCAGCAAAACCTCTTAGTTACCTGTCCCTTTTATTAGTATATCATACGAATAGTATATGAATTCGTTATGACTCGTTTGTTCGGAGCGCAACGGCACGCGTTCAAACAATGGAGCACTAATCTCTTGGTGCAATCTCTGCTCAAGACGTACAACAAGGCTTCTAATATCACCTCTTATATCTAATCGTTATCTTCATCATTCACCGTAAATTGTTAACGTGGAAAATTTATTGAAAGGTCTATTCATACCACTATTTTTAGTACCACAGTATATACCTATTTGGCTATTGATATTAATATGTCAAATTCACTTAATAAATTGGTTGATTAAAGCACTAGTATTATTTTCACATCTGAGTGTAAGTTTTTTTTTTATGGTATAAGGGGGCAAACGAGCAGACGGGTCACCTGATGGTAACCAACTATCGCCGAACATGGACACCTGCAACTCAAAAGTCACTAGTGCGTTGCTGCCCTTGGAGTCCCTCCCGCTTTTTATTTTTTATTTTTTTAACTCTTTGGACACTCTCGGGAGAATCTTTTCCTGCCATCAAGAAATTCATCGACCTACGAAACTATATATATGTTTTCTTTTCGAAACCAAATAGTTTGGTGAGATATAAGAAGATAATTCACAAACATGAAAACTTAAAACTAAGAATTTTAGTTATTTAGGTGTAATTTTATTGATCTGCATCATACATCTTTATTTAAATACTTCCAGATAGTTAGGGCATACTGTCAGTTTCTGGATTCTGATAAATGAGACTAGATGTAAAACTTATGATACATTTATTGTTTTTTCAAAGTATATTCCCTCGCAATTAATGCATTTTTTGCATTCGCTGAAACCACTGTACACAGCAATTGGACCAGTCTTAAATTACTGTAAAAGTTAAGTGATGCGGTATCCATCGAGTGCAAAGCTTCCGAACCTTCAGATGCACATGTAAAATGTTTTGCACTTGGCTCATTCCAATGCCACAAAGCCCGATTTGCAGGCAAGTAATTTTTTTAACAGTAAAACTGAAATAAGTTGTCGTACGGTGTCAATATACAAGCCTGTAACTGCAGTCAGACCTTCACGTACCTTGTCATGGATATGATCACGTCCACGTCTAAATTCTCCAAACCATACCGAATACACAGAGCTGCGACATGGTGCTTCATCACCACCACCAGTTCACTTAAGCCACATCGAAAATCATAAAAAATCATTTAATTAAAATGTTCACGAGTTAAATTCATTTTGATAGCAACACACAATTTTCGCAAGGACGTCACAATGAAAAAACAAATGACAGTCCCGAAAATTAAAAAGTACCATGTTCCCAAAGAGTTCCGTTTTCATTTTTTTTTCGTAAGTGGCCAAATCCAGAAACTTTTAGTATGTCCCACGTATCAGCGCTTTCTATCAATCAACTTGTTTTAATTATATTCTTGTAAAGAAAGGGATTTGATTTATACTTAGATAAGCTATTAACTGCAAATGTTAAAATGAATGTATGGTGTGAGTAGGATGGACACGGTGAGGAATGAGATGAGGCTAAATATTTGGGGAAGCTTTCAGCTTCCAGCTAGTAGCTCCAGTAAACGATAAGTTGAGAAACAGATTGCCAGATTTATTGACAGATTAACAGAATATGGTGAAGAAAGTAATGAAGTTGGCACATACAAGAGCAAAAGACAACTAAAGGAAAGATGGACGTACTTCGTCAAAGAGCATTTGGCTAGAACTACATAGTCCCTGTACCACCCAGTACGCAGTCAACTTAAGATTCATAGTGGAGAATACATGAAAACTCATTAAATCGACCAGTTACTAAACCATAATGCTGTAATGTATCACGATAATTGTGTTGTAACCTAAATTCCAAATCAAGTACATGAGTCATACTTTATTGGTATTCATTTTAGGTGGATTTTATTAGCACCTACTGTAAATTATTTCGAATAATTATATCGTTACAGTGTAAAGTTTACATCGTATAATCGCTTAATCATATTTATGTAGACAAAACCTCTCATCATCCGAGTTACTGATGGTATCAATAAATTTATCAAGGCTGAAAAATGATTCACATACTACGACAACGAGACGACTACGATACGGCACAAACTGTTACATTCTTGGAAGTAAGACGGTGGTTAGTTTTTCATAAAAAAACGCATTCCTTATGTCAGTTTAATAATTGGCCTTAACTTTTTAATGTTTATGTAAGTAAATTTTATGGCCTTTATTTCAAGGTCTGCCCTGACAAAAAAATGAGATAGCCAGTTAACATTTAAAATGTCGATGCAGAATCAATGGTGTCAAAGTCATTTACATAATATAATAGTAGACTTTCCAGACAATAATATGACATCAACAGCCTATAACAGTCCACTGCTAGAAAGGAGATTTACGCCTACCATACCACGCTGGCCAGACAGGTTGGTATGGGGTTTGTGTCAAGTTTTCCTAATCTTTGCAGTGCTTTGTCCTGCGTAGTTTGCTCCCTTAGGTGGCTCTTACGACACCCACGGGATAAATAGGGGTGATGACACTCCGTATTCTTAATCTATCAACACATGGATGCGAAAGTATTTTAAAAGAACATAGTAATCAATCTTGTACGATGGCACAAAACCCTTCGTGCACCAACTTCTCTCGTTTTTTTATGTTTATAAGTAAATAAATAACCAGGACTCCGTTAGGGCACGTCGGTAAATATAAATAAATGTATATACAGCTTATCATAGTTAATTTTTAGGCATAGGTGTCTCAGAATCCGTCTTAGCTGCTAATCCGACTTGCGGCTTTATTGGTTTCTCCAAGCTGCCCAAGTAGGTCGACAAAGGCTGGAAACCAATAATCTGACGGACACCTTTTATTACATACATTTGACAAAATTACTGCTGACTCCCGTTCATTGTAAAGAAACCTTTGCAGAGCGTCATCCGCTTGAGTGAGTGGCGTCTCGGGGGCCCTCTTTTAGTTCCCTGGTTAGGTAATTAATATTCATGCAAACGTAATCGGGACACTCACCCCTTCTTTGCCTAAATTTTCCTTTATATTGTAACAAGTTGAACAGACAATTTTCAGTTGAGAGTATTGATTATTATTTGAAAGCTATTGTTTTGAAAATAAACTTCTTTAAAACGTCAGTCAAATATAATAGCTTCATTGTTCTGCTGGTCTGGACTGGTCAAGAGTAGCCTCAGAATTAATATATTGGTATAAGATACTAGCATACGCCTGCGATTTACTTCTATGAATGTAAAAGATAAAAAAAAAACTTATAGCTGTATCGGGTAACTATAGCGGGTCATCCTAAGAATTGCTAGGCAATATTTATTTTTTTATTCGCCAACACAGACAAATCGTTTTGATTTTCGAATAATTTGAAAATAAAAAGTTTATTTAACAACAATTTTTATTATTTATTACTTAATACTATAAGATAGGGGCCAATATCTACTGTATATTAAAGAAAGTTTATTATAACGTCCTTTGTTGTTTGGTCGTTCATATTATGGCTAAATTTGGACGGCTTCCTTTCTCTACTCCTACTCCATATCAAGCACCGCGCGCTTCCTTGGTTTCCTTATACACACTTCCGTCCCTTTTCACTAAATTACTCCCACAGATTGCCAAAAAGCGAGATATAAGATGGCACACATCAAAAATTGTATTGTGTTCAAGACGGACGTCAATCAACGTTTGTATGAGTTCATGTTACGCACAAGTTGTAGTATAAGACAATGTTACTTGCCAAATTTCATAGTTCTAGGTTAACGGGAATTATCTTTTAAAATTTGGTTCCCTTGAGCGTGTCGAAATATGCATTTTTTACGGCATAAACGACGGTATCTTTTTCGTACGATAACATAGAAGTTTGATTTATTCACATCTTCAAGGGACTGTGGATCTGAATATATGGTTTTATTTTCAACTCGATACCTACACGCGTTCCCGAGATAAAGGATCTTAACAGACTGACGGATGGACAGACAGAGAGACGGACAACAAAGTGATCCTATAAGATCCTATAATCTTAAAAATACCTGTATCTTTATAATAGAATACAATATTTAATCAATCGTTTGAAAAATATTAGTACACTACTTTTACTTTATTTACCAATAAAAAAATAATATTTCTGTATGTCGATCGCGTACGCTAACAATTTCGCTCGGCTGATTGAAGTTTTACCTTAACGTTCTCTATTTTTTATTTTATTTCTGTTGAATGTTAATACATTCAGCAGAAATAAATAAAAATATAAAAATAAATATATGAGAATATATTCAATAAAGTTTTAAGGTACTTACAAACAAAGGAGCAGGTGGGTCTTCTGAAGCTAACTACTTGGGGGACTACGGCAACAGAATGGACACGTGCAAGTATCAGTTATAAGTGCGTTGCCGCTTTTTGAGCTCCCACCCTCAAGAAATAGGGGTGGTTATAACGCAAAAGAAACAGCAGCAATCAGGCAGGCACAATTGGTGAATCACCAGTTGTCCCGCTACCTGCAAACATCATCGCTGTTTATCTCCACGACAAGTCCATACCGTATATGGGTCGGGACGGCGAAGAATGTCGAAGGAAGGTCACATTCGGGGTTCCCCAGAGATCAGTCTTAGGACCCTTTCTGTGGAACCTCGCGTTTGCTGCGGTCCTGAGGACCAGTCTTTCAAAGGACTGGGTGTCGTCTGACACTCTGACACTGGTTGTTGTATTGCTTCTAGGAGGTCCTAGCGACGATTAGAGCTTCCGAATTGCCGGTGGCTTATGTCGTCCGAAAGATCAGCCGTCATGGGCTAAGGGTTGCACCTTATATGACAGAAGCCTTTTGGTTTCACAGGAAACACAGAGGTGTAGTTCCAACCCACTCGAGTGGGGGGAACAGGAGTCGGCACTGCGCAGCCAACTGGGACACAAGCTGCAAGACTGCCCCGCATGGGCGTCAGAACGCAAAGTGCTGATCAATCAAATCGGACGAGACCTGTCACCGCCGTCAATTATAACTGCCATAAAGGGCTAGGGCGCTATAGTCTCTTTCTGTGAAGCTGTAATACTCCAGAAAGAGAACGGTGACCGCGATCAGGATAGAGTCGATCCCGAGCGTAGTGGACGACGGCGGCGAGACCAGACGTCGACGGGACCGCAAGCTACCTGAGAGTGGGGACCTCTGGTGGCAGATTAACTGCTGCGGTAGGCGATAGGATGGATACAAAAAAACCTACTAGTTTATTACTTAAAAATATAAACGTGAAGTAAGTCATTATTATGTAATCTTGAAGGATTTGTTACCACCCAATCAAAATCCTATTTATGGAGATGAAAAACCATTTGAGATTCATGTAATTTTGATCAAATAAACACAGCCAGATTACAAGACGAGAAACAAATTGCTTCGGTGAGAACATATTCCATTTGAACAAACGTTGTATACGAATAAATTCTACATGTGGACCCTTTTCGATTGAATTCCAATATCCTTACATTTATACACACGTGAGGTTTAACTTCAAATACCTATTTAAAACGTAGCAGATATATTTGTGTAGGTTTTAGTCCATTGATTCGAGACAAACATCAAAATAAGCAGATGAGCCTTGACTTGAGTATAGAACGATTACATACTCGTATATTTATGTATATATTTTGCGCTATAGAGAACGAACAAACAGACGGATTACATCATGGAAAGTGAATGCCTTGATCAATGGATTGTCTAACTCAAAAAACACCTATACATACATCCTCCAGAATTGGAAAACTATCATTTTGTATCCGAAATTAGTAACAGAAAGTTTGTCTAATAATAGAAAATATAAATTTAGATTAGTACGACATGGGCTAATATACATTGGTATATTTTGCTTTATCATTGCTAACGTTGTATTAAAAAATTGGCTTATACTAATTTTTATGATTTTAGAATGACTCTACTGCACGAAACGGGTGTTTCATTGTTCTTTTTAAAGCTTAAGGCGCTCTTGCAGCGCGGTGTGTAGGTGTGCAAACATTACCTCACCCCCCCGCTAACGTATCGTACGCAAAGACGCAGCGTGTCAAAAAGCTGTGCGAGTCGGCTGCGCGCGACTCAAAGTTACGTTCAGATATTGTGACACAGTGTAGCGTACTAGTAATGCAGTAGTTAGAAAAGAATATCATGTTTGACGTATATAATTCTAATTGGCTTTTGCACTTTAAAACTTTTGTTATTCACCTGTGTGTTAGCTTTCTACTAAAATAGGTATACACGAAAAAATATTGGAATTAAATGACCGTTTAAACAGACGAACTAAGGTTTATTAGTTATTAGTTATAGGATATTAGGTCATTACTTCCTACATATATAATTTGTTTACTCAAAATCTCATAAACAATAGATGTTTTTGAAGAGAAAACATCTTTAGCGGCGTTGTACACTTTTTTTGTAATGGGTAATAAATGTTAAACTCGCGTCAGGACACGTGACCTGATCAAAAATTCGTAAGACGGATGGAGAGTAGACAGTCGGCGCAGCGTAGGAGAGCAAGTATCCCCCTCTCTTTCTACGGCGCGGCAAAAATGTATGCCTGCGCCTGCTGTTTCGTTTAGGCGGCGCAGGGCGCTTGCGCGAATGTTCGTTTTTCTGAGAGATAAACTTTTTAATGTAATATAAATTGTCATGTTTGTGTACGATAGCGCAATTAATCATTCTACCACATAAATGATAGTACTTTTATACTGATAATTAAAGCAATTCGTGCAAAATTATTCCCTAACCATTCCAAAATATTAAAAATGCACAAAGTTAATATTAAAGTTTTCACTTCTGCCGGCACTCCCGCAGTGCAACCCGTCGTTTTTTTTAATACCTTATTCTACAAATTTCTCTTACTTCATGAGTTTATCAGCAGATTGGGTACCATAATACAGGCAATAATTAATAATACACACAACATAAATTGAATAATTTACATAACTTTAATAAAAGATGATGATTGAGGTGGAGGTTTTATTCTAAACTTTCTTAAGTTTTATATCAGTCATGTCAAAGCGCAATAGGCAAGCGGGCTTTCCTATTCGCACAGCATAGTTAGCTTACAATAATGCGTTTCGTTACAGTGCTGTCTGAAGAGACCTTATTTACCAACATACTTAAATTGGTTCTATCAATTTCATATATAAAATAATTAATATTTCGCTTTCTATTTCAAAGATAATTTCAAAAATGAGTGTACTGTATAATATTAGTGTCAGATACACTCGGAATTCAAGCGTATGTTAAAGAGCCTGGTGGTGCTTCATTTTCTTTTCCTGAGGTTAAAAATATGTATGTTTCGGATTGGCATGCCACGCGTGTGATTGGCATGACAAAACTAAAATGCAATAGATATTCCATTTATATAAATACAAAAACTAACGTAGTATTATGATCAATAGAAATTGATTTCTGTAGGGTCTCAACCACGCCTGTGAATATGCTTTGTCTTATCGAAGTGCTGTAAAATAACAATAAATAAACTTATATTACTGTTGAATTCCACATAATTTAAATGTGCCTGACTATACCAAAATTAGAGATTTCTAATAACATTTTCTGATTTCCTTCTTTCTATACTACCAATGAATACGGTTTATTTACCGTACTCCCATGCATACTGATTTTTTTAGACTGTGGCGCAGTGAAACTGATGTGTTTGTAAAATTTTACTATTTTTGTGTTTTATAAACATTGTAGACGGAAATAATTTACTAATAAAGCAGAAGGAATAATTATATTAAAATTAACATATAGGTATTCTGTTGAAGCTCTGTGAAAACGAATTTTACGTATTTGCGCGGAGGAATTTCACGGAGCAAAATGACGTGCGTCCGACTTCAAACAAGGCTCAGCGAGCTCTGACAGGCGAACCGCCTCCGTAAGCAAGCGCAAAAACATATTTTTTTGTTCCTTTTTTTATAACTACAACTATGTGAAAATGTATCCTTACAAATCCCTAAAAAAAAATAAGCTCTATTTTTTGGTATAATTTTTACGTGAATCCATGGTGGCATTTTACCACAATTTCTATTTGAAATCGTGAGTTAGTGCTATGTTTGTGATTTTTTTTTATCGAGCCAAATCCCATAAATCATGTTTCCATCTTTACGGATCTCTAGATTATATGTTTAATTTTAAAAAAATATTTAGTTTCATGCACAATAAATGCATATTCCGGTATTTATTTCTCTTCAAAAAAGTGCAAAATCGCTGTAACCTCGCCTTAAGTCCTTTTACACCATAAATGTTTACTAAAACGTCATGGACGCTTACATTACATTTACTTTTTAATTCATTTTGAAATAGTATTGTTTAAAGATTGTGAAAATGTAAAAGTCAAACAAAATTATGGCAGTAAAATCACACTCCTCACACTGTTGCCCTTTTAGCACCAGGCCATACATATACTGCTCCTAAAATGTCGATAAGAGATAAAAATTGTACGGCAAATTCTTTATGATATATAGCTTGTTTGATCTATCGTTCATATAAAACGATCAGGGAGTCACTTTCGTTACG
Organism: Arctia plantaginis; assembly: GCA_902825455.1. Lineage (NCBI taxonomy): Eukaryota > Metazoa > Arthropoda > Insecta > Lepidoptera > Erebidae > Arctia > Arctia plantaginis. The sequence continues at coordinate 2,981,370 of CADEBD010000046.1, read as the reverse complement.
CAGCATCGGAGGAGCAATTTTTTTCTCTAAGGGACTATGCATCATTGTTCTGATAAATGGTATAATAATATAATATCAGTACTTTAGCAAAGCCAAATGATATTATACGGTACTTTAACCAACTTCAAAAAGTAGGGTGTGAGTAATAGATAATGATTTTTATATGAGTTGGGATGTATGGGAGCTCGGTTAAATAAAAAGGACTGTTCTCGTTAGCTTCCACAATTATATTATTATAAAACTTAGAGAAATACATAGTGCAATTCCAAGGCGCAACAATATATTGCAAGCAATAAATTGAGACAGTTGAGACATCGTTGTAAAGGAGTATAATTACTGAATAATATAAAGGAACTTACGTACACTACAGAGTTGTTGACCAAGTTTTTTTAGGTATGTTTTTGGTGTTGACCATTATCAGCTTGTTTGGAAACGTGTTCCTCTTAAAAACACACATAGAAAAAAGGAGAAGAAGAGATGTTATTCTCGGACTTCGTCGTTTGTCGTTTTATTGGAAACTTCTATAATGATTATCCAGGGTCTCAATGCTGCTACATTAATATTGTATCTATAGACTGTCGATGGGCTGTCGTCGATATAGTTTTGCACTTTCCGTACCCTACTAACTATGTAAGACCAATGGCCTCCCGGTAACTTGTCACTGAACAACACTGATACAAATGTCACAATGTTTGTACAAAGAAAGAATTGATAAAGTTTAAATATGAGGGGGGCATAGAAGATGCATTTTGTTTGTTGACCGAAGATTTCGGCCGTGATTGGAGCATAAGAAACGGAAATGGGGAACGAGGTATTCGGGTATCGATGGAGACTTGAGGAAAGAAAAAAGAGTCTAAGTCAGTGCTCGCAGACTGCGGCGTTGACGAATTGGCCATTGCAGCTGGCATCTTACGTATATTAAAAACTAATCGAATGCAGTTATTATCACATTACGAGTACATAAATCTTTTTGAATACATACCAATATATGTAACATATTATTTAGGTACATGGTATCCTTGAAAATAATGAAAAAATGCAAATAAACCAATTCTAAAAACATTGTATAATATTTGAAGTTGACTTTTATGGCTTTTCTCAATAATGGCTGCAATTATTCCAAAATAAAAACATGTTTAATTTAAAATCTTTAAATAAAACGTTCCTTCTGCTTTTCTGATAATCGAGAAATTTAAAACGTTCATAACTGTTAAGCGAATAGTTCTTTTACAATTTTTTTTTGTTCGTGCAAGTCATTGTTACCTTTAACCTTTCAGGCCTAATATATGTAACATATTATGTAGGTACATGGTATCCTTGAGAATGATGAAAAAAAACATACAAACCCAATCCAAAAACATTGTACAGTATTTGAAGTTGTTTTTTATGGCTTTTCTCAATAATAGCTGCAATTATTCCAAAATAAAAACATGTTTAATTTAAAATCTTTAAAATAAAACGTTCCTTCTGCTTTTCTGATAATCGAGAAATTTAAAACGTTCATAACTGTTAAACGAATAGTTCTTTTACAATTTTTTTTTGTTCGTGCAAGCCTGATTACCTTTTAGCATTTCAGCGACTTTAATAAGTGTTTACTTAAATTGTATTCATACATGTGTTCATATATAAATAGAGATACATTTACATCTATTATATAACACATAGTCACTACAGAGTTAGGTACTGATCCTAGGGGACTGCAACAAGTCATAAATATACTCGTACTTGTAACTTTATCAAATAACAGTAGCAGGGAACTAATAAATTAATAATTGATCACTTCACACCTCTCATACATGGCCGTCTTTTCCTTTATTTATTGTTTACGTGTAAAAACCAGTGACTAAAACCACACTGCGCTTGTAATAGAAGGGATCCTGGAACTGCTGTCATTAAGACATCCGGACTCCTCGGATATAAAAATGTTAATTTTTTTGTGTACGTTCTAATACTCAAAAAGTTCTGCACCAATTCAGCTCAAATATTTTGGATAAAATAGTTTGAGAATCCCAGCTTCAGATCCATACTAATATTATAAATGGGAAAGTGTGTCTGTCTATCTATCTGTGTCTGTCTCTTACCTCTTCACGCTGAACAGATTTCAATGAAATGAATATACAGATAGTTTGATTCTTGAGGAAGGGCTCAGGTTTTTTTTTACCTCGATAACCACCATACATGCGGATGGAGCCGCGGGTTTATATTTTTTTTCTTTTGACGAACGTTAACATACCAGTAACTTTAAGTTCCTATAGTGATAAGACGATCTTAAGAATTCTGTGATGAGATTTAATGTACGTGATATTTACTTAATGCAAACGATAGTTTCCATACCATTAAAGTGTAAAACAAAAATAATAATAAAAATAATAATACTATAAATAGAAGTATTTTTACGTGATTTATTTCATGGATTTTATTCAAATCAATAATTATTATTTTATTTTCGACTTTATTTATTTATTTTATAATTTAAATCCCATTAAATACAGGTCCATGTCTGGAAATCCATACCTGATAGACCCTAGACGTGATTTTGCCGAAATCATCAGTGTCATCTACGGAATCGCTTTAAATATTGGACACCAGTGTAAGTGAGTAAACCATATATGTTTATAAGGAAATTAGTTGCAAATCACCTGATATTGTATATCATTATTAATTTTAGACAAATTTATTGAACATACTACCAATGTAATTTAATTTCAGTCAAATCAATTATGAGCACTCATATCAGAAGTTCATCAATAAGTTTGCAGTAGATGGTATAAGTCAACCACAAATAGTGGTAAATGATGCAAAGCTCGGCCTCGCTAAATTCCACCAAGTGATAATACCGGTACGTGCCTCCTAGCATAGTGTAGACCTAGATCATCCAAACATAAAGTTTCGGTGTTTTGGCGCTAAAGCACGAATCCAATCTCATTCTCATGGAGAGTACTCTTACTTTACGTTTTCATAATCAATACCGTGACTCTCTAATGAATGTTATTAATATCGTACATTGTTAGTACTTAGTTATTATTATTAATACCTTTAGTAATAATAGTGGTCAGTGTCTGTAAGACCAGAGGTCGATATCCACACTGGCTAAATAGTAAAATTTTATTTAGAAATATTTTAGTATGTTTATCAGCGGTAGGGCTACCATGGTGCAGATTCGCCCATTATTTTTGCGTAGAGTATTAGGTGACGTTTGACCAGCAATCAGAAATTCTCGTAATAAATATTCGTTAAAAAATCAGTGCCGATCTACTCTCGATATCACAAATGTCATAAAAGGTAATCTTATAGTAAATTAAAAAAATAAAATAGTAACACTTTAAACTTTTTTATTTTTTGTGACTTGCAGAACACAGTTCAACTTTCCGTGTAGTGTACCTAAACACCACTACTGAACCACTCCACTGGGGTGTCATTTACAATATTTTTTTTGTTGACGATACAACTGTGACTAGTGATGTATAACGTGAAATAAAACAATTCGTTATGTGTTAATTTTTAATGATAATGTTGAAATTGGTCCAGTACACAGTGATTCTTATAACAACAATTGTATCCATAACAACAAAAATGAACTAAATTTATTAATAAAACTTTATCCGATAATCATATAATAACTATTTATTTATTTTCACCAAAGTGAGAGATGCAGAAGCAGATGAAGTGAAACGAATCACTTTACTGCTTTCTTTGAAGCAACTTCAGGAAAGTGAAAAAAGATTTTGAAAATGGTCATAGTCGTTATCTTACGAACGAAAAATAATTTTGATATCGATAAATGCATAAGTTTTGTGTTAGAACCTCATTACGGTAGTTTCGTCTTCAAAAAAATTGTAATCGATACCCCAGTGGTGTCCTTTACAATATTATATTATAATACTTTGCAAGTCTCACGTACGCCACTGATATATGCATTTTCTATAGAGATCGGTATTAATGTTTAATCATATTTAACTTATTTTTAACATAGAAGTATTCTTACTTAAAATAATATTCACGATGTCTAAATAGCTAACAGATTTCGTTGCTTAAAGAAACCACATACACTAAAGTTCATCCTGCACTTTACAAACAGACTATAAAAAGAACATAATAATAATTTAAAAAAAAAAGAATAAAAAGTGTGTTACAGAATTCTTTGTCTCCTGCACTAGTTAATATATTTACAGTAGTAGATATGTATATTTGTTTATTATTTAGCAGTAAATATATTTAAATAATACAGTATACTTCATTGCAGGAACCAGTGTCCTTTCCTTTTTAGATGAACAGTCATTATTACTGTAAAGTTTAGATAATAATTTAATATCACATGACATTGATTAGAATTTGATGTCTCCTTAGAAAAGATTTATTGAAAACGAGCTTTTGGCCGCGGCAGCGCCCGGTGTGTATGTCAGTTATTGTGGTAAAAAGTAGCCTACTCGCTGATAATGTAGCTTGATGAAAGAATTTTAAAACTGGTTAAGTGGTTTAGGCGAGAAAGCGTAACAAACAAACAAACAAACTCACTTTCACATTAATAATATAAGTATGGATATATACGGCCTCACAATCGACCTAACCTACGCCAGCAATGTCAAACTTTTAAGTTCATTCAACCACAATGTGGGACTGGTAATATCGTAAAAAAAAAAAGAAACTAGGCGACAGCAAAGTTTTACATCTGACATCAATCTGATTTTTTTTTTGTGAAAACTATCAGTTATTAATATTTACTGAGTGATTACAGTTTTACATATTTATTTATTTAACAGTAAAGACCGATGTAATCTTAGGTTTTACTAATAAATCTTAGCAGACCAGAGCAATGTCTCCTACAAAGATTTATTTAAAACTACATTAACTTAGGTACATACTTTTAGTTTTAGTTATGCGTTTTCGTCGATAGTTAGATGTCAGCTGAAATTTAAGTATTATTTAATATTAAAAGACGCCTCGACGATTAAAAACGGCTTGTCATTATTAATTTCAATTCAAATCAAATTCGAATTCGGAGAATCAAATTCGTACATTTTAACGATTATTCGAATACAAGTGAGTTTGAAGAGTCGCAACACTAAGGTAAAGGACCTAACCACGTGACTTTGAAACGAAGTCTAAAAAACCTATTGATTAGCTGTCCATTGTAAATATATTGATTATTTAATTTCACTTTATTCAAAAGATACAAATATAGTGATTTAGATTTGTGTTTCTTGTTATAAAATAAAAATAAGTTCATAATTCCATGGGAATTATGAACTCTTACGGAAAAGGTTACTGTAATTTTGTCTGTTACGTCTTCACAAAGTTGTTTCGGCTTGAAAAGTATGAAACGTCAAACGGTACTTCTTAGATTAGATGAATTGTTTAAAATTAATTTAATACAAATGTCATTTTAACATATTATTATGTGTTGTCGTAAATAAAAAGAACTATTTTGAATTTTATTTAGAAAAGATAATTGTTAGATGTTGACTGAACTAAAGATAAGTGTAAAGACCAGATAGTCTAGCAGTTCAGATTAAAATTAAAAAAAAAAACATAATTCCTCCAACGGCTTCTCCGGTTCTTCTACTAATTTCTATTGTGATATTATAAGGTTATTGGGGTGTAAAAGAAAAAAAACATGGATGGTCTCGACGTCAGTCAGTCGGTTATGTCAGTTTCAAAATAAGATCTCCATTGTAAAAACCACAATTTTATTGTAATATGTACATACACTTTATTTAATATACGACTGTACTCTGTGTATCTTGATTTTGTAATCTATATACCGACTTAGTTCTAGCTTATCAGAGAGCTCTTACTCTTCGCTAAAGTGTAAATTTTGTTCAAATAATATACAAAAAGTTCCACAGGACTGGCCACAGTTCGTTCGAGAAATTAATAAAATCTTTTTCTTAGTCGCCTACTTCAATAACATAAGGTGGTGTCTGATTTGATGCTACGTGAATTTTTCTACTAAGTTCCTTCATCTCAAACTGTCTTCTACCTGTTCAAAATAAATTTGATTTGATCAAACCAGCGGTAAGGTGCTCTTCCGCGTGATCTTTATTGAATTATAATCACTGCAAAAGAACACGCATTTGCATTTCAAAGATTGTACTAATATCTCTTCTTAAAATAAATAACACAATCAATATGCTTCGCAACGAAGCAAAATGATATTACGTTATATGTCGCGTCCAATAAGCTGGTTATATGTGACATGAGAATTTATGCCTATTACTGCCTCTACACGTGTCGGCTTTGAAATCTAATTTACGATGAGGAAAGATTATACTTCCTATATGGTATGCTATGCAGTTTATTCTCCACAGGTACGTGAAGTTTCAGGGCCTATCTATAAATAACGATATGCGCAGCATGTGGTTCATTTAAATAATAGTAGTATATTGTGAGTTAGTTAAATCTTATTTTTAGTATATTCATACACTCACGGCTATCTTCAAGAAGAGGTAAGCAGAAGCGTATTAAACTACTTTTCCGATTAGACAGGAAAATTGGAAGTTCAATACGAAAGGAAAACTTGGTAAAAGCAGAAGGCATAATTGTGATGGATTAGGGTCTGTAAGCAATTGCTTGAAGTGGCTGTCACTGGTAAGTCTAAGCCCTTTAACCGGATGTTTTTGTTGTAATATCTAAACTTGCCTAATTTAGATAGATAGATAGATAAATACTTTATTTGTACACCAGGGTTTTACGGACATTATAAAGTAATTAATAACAGATGTAATGAACTAAGGGCGGCCTTATCGCTTAGTGCAATTTCTTCCAGGCAACCTTTGGATGGGCTGGATTCATTTTTAACTGGTGATAGGTATACAGAAATTACAGAAAAAAATAAAGTCTTAACCTATGAATTTACCTTTAATTTACCGTACAGCATTCTTCATTTATTCCTTGAACTACCGAACTTCATGCTGCGCCTGAAAACTTACGAAAAGGAGTTTGTAAATACGCCACACCCTACGAAAAGGAGTTTGTAAATACGAAACTTTGTATATACATTGTAAGTGTAAGGCTCCGCAATTGGTGTAGTAGTTTAAGCGGTCACCTCGCCGTTTTCTACTCCGCTGAGTGTTGTGGGTTAGATCACCACATGGGACATTTATCCATTTTATAAATGTTTGTAAAGTCTAATATATTAAGTCTTTCAAAAACACATAAAAAAGAAATACTAAGTAAGAAGAGAACAAAAAATACCTTTCATCATCACAACTGAATCGATTAACGTTGTCTTTAAAGCTATGTTAAAGAATCGAGAATCTTATTAAAGACATAAATCACAATTTAAAAATATGAGATAATTTTGTTTCAATTAGAATTATGTCAACAAAAGTAACTTTATAATGAATCCGTGTCACAAGCGCGTTGTAAATGACTTTTAGAACTAGCCTCGGACGAGTATACTGATAAAGTATAAATTTTAAAACTCTTAATGTAAAGAAAATGAAGTCTGGAGCTATATATTAGACGGCAAGGTCTCTAGATAATAGTTACAGATGATCCAGAAATTTACTTTATAAGCCAAAGAGGAAAGTTGTTACATTATACGAGCTCTCATCACGTATCTGAGCGCTCGCGTAACGAGTTAGAATAATTTATCTGTTGAGATTTGTTTATGAATACCGAAGTAGATCACTTCTAGAAGCTATATTTCTTTTCTGTTTTCTGTTTTTATTTTATATTCTCTTAAAGTTTAAGTGTCAACTCCAATTTTGTGCAGTTTAAATACATTTGGTTATCCATCATCATCATCATCATCAGCCTCTCGCAGTCCACTGCTGGACATAGACCTCTCCCATTGCACGCCACTTAGATCGATTTTGGGCTTCTCGCATCCAGCTCCTGCCAGCCATCTTGCGCAAATCGCCACAAAATAGGTATGTATTGGCCAGGATAACATTAAAAACTTTTACAATCAATAAAACATAGTTTCATAAGGCCTTAGGGAACTCTTAGTAAAAAAAAACGTTTTTAATAATCTGGAAATCTTATGTATTAAAACTTACGTCTACTTATAGCCATGTCAAATAAAAAAATTGCCTCCCTTAGTTATATTATGTAAGAAATCTATTCGACAAAATAAGCTAGATAAAATCTATAGTCAGCGCTTCTCAGAATCAGCCTAAGGAGGTTCACGATAATGAAAATTTTATAAGTAGCTTAGAGAAAATTGAGTTCATTACTTTTTACTACCCACAATTCTGCAGTTTCTATTTAAATATGAGATTTTAAAAATTAGTTCAGATGAATTCCATTTTTTTAAACACGAAACAAAAATCAAATAGCCTATAAGGTTCGTGTCTTTTTGATCTTAAAATATGAAATCCACAAGAGCCAGAGAGAAAAATAAGTCCTTACACCTTTAATATATAGTACTTTAGTTAGTTGGTATAGTTTCTTATCATTAAGTTTAATAATTAATAATTTTCATACATTATATTAACTGTCATCTGTCTAATCAAATTAGGAGACTCATCAATCACTTAAAAGACGTCTCAAGTATTGGTTGAACTCCGATTGTCTGAAATTAGTTTTAAATTCATATTAGAACTTAAGCATTCTTCTTATTACAGAACGCGTTTAAAGTTATATTCAGTTGAAACTTATCTCAGGCACTGATTTGAACTTACGGTATGTTCTCGATAACGTTTCAGCTACGAGTAGATCGATATTATTAATTATAAAGAATATTCTATTACAAACATAATTTCTGTGAATTTGAATATAATAGACTATTGACTAGTGTAATATAAACATATCAACAAGCTTGTTGCTCGCATAACCTGCTTTTAACCGTTTAACAAAAACATTAAAATTATTGGTGTATCCCTTCCTACGGGTACTCATACCTGCATTATACGGCTTAATCGATTTTGATGAATGATATGTAATTTTAATTAGGTTTATCTTTTTGTGAAAAAGTCATTGAATATATTAAAATTATCCTCAATGGTGAGTCGTGGCATTGTTCCGTGTATTTCGTAAACTATTGTTCTTTATCTTGGTTTGCTCTGAGCGTTGTGGATTGCATCGTGGACTTTGGTGTTCAGGAAAGATCGGTTGTATGGGCCTTCTACCACATGCTGTTTTTCCTTCTTCTTTATGATATAACTTAGTAAGTACACTTCAATAAAAAAAAAAATTTAAATAGACTGACAAAATAGTGTAGCAATTTAATTATAAATTAGGACGAAGAAACTTGCAAATCATTTCAATAAAAAGTAATGAGGTATAGCAAAATTAGGGTTTTTAATTATTATTTTTATCCATCTAAAATAAAGAAAACTCCCGAATTAGGAATATATCTTGACTTAACTTCTGACTTTAATAACATACATGAAACGGACACAAAGAACACCCAGAACAACAGTTTGTAGATCACACACACTGTCGGAATCGAACCCACAACACTCAGCATAGTAGGAAGCAGCGTGGGACCGCTTAAACCACTACGTCATACTCATACGTGCACGTACGAGTATGACGTAGTTACATTGACACAGTAATTAAATACATATGTATATACTCACGTCTCTCCTTGAAGAGAGGGGCATGGGCGTATTTAACTGTCATTATTTTTAAATTAAATCTTTCTTCTTCCTCCGAGCCTTTTCCTAAACTAGATTGGGCCGGCTTAAAGTCTACTACGATACGGCTAAACTTCAATTTTTTAAGCAGAGCGCCTGCCATCAGACCTCCACAACTCAAGTACTAGGCGGTATCGAACTTCTGTAGGAAGAATATTGTGGGACTGTTTTAGGGCTTGCTTAATTTTACAATGTGTTTACCTCTTTTTATCTGTGCGGAAATCCCCTTGTATACCACCCACCGGTGGTTATGTCGGACTCGAACTGACCAAAACCCTGATACCCCCCCTAGGGCCATCTACGGCGTGTAAATGACCCCTTCCTGTGTGGGAGCACCTATGTCCCCTTTGTGCTCCCGAAAGATAGCGCGCTCCGCAGCGCGTCTCGCCACCACCCCCGCCTGCTTTTGCTAGGGTGACAGATAGCCTCACTTACCACCCCCAGGCCTGCGCTTATGAAGGACGGAGGTCATTTTGCGACCTCCGGAGCCTGAGTCGTCTGCGGTACCTGGCCTGTTGCCGGACCTGACGCACCGTAAGAGTTCTAATGTGTTTACCTCTAAATTAAATAAAATAAATTACAGCCTTCCAATAAATAAATAGCAATATTTAGCGACATGAAATATGTAGGCAATGTTGCCTTTTGAAAAAACAAAATGATTTACAGCGTGGTGTTGACAAAGACAACGAAGAGCAGTAAAAAAACCTTTACCTTTATTCTTGTCTCGTAGAAGATGATGACAGGCGATATTCTCAATATAGATTCGGATTAATTTGGCTCTTGGGTCGTCGGTAGGTTCAATAACTGTCCATTAAAACTTTTTCCAATACCCAGATGCCTTATAAAGGATTAACCTTTGTTCAACTCGATCGAATGTGACGATATCGTGACGTAAATATACGAATATATTAAAAAGAGTATACCCTGACACATCAATGCAACTTGGGAGACAACTTATGAAGAACCACCCGTTAGTTTTATTTGGTCATAGCGCTCTGACTTTCCGGTCTGTTCAAGTAAAGGTATGCGACCCTGACTTGCTCAAAGTTAAACGCCCCAATCCATCCGTATAAAATACAGATAGATAGATAAATAAAAAACTTTTTATTTGCACACCGTTTTACAAAGTAGTATTGTACATAAAAAATCAGAAATATATTTATATATTTAAAATACTTATTTTAGTTACTCAGGTTATAAGTCTTGGGACTTGATTCCCAGGGCATTCTCTGCCAGTCAACCTTCGGGTGATATGGAAAAATGATGCGGTGCAAGAGAAAACACAATGATTATATTTCTATGATTATAATTCTTGAACCGAGAATAATATACATCTCTTTGAAACAATCACCCTTTCTTTCTACTTTTCCTTTCCAAATATTTCCCATATACTCTCTCCTCCAACTACCGGACCCCGTTTATGGCAATAGTCTTGCCCCATCACGTAAACGAAAATGCGTGTTTAATACGTTTCTCTCTCTCAGAAACGTACTAAACACGCGTTTTCTTTGCATGAATGTGTGGACCAGCCATGGGCTAGTTATAGTAGAGTAGACCGAAATCTCCTTCCTAAGGAGAGGCCTATGTAAATCAGTGGACTACTAAAGGCTGTTGATGATAGTGGTGCGCTAGTTCTGAGTACCGTGTGATGATGGATTAAGAATACGGAGTGTCATCACCGCTATTCATCTTACAACAACACTGCAAAGACAAAGAAAACTTGAAGCAAACCCTATACCAACCCGACTGGCGACCGTGGTAAAGTAGGCCAAAACCTTACTAAAGTGAGGCCCAATGTCCAGCAGTGGACTATTTAAGGCTGTTAATGATGTCGATGATGCACTAATTCTACAGGAATTTAGTGGAGATCTTCTGATCAGCTGACTATCAATGTTTAATTAGCTTCAAATTGTTAGGCAAAAACTATTGATCTAAACGCTATTACTCGTAATCAGTAAACGCCCTTTGAATGTTATCTGATGAAATTTATAAAAAAATGATAATTTTTAATGTCAACATTTCATTATCCAAAGAAATACAATAATATCTTTAAAATGTCGAAAATGTAGATCTTGTAAACATGTCTAATACCAAATTAAGGTGTTTCAATATTGTATAGTACTTAGTACCTACCTCGTGTCATATCGTTGCGTAACCTATATTTTTAGGGTTTCGTACCTCAAAGGTAAAAAGGAACCCTTATAAGATCACTCTCTTGTCCGTCTGTCTATCCGTGTGTCACCACCGATTTTCTCAAGAACGGGTGAACCCAGCAAGTTGAAATTTATACCAGATACTGAGGTCTATAGTCCCTATTAGAAGTATTAAAATCAAGGTCCTGAGTCAATGCGATAAGAAGATATGGGCAAATTTGCAATGGCAATGGGCAAATCAAAAACTTTTAAGTACCAAAATTATCTTAATTTTCAATTTATTTTTTATTTTTCGGAATTTTACCTTTACCTGTGCTGTAAGACCTTGGTTTTTACCAAAATTGTAAATTCTAGGTCAACCGGAAGTACCCTATAGGTTTTGGGTCTAAAACCAATATGGTAGTTCCCGTTGACCAAGAATCTCGAAATTTGGCAAAAAGCAAGGTCTTACACCACAAATAATGGAAAAAATTCCAACAAATAAAAAAGTCGAAAATTAAAAGGTGTCCCCATACATACATAGTTGACGCAAATTAAGATAGTCCTCTGAGTTGTATGGGTGCTCATACAATTTAGAGGACTGACGTAATTGGCACCAACCTCAAATAAGGTAAATAAATAAAATTGTGCTATTGTGTGAAAGAAAATAAAAGATAATATTATATGGTAATGGTATTATGGGTAGATACGGAACCCCCAGCGTACGAGTTCTACTCGCACTTGACCGGTTTTTAATAAATACATAAGCACCTATTCCTAATACCTAATACATCATGTCCATCCATTCCGCTCGGAGCAATCAACTCAGCAAAATGAAAACCTTTTCCGATACTTATAATGAATAACGCAATGAGCCGAGAATTTTAGTTTCATATTTTCATTTTCGTATATTTGTCATTTTATTTAGAACCCTACATCAAGATGTTATGGTTGAAATTATTTTATAAGAGGTATGTGTTCGATGTCGGCAAACGTGGGACTTTATTTTTAATAAAGCTACAATTATTAATGTAGCATTTAACTGTTAAACAGAATTTTGTATAGGGAATAGTACCTACTTGGAATGGAATACTATGATCGTCCGGCCGTCATGTGTCAGAATCGAGTCGACAGCACACGTTCTGTGCCTGAAATAGAAGGGATTCTGGAACATCTGTTATTAAGACTTCGCAGAAGGTATATCCATCGACTTAGACCAGCAAACCGTAGGACCAGTTGCATTTGCAAGCAGTAAATTTATTCATACAAGTCGGAAACACTTTACACTAATCTTCCCCTCACTTAAAAAAATAGCTTTAGTATAACGCAATAGAAAAAATGGTGGGACCTGTCATGGATGATTGGATTTGCGGTATTCAAGTCTGTCCTTGCTTTCCACCGAGTGAGTAAAGTTACCCTGGATCCATCTCTAAATATCAAACCTTCTCCTGTCCCGTTTGCTGGGTTGCCCCCTATACATACCTGGGTACGTCAAAAGACAGGACGGCGACGCAACCTAACAGAAGATATTATTAAGCTATTGCATAGCTTCTATCGAGGGCCTTGAGCGCGGGGACCGAATCCAGAAATTCCGTAACGAAAAAAAACCTCACGCTAAAAACAAAACAAAAAACAGTACCAAAATCAAATGCTGAACGTCAAAGGAAATTTCGTCAACATAATGCAGAAAAATCTTACATGGATATGTAATTTGATTTAATAATAATATTTTTTATTTATTTATTTAAAAACAAATTGTAATATATGCTTCAATATTTTTATTTAATAAAAGAAAAAAAAATGTTTTCTTATCGGTCACCACGCTCAAAAAGTGTAACTTGAATTAATATCAAAGAAAAAGAAATACTGCATAAATAAAATAAATAAATAATTATAATTGCATAAGTTGATACAAAATGCTATGCAATAGCTTTACCGCGGCAGTCCCCGAGTGCCACACGTCTTTTTTTTTTGCAGAAACTAATTATGTAAGAAATGATGAGAATGAAAACGTTACATTACAAAACATAGACCAATAAAAAGCATTCGAATTCACCTACTGTCATATTGGGTTTAAAGAATTTATTCTCATAAGAACTTCAGGTAGTTGACTTATATAATGAGATACCTACATGGTAATTAACTTATGACTAATACAACATTCACCTCTTAGCGTATTGGATGCTACTGAATGTACATACATATTTCTTAAGCCCGCTTTTAAATGCATTTATACTAATCACAATCCTTTAATTCTTTCGGCAGTCTGTTATACAGCTGTGCTCCCTCACATAGATCCTCACATTTCCGTAGTTAGTTCTTTCGTTAGTTGTATTTATTTATATTTCTTAAATTATGTGTGATTGGTTTTTTGTATAATTGTATGTCAGTTTGAATGGAATTGTTAGTAATCTTTTTAACTAGAATGCAAGTATAATACTCGTAGATGTAAAGTTGTCTAAGATTCAGTAATTTAGTTTTTTCATATTTAAGTTTAGTTGGAGTTAAGTAATGGTGATGGAATAGTACTTTAATTATTTTGTTTTGTAGTCTTCCATATCTCAATTAGATATTCAAGATGTGACCTTCAAGTTATAAATAATAGTACAGGTTTTGGTTGGAACGCGCTTTTATACTGTAATGCGCCCAGTATCGATATTAAATTTGTTCTAACGTGAGCTATGTGTAGTTTTCAGGTAAGTTTGTCATCTACCCACAATCCAAGACATTTTTCGTGATGAGACCGTTTAATTATGTCATTATTTATTGTAAGTGTAAGGTGTAAAGTCTGGTAAATGTTTATTTTTATATTGGAACTAAAATCTGATAAATTTCAGCATATTACAGTCACATATTATTTTGTGATTATTACGTGCTCTTTTATCTTACCTAATTGTAAACATCGACGCCATTAATCTAAGTATATACACCGATGAACTTTGACTTTAGACTGTGATAGTAAGTTACACAGATGTATCGTATATTATATTTACGATGTTTAGGTGGGGACAAACGTTGGGTATTATTTTAAATCGTCACATTAGTGCTGTGGATAGCATTTGTGTTACCCAATTACGGAAAAACATTTGTACAAGCACTGCAATGGCCGATAAATTTAAATTACCTGCCCGCTACGGAGACGGCGAAAAAAGTGTGTGGTAAGTGTTTTTTTTAAGTTAGTATTTAGAAAGTGAACGTAGTCTGTATTAGTAAATTAAATAACGTAAGAGAGCAGAACAACAGGGCACGCTATAATTGTGCTCACCGGACACGGATGTTCCGCTGACTATTTGTGTCGTTAAGGCCTGGAGCCGACATCTGATTGTCACCATTGCGGTGGTTGTCGTGAAGATATTGCATGCCACAGTCTAGTTAGTGGATGTAACATTACGATGTTCGACGTTCTCGTCATGGCTTTTGGTTTAGATAATCATGGTTCTGAACATGGTCTGAAGTGAGAGTGCGTATGATTCCGATGTCTCGTATTCCGAGGAGGTGATGTTTACCAAAGAGGTGCCAGAACGTAACGGACGTCGATAAACACTGTCTCCCGTTCCGCAGTAGACGTACCAGGCGGCACAGGGCGCAGAATGATATCCGACCACCATAGCACCGTCCTGGTCGTGACGAGTTTTTTAGGCTACATCCGCATGTGCTGGACGTTGCCTAAATAGAGAATGTACCCGAAGGTGGTGCCCGCGCAGTTGCGGGCAGGCGCTAGGAGGGGACCGATGTCTTAATAACATCAATTCCCGGATCCCTCCCATTACAGGCGCAGAGTAGCACACCCTGTGGTTTTAGTCGGTCCGATTCCGACACACCACCCCGCCGCAAACCTCGGTGTGGTGACGACCCGAGGGGGTTGCCACACGAAAAAAAAAGATGAAGGGTAGGGTAACAAAAACGCAGCCTGGTGCACTAGAAAAAGGCATTAATGTTTGTTAGAGATTTACCTGCATTGCTTATATTTTATATTTTTATCATATTTTTAGCTATTATCAATAGCAAAAAATATGATAATCATTATCATCAATGAGTTGAGCAGTTTTATCTCCCTTTACCTACTCTAACTCCGTGGTTTCAGAACCACCGAGTTAGAATAGGTGAAGCTTATTTTATTTACAGCCTTTAATAGGCCACTGCTGGACATAGGCTGGCTATATAGTTGTACTATATAGCTTTACGAATAATTCTTATTTTTAGGGTTGAATATATTCAACTGGCTGCCGAATATAAACCTGCAGTAAACCTCGGTCAGGGTTTCCCGGACTATCACGCACCAGATCATGTTTTAAAGGCCCTATCAAATACAGCCCTCGGTGAAAATCCATTGGCAAACCAGTACACAAGAGGATTTGTGAGTACATTTTAACTATTTTCTCAGAGCTTATGTTACAAAAATATTAATAATTTAACACATTTCACACACGGCCATCAAATCCCAGACTAGGCACAGCCTGTACTATGGTAACCAGACTGCTAATAAACAAATACTTATATATTTCTAGATCCAAACATAGATGTAAAGAATCACGCCCATGACACAATAATTTGTCCTAGGTGGGAATCGAACCCACAACCTCCGGCTTAGTAGTCAGGGTCACTAACGACTTGGCCAACAGGCCAGGCAAGAATAATGATTCAAAATAATTATGCTATCCAAAGTTTTAATCAGCTCTTAGATTTTGCTGTCTCTGAACAAGTGATATAATGTACTAGACAAATATTACTTGAACTTATTTTTACAATATTTATCCTATGTCTTGTTGTTTAGATTCATTTTACTAAGGTGAGGTCACAAAATAGTCCCATGTATGCTTGTCGATAAAATGATGCTCTCAATATTGCACCATATTATGTAAAACCATATCTTCTTGATAAAGATAATTGGAAGTTAATGGTGGTATTGTGTATAAACTTATAGTTGATTATTATGTCGTTATAACATAAAATGTTGAAACGTTTTACAATTTTTGTAGGACAAATGAGATTGCGTGTTAGAGACTCACACACACTAACGAGTCTGTGTTGGCTATCAGCAATTACTTTGACTACCTCGGTGATGCGGTGGTAGCGTATGCGACTGCTATGCTGAGGTCTCGAGTTCGATTTCCGGGTCGGACCAAATGTTTGTATGATCTGCAAATATTTGTTTCAGAGTTGAGGTGTTTTCTATGTATAATATTATGTACAAACAAAACTAACTTAACTTGTAGCTAGTGGACTACTTAATGCACACACAATTTACCAGTCAACGATTTAACGGGTGCCGTCGTTCCACCCCATATGAAAAATAGTATATCGCCAAGTAAAATATGCAAATGTGGGTGTAGATTCACTGGAAAATGTTTCGAATCCCTTTTCTGATAAATCCAGCTTCGTATCCTTATAAATTGAATTGTTTTATGAGCTGAAATAGTCCGTGGATCTTTGTACTTGACATTTATTTTCACGAAATACTTATCTATAAATGTCTTTACACAAAAACAGAACACGAAGGATCCTATAAAGGTTCACGTACGTCTACAAAAATGATGTACGGAACCCTGAAAATAGAGTAACTCTATTTACAGGGTTCGGTGCATCCTTTTTGTTTGCCGAATAATATCATATTTATGATCATTTGTATTCGGCAGGGAAATAAAAGTGTTCAAGTGTTTAATTACTTAATTTTGAAGTAAAACTTCTTTACGCACGCTTGACTTGGGGAGTAAGCTGGTGAATGCGTGAGCGTTACAAAAGGTGTGATCGGGCGAGGCGAACGGAAGTTGAGAGGGAGATATAAGTTAGTGAAGATAGAAAGAGAGAGAGAGTTACGTTTCGTATATTACTACAGGGGCAAGAGAAAGAGGTGCAAGTACACGTTTTCTTTCTCTCTTTCTCTCATAGCCAAGCAGTTTTACTTCAGTCGTATGGTCTAAAGTATTTTTTTCTTTTACAGGGTCATCCTAAATTAGTACAAAATCTAGCTAAACTGTACTCTCCATTAATATCCAGAAATCTTGATCCGCAAAATGAGATTCTGGTCACTGCTGGTGCATATGAAGCTTTATATTCAGCCATTCTTGGTAAAAATAAAAAACTATTTACTTTTAATTCGTAGTAAATGATAGGAATCACTCTCCTATTCACGAACTATCTAGAGATGTTAACAAATATAATATTTTAAAAAATCAGAATAATTCTTTAAATTACAGCATTCATAATTGAAATTAAGTATAATAACTAACTAAACTTAATGAATTTTAATAAAACAAAATCTAAATCTTATCATATATTATAGTAGGCCTATGTCCAGCAATGGACTGTTAAAGGCTATTGGTGATGATAATACCTCTTTGCAATTTCCTTGCTATTTTTTTCTGAAAATGTAAATTACGTAAAGCGCATAACTTCAATTTCTACAGGCAGACAAACATTTTAAGGAATAATAGCAACGTTAAAATTCAGATGTTCTATTTATGTAAGTATATATCTATTTTTTGGCCAAAGCAACATGTACTTAGTAGGTTGCACCAGTTGTCTTACGCGACCTCTATAAACATTTCACGACTTTCTTAATTTCTCGAAACAACGGGACCTTACAGATATTCAATATTCTTCCAAAAAAGTAAGTATAGAAAATGAAGATGACCTTCTGTCGGCTTTACCGATGACATACTGCACTGTAATCGTACCTGTACTGAAATATTATCCTTAGTAATATCTCGTTCATTTACAGGACATGTGGAAGTTGGTGATGAGGTGATAGTGATAGAACCTTTCTTCGACTGCTACGACTTCATGATCAAGTGCGCTGGAGGTGTACCCAGATTTATTCCTCTTAAGCAAGTGAGAGTCATTTGATAGTCATTTATTATAAAAAAGTACAGTTTGTCACTCAGGATGAATCTGTTAATTTGAAATAATTTTCTCACCAACAGAAAAAAAAATCAGGGACCATCACCTCCGCTGATTGGGTACTAGACGAGAAAGAGTTAGCCGGTCTCTTCAATTCTAAAACAAAGATGATCATAGTGAACACTCCTCACAACCCCTTGGGCAAAGTCTTTACAATGGAGGAGCTGACGTTCATAGCCAACCTCTGCAAGAAACATAACGTACTGTGCTTGTCCGATGAGGTGTACGAGTGGATGGTCTACGAGCCTAAAAAGCATATCCGAATAGGTGAGTAGATAGAGATAGTCCAGCCAGAGATTGAGATTTTAACCCAGAACAAACAAATAATTGTGTGAACACGATCAATTGATTTTTATGTCTGTGTAATTTATGTATAGTTTAGAAATACAGGTCGTGCCTAATCTGTTATACATTTTTATCCCAAAATGAAAATTTATCCTCAGTCACTCTGCCGGATATGTGGGAACGCACAATAACAGTGGGCTCAGCGGGCAAGACGTTCTCGGTGACTGGCTGGAAGATAGGATGGGCGTACGCTAATCCAAAACTTATGCGCAACTTGCAAGTCATACACCAGAACTGTGTATACACTTGCTGTACGCCAATACAGGTCAGTGGCACATATAGAACTTAACATTCAAAGTCTTTTTATTATGTAATAAGGAGCAGACAAGCAGACGGGTCACCTGATATAATTGTTTTATACCTTTAGCGATTCTAAGATAATGCAAAGCCATATTTATGTTGTTACATGTAATATCTTTAAACCATAAGTAAGAGAGGGCTACAGTTTCTAATTTTTTTATAGTTTTTCTTAATGATCAATCGATATCATCAATCGTATGATTATTGGTATATATATATACCAAGAGAAAAGAAAACCTCCTTTCTAAGGTGATACACATCAACAGCCTTTAATAGTCCACTGCTGGACATAAGCCTCTCCTTAGAAAGGAGGTTTTGGCCTACTATACCACGCTGGCCAGACGGGTTGGTATAGGGTTTGTGTCAAGTTTTCCTTCCTTTTGCAGTGCTGGTGTCCTGCGTTGTTTTGCGCCTTTAGTCGCCTTTTACGACACCCACGGGATGAATTGGGGTAGTGACATTCCGTATTCTTAATCCGTCACTACACGGACTAAGGTGATACGCCTAGAAATAATTTTGTATTAAAATAATGTGCTTCTAGGAAGCAATATCTAATGCACTAGAATACGAGCTGGCCCGCCGTGACACTCCCGAATACTACATGCACTCTTTGGCACGAGAACTCCAGCCGAAGAGAGACTTCCTAATAAAGGCTCTCACAGACAATGGGTTTAATCCCACCATACCGGAGGCTGGGTACTTTGTTGTTGCTGACTGGACTAAATTGGGTAATTATGACTTGTTAATTTCAATTATTAACCTTCATATATCTACGTAAGAAACGAAACTTTAGGCCATTGATTGTTTAAGAAAACAAATATGTAAAAACAATCATGAAAGACGTTTTCCTATTTTAATAATATAACCTGATATATGGTGGTTAGTTCTTCTAAATATTTATTTAGTTTTAAAAGCTATGCATGTAATGTTAATGTAACTTATACATTTGGTTTGACAAATAAGTGTCCCAATACTACCAAACTTGTTACAAGTAAGCCATAAAAAAAAATCTAGTTGCATTCGACTACTCCAACCACAGAACAGATACACGGGCATGTGACCATGGCTTCTTAGAACTCCAGGAGTTTCCGCTCTGTTCCTTATGCAAGTCTTGCAGTATCCCTTTTTCTTTTTCTAGCTCCCTCGCCTTTTTTCCTTTCGTGTTCCACTTTACCTTTTACTTCCTTTCTTTGCCTTGCCGGATCGACAACGAACACATTACTCAAGGGTCACATTTTGAATTGGCTACTAAGATAACCATCAAAAACTCTAACTACAATTGGGAAAAGGTCAGAGAAATAAGGATGATGATTTTTTAACCGCTCCATGAAATAATCACCAATAAGTTTACCTGCCAGAAGTAACTAGTTAACCACCTGTGTAGATTAGTATTATATTCGCACTGCGATATTAAAAACATTGGAAATCTACGTCATATGTATTCAATAATTTGGTCGTGTTCATTGATTTCTTTGCCAAACCCTGTTAAGTGAAGTTAAAGTGTTAAAAAGATTACACTTTTTTTAGGAAAAGATTATTTTTTTGTATCCTTATTTGTCCTTGATGTTCCCAGCTAACAAGATCGACTTATCCAAAGAAAAGGACCAATACAAAGACTATCGCTTCACAAAGAAGTTTGCCAAAGAGGTCGGCGTACTGGCCATCCCGCCCGCTGCCTTTTACTCCAAAGAACATAAGCATCTAGGAGAGAATTATGCCAGGTTTTGTTTTATTAAGGTAAGAGATTACAATTAAGCTAGCCTTTCAGACTACGCTTTTCGATCATAAACATTTGGATTGTTTAATCTTTTCTTGAGAAGTTTTCTGAAAGGAAAAATAGCCTAAGTTACTCCTTATGTAGACAGCTACCTGTTAGTAAAATATTATCAAAATCAATTAATCCGTTTAGAAGATTAAAACAGATTAAAATAGAAGAACAAAAAACAGACAAAAAACTGGTTTTAGGCATAGGTGTCCTGCAAATAACCGTGTTAGCCAGTGTGAGCATTAGAGATCCCATTATTTTGACATTACAGACAACACAGACAACAGAAAACAGACACATCAATTTTATTTATTTGTAATAGATAATAAATATAGATTATTGTTATTATTATACCATCTAGTTTTTAAAATTTAATATAATGTTTTCTTTGTTTACAGAAAGACGAAAACCTAGCACTAACTGAGAAACTTATGAGAGATTGGAACGAGAAGAAATCCAAATTATAGAAAGTATAATATAATGTCGTAGTACATTTTAAGGAAAAAATTTAATTGACAACTATTCCCAAGTTTTTTTTATTCCTATTGAACAGGACAATAGAATATACTGATCATTTACAAATAATCAAGCCTGTAAATGAATTCTCTATGCAATTTCAGGCGAGTTTACTACCATCTGCGGGTCAACGGGTGCAAATTTGTAAAAACTCATTTTAATTTGATTTTCGATTCGATTAACCAAGAATCGCTTCCAATGCTTTCACATTCGTAAATACATAAAGTCTAACCTAAACAATGTTACCGACGACATAACAGCTTTTTCTTATCCTAAACTTCCTTTTTCTAAATACTTATATGAATTGAACTGTATAATGTATGAACGTATGCTGTATACAATGCTCGTTAAATTAAATTTAGGTATTCTAATTAATTTACATGGTGCAGAAGAAGCAATAACCATTAGCTTGGGAACCCAAGAGTGGGACAATGGAATTAATCTTCAAATAAAATTTTAGACTATAGTGCAATGCTCGTTAAATTAAATTTAGGTATTCTAATGAATACCTACATTTAATTTAATACATTATTTTATTAATAAGTCAAATTAGCAATCATTATCGCTAATTTGATTTATTAATAAAATAATGTATTTTATAATAAGAAAAATTATAAATATATTTAGTACTGATTTTAGTCATAATTTAAATGGAAATGGCATGCCAAAAAAACTTTATTACTCAGAAGTAATTTAAATACATAGGCTACCTGCAACTTGCAAAAGTTATGTCGATAGATACACAAGTTCTTGTATCTGCATGAATTTTTCTAATCTCTAAAGGTAGATTTGTATCAGAACTTCGCTATGGACCGTTGGTTGCGCCTAGCAAAGGAAACGGTGGTCTTAACATCATAGGACGGTTTGATTCACCTTGCTTTTTCGCCTGAAAATGAGTAATTTTTCTAATAGAACTAAATGTGAAATGATACCTATGTCAAAATGGAACCAGACGGTATTCCCCCAAGTGAGTTTATAGTAGGGTGCCGGGTATAATGGGCATAATGGTGTGGGCTCTTACTCATCCAGAAGTACGCTTTGGGAGTCAAATGACATAAATATATTATGAATACAATTTGCTAATGCCATCATTTCTTCAGAATCCATTGAGTTAAAACAACACTAGAGAAGCAAACCTCATTATCACACGTCGAAAAAAGTGTAACCACTTTTGAACTTTGACGACGTAGCTTTGATACCACTAAACATTTGACAGTAAAGATATTTATGTCTCATTTACACGCGAGACAAGAACAATACCAACGCTCGGATTAGACAAAGACAAAGACATAACTTTACGATGATGGGCCAGTGTTGACTACCGTATGAAATTTTACCCATAACAACCAAGAAACAATTTTTTTTTAAACAATTTTGTAATAAAATAAATTAATTTAAATATTTTAAATAATATATTTCGAATTGAATGGAATAGGTATAAATAATAAAATAACTAGAAATATTTGGTTAAAAGGGTTTATATTCAGTGTAAAATCAAACTCCGCTATGAAGCATTAGTTTTGTATACAATTGTCTTTTAAACTCTTTTTTATAAGTTTGTGTGAATATTTTACTTTCATGATACAATCTTACCTATGTATAAATAATGGCATTTAATAGTAAAAGTGAATGATCAACTTGTACTGATAATGAATAATCCCCAGGGTGTATTGCAAATTCTTTTAATATTTTAAAATACAAATAAAAAAATATATATATATATGTATATATATATATATATTTTTTTATTTATATTTATTTACTTTTTTATTTTATATATATATTTTTTTTGTACAATTGTTATTTATATTTGATAATTAATTAAGAAAAATGAATGAATTAATTCTTTTATACAAAAGTCTCCAACACTGCGAGCTTGGCAGAAGGTGAACGTTCAACGGATGTTCCCTAAAAAAGTGATCGATTCAGCCCTAACAACTACCGTTCTTCCTATATTTTATTATTATTGACAAAATGTTTAAAAACAGTATAAAGCATATTATTTCATAAATTAAAAATTCTCCCACTAATGTGGGAAAACAAAAATGATTTTTTAATGGTAACACTGATTCTAAATTACAATTATCAATGTTTTATTTCAATTGTAGCCTTATTTACGATATTATCAATACAAAAACCACAAACTTACACGTGATAAGTAATTCCGCATGATTTATTATGGTTTTTTGACCTTGAATCGCATTCTTTCACTACGCATTTACCCTTTTTGGCGATTGTTACTGTCATGTGTCGCTATGTTCAACTCGGTTGACGCCACATTGAACACTGAATTGACGTTTGCTACGCATATGCCTGTGGACAGATGTGCAGTAGCAACGATTTTAGGCGGTAATTACTCATCTATGTAAGTATTATATCAATGTCAGAATCAATGAAATTTAAAAGGGGTATACAAACACTTAAAATTTATCACTGTTGTAGTAAAATAACTTCTTTATTTAAACCTAGATTATGGGTAAACATCAGTACCATGTATCAAAATCTAACGCAATATAAACTGACTCATTAAATCTAATTAATACTACTAGTGAAATGACATCCGGTACACTAAATTCAACAATAATCAGTTTTATTACTATTCGTTAAAAGTAGACGCTGTTTTAATAACAATTGATAATTTTCTGTTGATATCTAACTCTAAGTCCTGTCAAAAGCTACTGTTTACTACTGTTTTTACTGACCAAGTCTGACACCGCGTGGTATAGCGTGCTCTTCACCTGCTTCCTGTTACATACTTCCGTTCCTTTTCTTTAAATATCGTCCACAGATTCTCGATTCTATTCGAAAAATGTAACACACCAAAAACATAAACAAAATCGACTAAAAAAGCCAGTTAATAGGTAAGAATTTTACTATTTAGTGAACTCTAACAGTGGTAAGAATGAATTAATGCTAAAAAAGAAGATACAAAAGTTGAGGGTAATTAATATTTATTATAACTGAAATTAAAAAAGATAAAGACGTAGTTGGCAGCAGAAGGAACAGTAGTTTGTCTTCGAAGTGTTAAGAAATAAGTACTTAATAAATCAGCGAACTCGATGACATGCGATTTTGCACACCACTAGACCGAGCTAAATAAACATCTCTTCTTAGTTACCAGGTCATTACATTCCAAAAAAATAAATCAAAATAAACATCTCTTATCAGATAACTGGATAACTTTGTAATTTGTGACCACTAGGAGGATATATTATTATTATGTTCTGTATTGTGACAGTTTTATTTTAACGCTACAAAATCAGATTGGTCGTTTTCCTATTATCATCAAATGCATAGGTAATAATAAGAATACATAATATATTATTATGTACAAAGGCTGGAGTACCTATTTTATTTATAAGCATTATACTGATAATAATTTGATTTGATTGGTCGTTTAGTCGCATTCACTGAGTAGAGTACTGTCATATTCGAACTATATAAATATCTAATCATTTTTAGTGTCAGCTTAGTAACAAATTAATTTGTGAGTATTACGCACTATTTTTATCTTACCTAATTATCAACATCGTCGCTTTAAATCGGAGAAGACACACCGATGGCTTTGATGACTGTGATGGTAGATTAAACTGATTTCTCGTTTGTCTATAGCTTATAATTACGATGTTTAGGTGGGGACAAACTTTGTGCATTGCTTTGAACCGACACATCAGTTCTGTGGATAGCATATGTGTTACCCAATTACAGAAAAACTTTAGTTCATGCACTATAATGGCCAATAAATTTAAATTACCTGCCCGCTATGGAGCTGGTGAAAAGAGTGTGTGGTGAGTGACTTTGAAAATATATATATATGTCTATATTTTATTTGTAGTTCGTATTTAAATAATAATCATTGTCTTTAATAGTTATTACTGTCTATATGTTAGAAATAATAAGTAAATACTGATGTTACTTTCTTAATAATGCTTTTTCCTCAAAATGTCAATGGACAGGTGTTTCTTTGGTTTTTAATCATTAATTGCTTATTTTATCCCATCTAAATTTCTTTATCTTCACGTTTTTCTTTTCTTTCTTTTAGGGTTGAATATATTCAACTGGCTGCAGAATATAAACCTGCAGTAAACCTCGGTCAGGGCTTCCCGGACTATCATGCACCAGATCATGTTTTAAAGGCACTTTCAAAAGCAGCCCTCAGTGAAAATCCTTTGGCTAATCAGTACACGAGAGGATTTGTGAGTATATATACAAAAAAATTGATAGTAGATGCTGTTTGAATTTTGAATTACCATTTTGTTGAGAAGTATTGTTAAATGGGGCTTTTTCTGGACACATCCTGACATCCATCTTATTAATATGCCACAGTCTATGGTATGTTGTAATAAAATTTATCCAAAATGTTATTATACACTTCAGACAGTTTTAAATCTCATTAAATTTCAAGAAAAGATCAAGAATAAAGAAAAACAATCTTTGGTCCCGAAATAACTCAACCTTCAGTATATTTTCTTAAACTTTAGTAGCAGTACATACACTTTGAACTGACATCACCATGTTTCAGTGAAGCAAAACTTTGTTACCAAAACTCCCATTTTAACAGTTTAAAATAATAAATATTGTTTAAATTTGTGATTTTAAACATCTCTCGGATTATACTATTTCTGAACAAGTTATATATGTACTAAACAAATATTAACTGAACATATTTATACAATATCTATCTCTATAGCTTTGTAATTAGATTCATTTTTCTTTGCTTAAGTTATAAAACTGTGTAGTCTTTAAATTATATGATAAAATGATGCTCTCGGTATGACACCATGTTATGTAAAATCATATCTTTTTGATAAGGATCATCAGAGTTTAATGGTAGTATGATATCTTAACTTATAGTTGATAATTTTTATGATGAAATATGTTTTAACCTCAGTCCTTCTAAAATACATACTGTACATAGTTTTAAAACGTTCATGTGTATTGTGTGTCTATCTGTCTGTCTGGTTACTCCCGGTAATCTTCATAACGGCTGGACCGATTTTGATAATATTTTATGACCAGGTAGCTGCCTGTATAAGGAGTAACTTAGGCTATTTTTCCTCTTTACTGAATTTAGATCGAACTTTTATTATGAGAATTGGCCTCCAGCCTGTCGACAAACATACTTATGTATTTCTATATACATATATATTATAAACAAACTACACCCAGACACAGTACAAATAATGATGGTCATATTTATTTGGCCTGGGTGGGAACCGAACACATAAGCTCTAGCTTAGCAGTCAGAGTCACTCACTATTAGAGAGACAGGCCAGTATGTGAAAAATAAGACATTTACATCTTCATTCTTTCCTTCAGACACCATAAGGGTTCTTTGTTTCTACACAATATGATCAAAAATGTTGTACAGAACCCTAAAACTAAAATTAAGTTGAACGGATGAGATCATATTCGTTTTCACTATTACGCAGCAGGGAAACAATTAATTATATTATGAAAATATATGAATGCACATATATTAATGGACTGTGAATGTTTTAATTTGTTTTTTTTTTTTTTGGTTTCGCAGGGTCACCCAAAATTAGTACAAAGCATAGGTAAACTGTACTCTCCATTAATATCCAGGGATCTTGATCCACAAAATGAGATTCTGGTTACTGTTGGTGCATATGAAGCTTTGTATTCAGCGATACTGGGTAATTAATACTGTTTTTTTGTTCTGACTGAGTTATTATTATTATTGTTGTGTACTCTTTCTGTGAGTAAAAGTAAACATAGGTACTTCCAGAATGCTATTCTCTCCGGCAACTAAATATCTGTAGATGTTAATTAAAAAAATTACATTCAGAATTAACTAAGCATTTCATAGTTAACTAAAGATTTTTTTTCTTTGTTTCTATAGGCTTTTGTCGATGTTTTAAATTTCTCAAAAAAATATATGAAATAACGAGAATTTAACATAATTTAATTTAAAACCTTTAACTTGTCCTTCCAGAAAATAATAATAGTCAGCTTTTATAACCCCTTAGAATCACAATGCAAAATAATACCATTGTATTTATCTAATAAAATACAATTTATTTGCAGGTTATGTGGATGAGGGTGATGAGGTGATAGTGATTGAGCCTTTCTTTGACTGCTACGACTTCATGATCAAGTGTGCTGGAGGTGTGCCGAGATTTATTCCTCTTAAGCAAGTGAGAGTAATTGTTACTTACATTTACCTTAAGTGAGGTACAAGGTGTGTACACCTTGCGATATTGAACATTACATACCTTAGAAAATTTTGCAATCATATAAATAGCATATGCGGAATAGATAAATAAGTTGTTTAAAATAAAAAGTCACAGCCAATTTTAGATCGAGTCAGAAACGTATTTTCCGTACTGTATGTTAGAAATCTTTATCCCTGTGGTGACAGGCTTAAAAATACGGCGTCATCACCCCTATTCATCCCGTGGGTGTCTTAAGAGCCGACTATGGGAGCAAACTACGCAGGACATCAGCGCTGTAAAGAGAAGGAAAATTTGAAACAAACCTTTTCTTTTTTCTTGCGTGGCAACCCCCTCGGGCCGTCACCTCACCGGTCCATCATTTGCGGCGAGATAGTGTGTCGACATCGGACCGTTTAAAACCACAGAGTGTGCCACTCTGCTCCTGAAATAGGAGGGATCCGGGAACAACTGTAATTAAGACATCCGGACCCCTCTTAGCGCCTGCTCGGAGGCCATCTCCTATGGGTGAATTCTCTATTTAAACGAAGTCTGGCACACGCGGTCCGGTTTCGGTTTGGTCGGAATTAGCTAATTTAACGCAATTATTTCCCCAACAGAAAAAAACCTCAGGCACCATCACCTCTGCAGACTGGGTACTAGACGAAAAGGAGTTAGCTGGTCTCTTCAATTCTAAAACAAAGATGATCATAGTGAACACTCCACACAACCCCTTGGGCAAAGTCTTCACAATGGAGGAGCTGACGTTCATTGCCAACCTCTGCAAGAAACATAATGTACTGTGCTTGTCCGATGAGGTGTACGAATGGATGGTCTACGAGCCTAAAAAGCATATCAGGATGGGTGAGTGCTTTAATAATATTTATTTTTTCTTTTATGTTTTATGTTAGAGGGGGCAGACGAGCAGACGGGTCACCTGATGGAAAGTGACCATCGCCGACGATGAACGTCTGCAACTCAGGAGTGACAACTTAATATTTTTTAATATAGAATTGTTTTACCATATCATCTTGAATTTTAAAATTCAAGACAACTGTCAAGATTTCGTGTTTTACCAAATGTCATGTGTATGTACCTTGAATTAATCAACAAATCAACCTCTGTAGAGATCAACACGGATAAAGCCGAAAAAATAAGATTTTTCAAATATGTTACTTATCACTTTTAGAAACACATACTTGTTTATAATTATACAATACATAAAAACTTATAACTTAATATGAACCAATGCAAAAAAAATACATTCATGCAGACAAATATTTCCACTCAGTGGGAATCAAACAATGAAACGTAGAAGTTGTCAAAAAATCATGTATTGTCATGTTTTATAATCCCAACATAAAAAAAATTCTTCAGCCACTTTACCGGACATGTGGGAACGCACAATAACAGTGGGCTCAGCGGGCAAGACATTCTCAGTGACTGGCTGGAAGATAGGATGGGCGTACGCTAATCCAAAACTCATGCGCAACTTGCAGGTTGTACACCAGAACTGTGTGTACACTTGCTGTACACCAATACAGGTCAGTAACACATATAACTTAAGTTCTTCTGTTCAAGACTGAAACGTATATGTGTACGTACTGAGTGTGTATGAATAAATCAACTGTAAATTTGTGTATTCTTAATAACTTGTTATGTATCTAGTTTCAAACCACTTTGTATCAAAATCATCCTAGCAGGTATGATCTGCACTCTGATTTTTTAAGATTTTTTTTATTTTTTGTACCCTAACCTTTTTTTTAAAACTAAATTCTGGTTAAAAGTTCAAAAAGGGAATGAGTTATTTATCAATATACCAAAAAAGAAAATTGTATACTAACGATCTTCTTGTATTTCTAGGAAGCAATATCTGAGGCACTAGAATATGAGTTAGCCCGCCGTGACACTTCCGACTACTACATGAAATCTTTGGCACGAGAGATCCAGCCGAAGAGAGATTTTCTGATAAAAGCACTTACAGAGAATGGGTTTAATCCCACCATACCGGAGGCTGGCTACTTCGTTGTTGCTGACTGGACTAAATTAGGTAATTTTGACTTGTTAATGTCTTCGTATAAAAAATTCAAAAAATCGAAACGGACAACGGAAACGGAAAAAATTCAGAAAAAAAAAAAATGTTTGAAATCGTATTTTATGTAGACTAAAGTCGTAGATCAACACACACAAAATAGCAACAATCTTTGTTTTTTCCAATAATCAGAAAAAATAATAATATATAAAGTGATTCCCACTACCCTACAGAAGTCGGTAGTAAAACTGCTGTCAAACAATGTTGTATTTATACTGAGCTAGCTATTCTAGTTACATAGAATTTGGCTACACATAATGGCATCAAGATAAAGTTAAGTTGCATTGAGTTGGTTAGAATATTTTCACATGTTAAGTGTCATCAATAAATCAATACTAATAGATGTTTTAAGAGCTAGTAACTGTAATACGTGGGGCATACTGAAAGTCACTGGATCTGGCTACTTACAATAAAAGAACAATTATGGAATTTGAAAATGGAACCCTGGGAACATGTTATTTTTTTATTTGCGGGACAGTCATTTGTTTTCTCATTGTGACGTCCTTGATTAATTTAACTTGTTAACATTTTCGTTTAAAGATTTTTATGATTTTCGTTGTGGCTAAAGTCAACAAGAGAGTTGCCTAAGACTTCAGTTGGCATTTGGTGATGAAGCACCATGTCACAGCTCTATGTATTCGTGATTTGGAAAATTTTGACGTGGACGTGATCATCTTCATGATGCACGTGCAGGCTGGCCGGCGATTGCTGTTACAGACTCTAATATTGACACCGTACGACAACTAATTGAAACTAAAAAAAAACTGCTTTGTTAGGCATTGGAATGAGCCAAGTGCAAAACATATTACACGTGCATCTTAAGGTTCAGAAGCTTTGCACTAGACTTAACTTAGACTGTAATTTAAAACTGGTCCAACTGCTTTTTACAGTGGTTTCAGCGAATACAAAAATGCATTAATTACGGGGAAATATACTTTGAAAAACAATAAATGTATCGTAAATCTTATTTATCAGAATCCAGAAACTTTCAGTAGGTGTCACTGTACCTCTAAGTACGAGTTTCCGTACTTTGAACCCCGAGAATCAGGAGAAGAGGTCTTGGTCTCCGTTAACCCCGCTAACTGTGTGTAAAGCAGCGACGGAATAGCCTACCACTGGTTTTAGTCGAGGCCGTCGAATTACGCCGATGATAGGACCTTTATACATTATAATTGGAACTAAATTTGGCTTTTATGTTTCCAGCTGATAAAATCGACTTATCCAAGGAATCGGACCAGTACAAAGACTACCGCTTCACGAAGAAGTTCGCGAAGGAGGTCGGTGTACTAACCATCCCGCCCTCTGCATTTTATTCAAAAGAACACAAGCATTTGGGAGAGAATTATGCCAGGTTTTGTTTTATCAAGGTAAGGGTTTATGTTCTACCTACTGGTAAATATAATACATATGCACATTGGTCCTCGAGTCCTTAGCAAATAATTTCACATCATCACATCAACAGCCTATACTAGTCAACATCTTCTTTGTTCACAGAAAGACGAAAATCTGGCATTGACTGAGAAACTTTTGAAGGAGTGGAACAAGAAAAAATCCAAATCATAAAGGTATACTAGCAGTACTACCTAATACCTATTGGTTTTTGTAAAAAAATTGTGGTGACTTAGTAAAATATAGGAAAGGAAATTGCGAAGAAAAGAAAATCTCGACTATTTCAATTAAACGCTATCATAGGAAACACTAAATACTCACGCCACTAAATTATTTCTGTACGGAATAGTGGGTGAGTTCACTAACCTCTGCAGCTCAAAGAATTGAGATTCCTAAAATCTCAATACTGTTCTTTGTGACAGTCATATCGTTTTCAAGCATTTCACATTCACAAGCACATAAAGTGCAACGTCTACCAAGTATAAAGCATGATTCAAAACTGTAATTTTTTGTAAAAAATTGTATATTTTTTCAAAAAAATTGTAAGAGGCTTAAGACATACATTTATACATAACCACATTACCTATTTATGTTTTGGTTCCACATGATGCAAATGAGAAAACCCCAATAACCATTTGCTTAATAGCCTAAGAGCTGAGTCTAATAATTAGATGCTTGTGTCTGTTTTATTTTATTAAGCAACATATTTGATATTGTTTTATTGTCTTCCAAGTTATGTTGTTTACATATTTTAAAATTATTATTTATCCTAAAATTTATATTTGTATACCTATTTATAAACCTCCTTTCTAAGGAGAGGCCCATGTCCAGCAGTGGACTATTAAAGGCTGTTCATGTTGAAATATTTATAATTCACATTGTACAAATTAATGTTTTATCAGTTGTAGCTAAATTAGGATTTGAATATATAATTATGCATACGTTCAGGAATTAACACAGTCATGTATTAGGTACTACCTTTCAATTATCTGACGTTTCGACCAAGTTGCACCCGTTATGGTCAGACTGAGTCAACTGAATACGTAGCCATCACACAACTCAAAAGTTATAGGTTAGTGGATATTATAAGCATTCAAATAACGCTTACAATATTGTGTTTTTCATTTGAAAAAGATGTCTATAAGCACACAATACTGTAACTGTTTTTGCCAAGCATACGATTGATTGGGCAACATTTAAAAATCGAGTTCTTTAGGTTTTATATTTGCTTGGACAGTCGAATTAGAAAAAAAAATGGGACTGAGCCCAACAAAAAAATCAGCGTTTGTTCGTTAGACTAAGGTAATAGTTGATTTGTAATTTCATTTATTTTTTATATATTGTTGTTTATCATAAAAAAATAAACTTTTATTTTTAACTTATTTTTTATTAATGTATATTAATATTTTTTCCCGTAACTTGTGGGTAAACCACGTTTTGTGAAAATCCTAAATCAATGAATGAATGAACAAAATGTAAGGTAATGAAAACATACACTTACTCCTAAATTACCGAAGTGGTAAACAGATGCTTATTAAACGCCCAAAATTTGTCAACAATAAATGATATTTATTTCTGTAAGTAAATGTTTTCAGATATTTTTACAAGTCGGACTTTACAGCTAGAAAGGGGCGGCATTTTATAAGACTCACACTGGGGAGAAACGTTTAAATAAACCACAGAGGTGTCTTTTGTTATAGTTCGAAATATAATTTTAGTTACATGGAATTAAGGACAACCGCTTTGCCGTCAACCGTCACTAGTATTTAGCAATAAATTCAGAGGAATAGCGCGAAAAAATAAAGAAATATTTCATGTTTTTTTTTCAGTCCACGGGCTTGGACTTTTTACAATAAAATTATGGTATAGACTTGATAACCTGTTTAATTAGCTTTATTTTCCTGTTTTTAATTTTTCTCTATAATGATTTGTTCACCATTTAAATGCAAAAGGACCCTTTTGATTTAAGCCATCAATATTTCAACAACCAATAATCGGACAGAAAATTGTAGGGCAGTTTCAAAATCTGCAATAAAATTTGACTTGAAAAAAGTGAAAAAAAAAACCGTCTAAATTAGGATTTTTGAGCTGCAAGATGCTTTTTTTACGAGCTTGATACGACCATTTTCCACAGAAATACGGCCCTTAAAAATCACTGAAAAATTCTCATTTTTTTTTGCTCCCTTAATTTTTTGCAGAAGTGTATTTTGAGTATATTAAAATTAGGTAAGTAAATATGGCAGGCAAAAACAAGAATGGCCTCCAGTAAACCTCACTCACTCGGTGAAAAGTAACTAAAGTTTTCCATGTGCCGAAGTTCTCCCACGAAAATATGAATAAAATAGCGAACGAAATTATAAATAGTGTGTAATTTCTAGGCTTTTCTAGTTTGTAGTTTCTAGTCTTCTAAGGCAAGTATTCTTTATAAAAACGTAAGTTCTTTCTTAATGCTAAAAATCTCGTGAAGATTCAAGAATGGCATAACCGGCAATTCAATATCAAATGATTAAAACTTCTTTACTTAGTATTATTTATTAAGGTTATTTATTAATTGTGTACTAGGTCTTGCAATCATGTTTCAAATTCACCTTAAAAATGACAGAACCCGAATGACTGACTGTCATTACGAATTGTGCTGAATTTTATTGCTACGATGTTTAGGTCTGGTAAAACTTTGTGCACTACATTGAGCCGCCGTTTTGGTGCTGTGGATGGTGTAGCAGTGGCTAACAAACATAAAATCTGCACTCTAGAGACAACTGTAAATGATAAATTTAAGTTTCCGGCACGCTTGGGAACTGGCGAAAAGAGTGTATGGTTGGTACTTAAAAAGATATATCATACAATACATTGTAGAGTATCCATTTATATTTAATCTTGATGCGCTTCAGAAAATGAAAATCGGCACTATTAAATCTAGTAAGTATTTACGATCGCTCGTTATGTTTAAGACTAGGCTCGTTAATCTCACAATCGACGTTTGAACAATACACCCGACTCCAGGCTGCCCAAAGCCGGTACTACCTGGAGCCTCCATATTAACCTGTAGACTGCTTAATCTTAATAGACTAAGTAGATATCTGAATAGCTGTAGGAACCATTACGGGACATCTAGCCTGAATCCACAGCTATTCACCATCAATATTACGGACAACCCTCTGTATAGATGTTTCCACGAAGACGAAACAGCTGTACATTTAATCTTGGGTTGTGTGGGAGTAGCCACACAACGTATAAGCATCCTCCCGGACACGAGATCGCTCTAAGAAGTCTGTACTGCAACAGGAGGTTACTTTGCTTCTGCAACAAGGTAGACAGGTTTATAAGTCTAAATGCGGAAATGGACCTCCACGAATTCCAATGTACTGGTATTACCATCATTTTTTTTATTTATGGTTTTCTAGGGTTGAATACATTCAACTAGTAGCGGATACTAAACCTGCAGTGAACCTCGGGCAGGGTTACCCGGATTTTCATGCACCAGAACATATAAGAAAGGCTCTATCAAAAATAGCTATCAGTGAAAATCCACTGACACACCAATACACAAGAGGGTTTGTGAGTATATGGAAAACGAAATATACATTTTACAATTATTGTACGAAGTGTTTTTACATAAAACTGATTACCCTTTGACCACTTTCAATTTTCCAGGGTCATCCTAAATTAGTACAAAATCTATCGAAATTGTATTCTCCATTGGTGTGCAGAAATATTAATCCACTGAATGAAATCCTGGTCACCGTTGGTGGATATGAAGCAATATATTGCGCCATTTTGGGTAATTTCAAAAGTTCTATATTTAAATAAAACCTTTTTAGGGTTCCACAATCCTAATAAGATCATAAAATATCATCTAATAATTTATATATAATTTCTCAATATCAAGTTCAAACGTTTTAATAATTTTTTTATAAAGGCTCTGTATGTTTTAGTCATTTCACCTGCCGAACTCTTCATCGATTTTTACTATATTAAATAATTTATATTCTCCTCAGATCTCTAAGTTCGCCTGAGAGCCGTTGTCGAGTTTTGTACATTGATACGATTTCAATCAGTTTCACAGTTTTCCTTCCACAATTTACTCAACTAAAAAAATAAAGAAATTTCTTTTCAGGTCATGTTGAAGCAGGCGATGAGGTTATAGTTATAGAGCCTTTCTTCGACTGCTACGAATTTATGATTAGAAGCGCAGGCGGTGTACCGAGATTTATACCTCTTAAATTAGTAAGTGCCTTGCTAAATAATGATAGGAACATCATAATCACATCATCAATCCAACGGACTACTACTAATCCCCTCGACCTTTAGTAGTCCACTGCTGGACATAGGCCTCTTTTTTCCTTAGAAAGGAGGTTTTGGCCTACTATACCACGCTGGCCAAACGGGTTGGTATAGGTTTGTTCAAGTTTGAGGTGGGCGATCTGTCGGATGCCCAATTCGGTTTTCGAGCGGGACGTTCGAGGGTCAGGGCTTATCCATCTGGGCCTAGTCCTCGACGGGAGGTAGCTCTTCGACGAGCACTTCCGACAGCTTGCTACAAAACTGGTCGGCGCTGCGTCTGCCCTTGGGTGACTTTTACCCAATTTGGGTGACCCAACGTCGCGACGAGACGGCTGTACTTCTGTGAAGACGTCATCGCGCAGAAGGAGGCGGCGGAGAGAGGATAACCTCCACTCGGACTCAATTCGCCGCCCTCGAACCGGGCGGCGTAGGCGCGCTTACCAGCGCCTCATGCCGCCCTAAGTGTGGCCGCGGGTGGACGGGACGGGTTTTTCCCTCCACTCGCCATAACAGCCAGCCGCAAAGGAGCGACGTCCGCGTGTGCTGGACGTTTTAGGCGCGAAAGGTGACGAAGCAATATTTGGATGAAATACTCGTGTTATTTGTGAGCTCTATATTTGCAATATTGGCATATCCTTACGTATGCGGTTGGCAAAGTTTAATCCATTTTTTACCCACAGAAAAAAACTTGTGGCACAGTAACCTCTGCAGACTGGATACTAGATGAGAAGGAGTTAGCTTCTATGTTTAATTGCCGTACAAAAATAATTATTGTGAACAATCCACATAACCCTACGGGCAAAGTCTTTACCTGTAAAGAGCTGATGTTCATAGCCAATCTTTGTGAGAAATATAATGTACTGTGCTTGGCCGATGAAGTGTACGAGTGGGTGGTATATCCGCCTAATGAGCATATAAGAATGGGTAAGATGTTTTCCGTTGTCAGTAATACTGATAGTGTAATTTACCTGTGTCTCTCATTGCACGAAGCTATGCCCATTCCATGGGATTATCTCTTTCTGTCTCTCGGGTCTATGTATAACAATATACCGGTGTGTGAGTTTGCTTGACGGAGTGAAGTATAAGCATTCTTTAGTTTATACTAGCCCCCTAACTCAGTTTTGTTTGGAAGAAAAGAACGTTTCATTATGTGGCACTGATTACCGCACAGAAAAAATAAATAAAAAGGGATTAGGGTTAAGTGCTTGTAGACAGATGATGATTGATTGAATAATTAAAGCGTGAAAGTCAAGCAAACAAACAATATGATATTCGTATTCATAATATCATAAATCTATATCAAGAACCTCTCTCGTTAGTTTAGGATGCTCTTTTGTATACTTGTACTACTCTAAAAAAATAACTTAAGGTATTGTGAAGATATCATTATTTATTTTCTCTTCACAATTTCTTAAGTTATTTTTTTTTAATTTCAAAGCATGTGATCCGTTAAAGACACACACATCATTTTTCGTCGAAATTATTTTTATTAAAATACCTAACATTACAATGAACCAGCCACTCTGCCGGACATGTGGGAACGCACAATAACAGTGGGCTCAGCGGGCAAGACATTCTCAGTAACCGGCTGGAAGATAGGATGGGCGTACGGTAATTCAAAAATCATGCGCCATCTGCAGATTATACACCAGAACTGTGTGTATACTTGCTGTACGCCGATACAGGTAACTTATTTATATAAAAACTTATAGAAAATGAAATTATGCATAAAAAATATTTATAAAAATCCAAACTATTTTTTCATAGACGTGAATGTTTCATTGTTTATTACTTACTATTTACGTGACCTTTCAGGATCACTTTGTTGTTCGTCTGTCTGTTTCTATCTGTCAAAACCCTTTAGTAATGCGTGGACGTATCAACATAGGCAAACAGTCATCGATCACATCACACGAACACGTTAATTCATTGTTATACGTATATTAAAAATGCAAACTCAAAACTACCTTTTGAGTTTAGATATTTTACCGTGTCGGCATTTTATTAGTACCAACTCTAGGTTACCCATTAGCCAACATATATTTTTAACGCTGACAACAATAAAGTGGTCCTTAGTTTTGCCACAGTAACCTCTGCTTTTGGTCTACCAATGTCGATATAATTATGTGAGCGAGTGTATGTTACTCGAGAAAAACAGGCAAAATGTATTCGGAAATCATACCTCGATATTACGTACGACCTATCTACATAAAAACTTGTACGGAAACCTCGGTGAGCAAGTGAGGCTCGCACTTGTCGAGTTTTTTTAACTTGCCGCAAGAGTTGCTTATCTGGGGGCACGGTAGTGACCCCGCCAAGACTAGCCAAACGACAAGGGCACTACCTACCTTTTCTCGAAGTGCTTCGTCGTTATTTTTAACCCTTATAACTTGGGTTTGGATTATACCAGATATACAAAATTTTCAGGGTATGACGTCGATAGTAGAATACCCTGAAAATTTTAAGCATATGTTACACATTATATGGCGGCTTCGCTAATGTCACATGGGCGTAAGGTGAAAATTTTATTCACTGTTCATTAATTTTCTGCTATAAAACAGTTCTTTTAGTAACGAAACGGCCTAGCCACATATTTTGACTAAGGTGTTGAGTTTGTGAACGTAGGGCTTTTAGAGTTAAGGCGTGTAGGGTGAGAAGTTTGGCTCTATATGAGATCTGATAATTTTTTGACAGTACGAGATATATGGTCTTGTCTTGACAACATTTTAAATGAAAATGTTTTTGGTGAGATTATCTCTTACCGTATCTTAATAATGAGAGTCATATCGTTTTAGGAAGCGATCGCACAGGCGCTTGACATCGAACTAGCCCAACGTACTACCCCTAAATTCTACATGGAAGCTTTGGCTAAAGAACTTAAACCTAAAAGAGACTTTATGGTGAAGACACTCACTGAGGTGGGCTTCTGCCCCACCATAGCTGAAGCTGGCTACTTCATCATTGCGGACTGGCGTAACCTTGGTATTATACTGATTTATTACTGACCTTTGCCTCACTTTTTAAAACTATCTATCCATAATGGATTCATCAAAGATCTGGCAAAAGAGTAAATGGGTCACCTGATGGTAAGTGACTACCGCCGGCCACGGACACCTGTTACTCAAGAGGCACAAGTGAGTGTTGGCTTTAGGTAACCTTACTCAGTCGCGAAAAAAGCTCATCTTATTTTTGTTTTTTACGTAACCTACTAGTTACGAAGACGTATACATGCAAGAGATGAAATAGTGCTCCTTATTACTGGACCTACGTACAGATACTTATGATGGTGACGAACCATCGGTTTCGATGGCGGCCGAAGAGGTCAAACCAGTGTATTTGCATAATCAATAGGATATTTGACAACTTAGTAGTCAAATTAGTTACTGTTATCATCTGTCAAAACGACAATTTTGTATGAAAAATGCACTAAAAAGCAACTTATGACGTCACTATTTTAGATTACTTAATTGAAGAATATTTTTCAATGTTTATTTGATTTACATTCGTAATAGTTATAAAAAGCTAGAATAATTATATTTTTCGAGATGTTTTATCTTATTTGTTTTAATGAAGTTGGAAGGACATTGTTACTTATTTATAACATAGCAAGGTACCCTTTTTTATTTGTCTTGATTTTCCTGTATATATTTTGTATAACATGAGAGGCATGTCTATTTTCATTTTTCAGCTAGAAGAATCGACTTATCCACTGAAAAGGACAAATATAAAGACTATCGCTTTACAAAGAAATTTTCAAAGGAATGTGGCGTAATGACCATTCCACCAAGCGCCTTTTACTCCCCACAACATAAACATCTTGGGGAGAACTTTGCCAGATTTTGTTTTATTAAGGTAAGTGTAGAAACTACGTTGTACTCGAACTTGTAATCTGTAGGTTTTAAAGAAGTAGAGATATCGATATGACTTAACATGACATGGTAACATGACAGGATCCTGTCATGTTACCTCTAATTTTAAATAAGCTAATAATAATAATTGCTGCTGAGAACATAATTTTCTTCTGCAAGATTTTATTTAAACATTTTGTATATCTCACAGAGTCCATGAATTATCTTAAAACAGTTTGACAGTTCAACGTAACACTATATTACTTTATTTAGACGTGTTTGTGCACAATGAAACTAATATTTGTATCAAATAATACGTTTTTAGACTTACCAATTTTTTTTGTTTGCCTACAGAAAGATGATAGACTGTCATTGGCAGCAAAGCTTATGAAGGAATGGAGCGTGAAAAGAAAATAGATTACCTAGGTACATTTACAACATTACTATTTTCATGTAGGTATTGTAAATAGATCTTCGGTACTGATTCGGCGCAGAGAGGACTATACCAGGCACCTATTTAAGCAAACAGCCTAGTTTTTTTATAATATTGATTCACACTGTGGAGTATTTATATTCAAACTCTGTTTGAGCTTGAAAAAAGTCGAAAACAATCTAAACGTTATTTATGCCTTTGGAACGTTTTCTGTTTTAGGAAGTGTCTTTCCACGACCTTCTACCAGTGGTCCTGTCGTCAAAAGTCTAAGCGTTATCCAAACTGTTGTAATATTTTTGTAATGTAGTACCAAGGGTTATGCACTGCGTGTGCAGTTCTGTGTTGAGCATTACGTGTAAATTGTATTGAGTATTAAATAAAGAAATTTACTTAATTAAAAGTTTTGGATTTTGTTCTTTATAAATAGACTACTAGTGTAATTAGGAAAAGTAGATGTGATGAAGTAAACAAGTAGATGAGTTTGAGGTAGTAGATATCACGAAATTTCTAGGTCCACAAATTGTTGAATTATAGAGCTAAATTTACTCAGCTCTGCAAGACAGACGCCCAGCACCTCCACACAGTTATTATATCAGTACGATTATAAAAGTATTTGTTTTGGGGTTCCAGTCATCACACTAGACCCTTGGGAGCAGAGTAGTGACTATAAGCGCAATTGAAATATATTACTCCATGTCATTGCTTTGTTAGGTAGGTACTTACCTACGACTTAGTCAAGAGCGGGTCTACTTCACTCCCTTATGCTTCTTCAAGCGATGAATTATACTGCTTAGAGTAGTATAGACAGATTAGAGCCAATAAAGAGGTTTTCTATTAACTTTAATGCCGAGTTCAGATACTTTGTACAAACTCCAAGCGCGAACAAAAATGTATGAATGGTTCGCAAGTAAGTATTTCGTAAATTTTCCACGGACTTTTTAAATATTTACTGTACTAGATGAGTACAAATAGAAAATATGCTAAATAATGGTGGATACTTCCACATTCCGTTTTGCCTTAATGTCATTTCCCCTGCAGTACCGACGGAGGTTTTGCTGACCATGAGCACGTTATCAGAATCATTCATCAAACTACAATCAATCAACTAATGTAAACTTAATCACCACGTAAGTTCTGAAGTTTCTGGCACTACAACCTGGGTGGCAAAAACAATGCGAGCTAAGGGTATATAAAATTATCGTTGAAGACACCAAATTTTGTCGTGGGAAAGCCATGCGGCACATATGAGACAGGCTCAATCGGACTAATACCACAGGCTCACAGAGAACCGATGTTAGTAAATATAAAAATAAAACAAGAGTTGCAACTCCTGTTTTTATTAATACCGGTGTCCTAAAATTGTTAGCTATAAGATTTAGATCAATGTTAAATGTTTCTACAGAGGCTAGATAATTTCATTATCAATTGTTTTTACGCCATGATGACAACCACTATGAGAATTTAATGTTTGAACTTGTTTTGAGGATATCAATTTTGGTGTTACGGTGCAAAGTCACCACGCAACCAGCGCTTAGCATCCCGAGTATCATTCCCGTACGTCTTCCCAAATCTGCAATAAGAGAAGAAATTGTTTTATCGGCTTTTGTCTTTCGTTATTCATGCTTTTTTAGGACTAATAAGAGTGGTACTGGCACCAAGGGGTTCACCATCGTCGACGGCAACCATGTTCGGCGATGCGATTGGTCTGGACTGGGGGCTAGTGCTACTTTATTTCACATCAACTCCTCACGACGCCGTCAACGATCGAGTTGATGTAAAATAAACCCGTACTAGACCCACCACCGACAGGGAAGGTCACTATACCCCGTCGAAGTGAACTTCCGCGTCAATGTGGCTCGTAAGAGTCTAAGACTAGTGGTGCCCAAAATATAATTTACAAGAAAATATGTTTACTATTTACGGCTTAAAATTAATAAATTACGTTTAAACTATAATAGCTTAAGTTCCCGAATGCAGTAAGTTCTTACACCCATTACCACAAATTAGAATGACAATATATTATTTTTTCTGAAATATAAATTTCTTTAAAAACAAAATAAAATAGAGCGTACCTTCACTAGCGGTACGATTGGAACGTGATTAACATGATACAGATTATACCTACAAATAAAAATATCTACTGAGAGCCTATTCCACAATCGGATAGCCATAATTAAAAAGAAATGTAATAGAAGGTTGTGGTATAAGATGCCATTTTGAGTTGCCCGATAACCTTAATTAAACATTTATCATGAGTATTACAAAGAAACATTAAACTGCTTCTAGATTCGTTTGGAATTCCACAGTTCTAAGTGTTGTTATGTCCAATATTACTATTTACCTTAACACTGTCTGATAAAAAGAAAGTTTTAAACTAAACGCATCTAACATACTTCTAGATTCTAAATTTACCTGAACATGCATCCAGGAACGTGACCTGCGTAGTTCGGTAGCATACCTACATGCTTGTGATAAATCTCCGTCGGATTAATCGACATCGGCGGGTCCGGTCTGCAAGGAGAGGAACAGGATATGTGGGAGTGAGCATTTAATGAGGTGTCGAGCGGTGAATAAGGTGAATAAATTAAGGGCAGGAAATATACTTCACTTTTCTAAACAACATCATACAAAATGTGATTAAAGTATGTTTTTTATTTGCGTTAATTTTTTTTTTAAATTTTCGAGAGGTTTTTGTACAGGTCCGGCTGAGGAACTGCAAAATTTATTGTCGGAAGTAGTTGCGATAAAATCCTTTTTGACTTGAATCTCTTGGCATCTTAGCCGTCGAAGGGCTAAACACAGTTACAAAATCCCACGTAAGTACTGCATGGCAGTTTTTAAGCCACGCCTACCGCGGTACTGTTTGCATGTAACGTCTTTTAGATTTACATATTTTATACACGTGGCAATACTAATATGTATTGACAATGACTTACTGGTTATTTCTGTAACTTTCTGTAACATTACCTGTAAGTGACAATATTAACAATAAAACACGAAATAATCAATATACTCTTTTATTAAACAAGCATCTTGACCATATAGGGCCCTTCCAGGTAATAGCCAATCTTAGCGTAGTAGTTCCTTGTTCCAACGCCAGATATAACCGCTATTTTGTCAGATCCGTGTTCCTCCTTAGCGATTCGCTCAGCCTCCTCCATGAGGAGCATGCCAAAACCTTGGTGTTGGAACTTTGTTGGGTCCCGTGCGTTTACCTACAAATATTTGAAAATTAACATAAAGCCCTATTTCTGACATAAAACGGTCGAGGCGGCAAAAACAAAGCAAAAATAATATTATAATAAATAATATATATGG
This sequence comes from Arctia plantaginis, assembly GCA_902825455.1. NCBI lineage: Eukaryota > Metazoa > Arthropoda > Insecta > Lepidoptera > Erebidae > Arctia > Arctia plantaginis. The sequence continues at coordinate 2,938,291 of CADEBD010000046.1, read as the reverse complement.
CAAACCATGGCTCTCCCACGTTATTCCACTCTCCACCAACACTGGTATGGATTTTAGCTACTATATCCTTTTGTTACTTAGATGTATCAATTTAGAAGTGATATTTATAAACAATCTCTTGGATTAGACAACTTTGAACTTAAAATGTTCAATGACTATGTGACTGAATATAGCTAACCTAAAAAAAATTACATTCTTAATACTATCATTTGAAGATGTAAAACGAAACTCACAGGCACTACAGATCCATAAACATGCAGCTCTCTCACAATACTGCACTGTTTGAAGTTAGCATTAGGTCCAGGCTTCAGCTCCGGCCTGTACGTATCCGAAGCACACTTCCTAAGTCGCAATAGACCCACTAATATATCCTGGTCTGGGTCTTCGTAAGCCAAAAATGTTTCCCACCCGCCATTCGCTGTGTAGTCGCGACGAATAAGTTCCACCTGAAATTTATACCAATTACATACATACCAGCTTTTTAAGTGTATAGATTAATAAAATTAAAGTATCTATTTGTAATGTCAAAAGAACAGTTGAACAACAACAATAATGAACAAAAGAAAATGTTTTTGTAAGGTATTCTGATAGTTTTGGCTAATGAACGAAACAACTGGACTGATTTTTACAGGACTTTCATTGACTTTCATTTCATTCATCACTGATATAAGGAGTAACTTAAGCAGTAATAGGTATTTAAAGTAACGATTTAGGGTATTAAGCAAAAACAATAGACATAGCTCTAGTAAAACTAAAGGAAGCATGAACAAACTAGTGCACTTGAAATAGTGTAATTGTAATTTGTGGTTTATAAGGTTCTATAATGGGCATGGGTTTATCCATACTAATATTATAATTGCGAAAGTATGTCTGTCTGTCTGTCTGTTACCTCTTCACGCTAAAACCGCTACACGGATTTTGATGAAATTTGGTGTAGAGATAGTTTGAGTCCCGGAAAAGGACAGACTACTTTTTATCGCGATAACCGACATACAGTAGTAGTATGAAAATATATTGTTAAACCATACTACTTTCAAATACGAGGCATTAATGGGTAATTTTGTTTTTAATCTGACACTTTACCAACTTACCTCATAAGGCCTGACCCTATTATGTATCTCCTGTATGCCCACCTCCCTAGTCCTCACATCTCTACAGTCAGTGCCCAAGTCAGCCATTCGAGCTAAAGCTAACTCTCTCAAGTTTCCATGTTCCACACCTGAAGATACCAGAGGCATCGGAATGTCTCGCTGCACTCTGAAATTGCACAAAATTTGAAAAACTAATCTGAGTTTACCATTTATTCCCACTACTATGATAGAAAAAGTGCCTGCGACTTTAAGCGTGCATGGCTGGCTACTATGATGTAGTACCAAGATCCTCTAAGACAGTAACAATACTTCCCATTGTGTCTAAATTTTATTTTCTACTCTCAGCACTGTAAGTTATGTTATTAATTCTCTATTGTGCAAAAAAGTACCTACTTTGACTTTAAAATATAGGGATGGGAAGCATTCAATATGATCACCAACTATCTTGACAATAATTTATTAACGTAAATATTGTGTTTGCCGATGATATCATACACCCATACTCTATGTAACATGCTTGTATTATGTTTAAGAAATGTGTAACAATTGTAGGCGAACCTATAAACAAAATAAATAAACTATGTATATATGGTTTTATTAATGCATATTGTCTTGAATGTCACATCCAATAGGTCCCATTACCAACAGGTGATGCCAGCTGTCATGCTAAGCTAATAATGTCCCTGTTGGTCCCTTTGGTTGTCCCCGAAATACACACACATGAGAAAAACTATGCGTCTTTTTTAGATATCTCAAAAAAGTTTTTATTTAGGACTAATTCCATGTTGTCGTGTTCTCTAGTTACTCTTAATCTTAACATGTTTTCTTCACCAGCTGTGTTCACAGGACACAGTTAGTGGGTAGGGGGATCCCTAGTCACTAACTGTGTCCCTACTGTACCTTCTGTTTATTTCTCGTGTGCTGGACAAATACATTGTGATAACAGTGAGTTGAACTCTTTTATTTACTCCTCATACAAGAGACAAGTAGTTACTACCCTAATACCCTACAAGTGTGTGACTGTCATTTATGTTAACATAAACAAAAAAACTAATTAACAAACATAAACCGCTCACCTGTAAACTCTAGTCCACGGAGGAACAAGTGCAAGTACCTTGGCAATAAGATCCACCAAAGTTGACGGAGGATAGCTCCTGTATCGCCCTGTCTTCCAGAGCTCATACAATCCTGTACCTCTGATTACCAATGTTGGGTATATCTTAAGACCATCTGCTCTGAATGCTGGGTTTTCAAAGAATTCAATAAACTGTTCTACGTCCCTTTCAAAGTCGACATTTGGTAGGTCAGGCATCATGTGTGCTACAATCTAAAATGAAGAGATAATGTTTGTACACATTTTTTTATTGTCTACTTACTACTATACAAATAAAAACATACTGTCAACTCTACATTCATTTCATTCTGAAATCATTTAAGTTCATCAGATAGAATCAGTTATCCAGGAATGTTCTAAAGTCAATGATTAGGTACCCTCTGAGTATCTGCCCTCATGTCATAGCTTAGATCATGAATCAAAATTTTAAATACAGAGTTTAAGAATGACATATTCATAAACTTAGCACTTTTCATCAGAAATGTTATTGTACCTTATATCCGGCATCCTTAGCCAAGTTGAAATTCTCACAAACTGCTTTGACAGTGTGTCCCCTGTTTGTATCCCTGGCAATATCTTCATACACAGACTGTACACCAATTTCCAACCTAAAATATCACAATGATATGACATAAGGCATTTGTTTATAGGCTTTATAAATATATGAGGTTAGGGACAATGAGAGATCTAGTCACATAACACTGCTTGCGAGCCTCCTATCACATAAGTGGAAGTTATAGCCAGCAAAAAGTGTTGTACATGCATGTACAACATGTAATTATAATAGTAACTTCACACATTTCACACAAGGCTGTCTAATTCCAAACTAGGCAGAGCCTATACTATGGTAACCAGACTGCTAATAAACATGCTTATATATTTCTAAATTCATACATATTATAGATAAATTACACCCAGACACAACACAAATCATCCTGGGTGGGAATCAAACCCACAACCTCCGGCTTAGCAGTCAGGGATTACTAACCACTAGTACAACAGGCCCGTAAGTATATGAATCTAAATGAAGAATAGCGATGAGTAATATAACTATAGAAGATATAAAATCAGTATATGATTTAAACAGGAGGAAGAGCACAACAAATTTCTATTTGAAAATTACAGGACACATTGTATACATATTTTCCCTCTGACATTTCAGCTTACATGTATAGTAAGGAGATAATAAAATTTTAGAACCAGCTTTCTTTCTTGCTTACCTAGTACATCCATAGTTGAGCATATCACTCATATGTCTCTGAAGACAATAATCAGGTCTGGTCTCTATTGTGATGCCAATGCACTTTGTCTTAGCCTTCTCAGAATACTTTACGGCCTCAGCCACTGAGCTTGATGTGTGGCCAGACAAGGCATCATGAAGATTCCTGAAATAAAGTAATATTCAGGGTTTTAGAAATTCTTAATCCTGACTACACCATATAAAACTTTTTAACTCAATAAAAATATTTAGTATAATTGTCAAACAGAAACTTACCTTATGAAATAGTCTCTATAATCTTCAGGCAGACTCATGAAAGTACCACCCATTACGATAAATTCGACTTTATCGACACTGTGACCAAGCTGTTTCAATTGTTCTACTCTGTGACGAGTTTGTAAGTAAGGATTATATCTCGCTCTTATGGCTCTCATAGATGTCGGCTCATACCCTGTATAACTCTGAGTAGAGTACTCAAAGTCGGAGTCGGGGCCACCCGGGCAGTATACGCAGATGTTTCCGGTGAAATTAATATGAGGACACCGATGTGGCTTGCACATAACAGCAACTACTGCTATCCCGGACGCCGTACGAATAGGTTTCGCTTTCAGTTTCGGTAGCAGTATCTTTTTAGCATCGGCAGGTACCGCTGCGATGATATCTACAAGTCTCGGTGACGTTCCAAGTCCATACTTGGATGAAATCCTTGTTTTCATTTTGTTGAGGTTAACATCCTTGCCTTGGCGATGCGCTACTAATAGCTCTTGTATTATCTCAGATATCACTATCACCATTTTCTCCTCTTTCGAGAGATTAGGCAAAAGCTTTTTCTTTGCCATTTCTATATTTTATTTATGATCACAGTAAAAGAAATAATTTACGCGTGTAAATTCTTATTGGAATTGACAAGTATGACAGCAATGTCAATTTTGACACTTGAAATCATAGTGCTGCCACCGGTCAATTCTAAGGATTCTGCGTCTGGTGAGAAAACTAAGTGGAAGATTTTCAATGATGTAAATAAATATTATGATTTTTATAAATAATATAGAACCATGACACTTATTTCGTTTTTATCACCTTGTTGTATATGAATCAAGGAAAAGAATAATTAAAATCTAATTGTTGTTAATAAAAAAGGCATTTAATATAAAAATATGATAATTATATTTTTTTTCAATTTACTATATAAATTAAATGTTTACAACTTATTGCAGCATATAAGATTTATGGAAACAGTTCCTATTAGTTGAATAATAAAATAACAAAATATACCTAGAGAATTAGAGAGTTTATAAAGGTTTTAAAGGTATTTTTCAAATAGGAATTATTCAAATAGATATACCTATCTATTTGATTTATTTATCTTAAAAAATCTGCTTAATCACATTAAAATGCAATCCAACACTACACTCTGGTTAGGAAAAACAAAACGATTGTCTATTGTGACTAGATTTTTCCAAATTATACCTTTTATACAATATCTTTTCTTTATCAATTCAGATATTTTTTTTAAACTTGAGCTAGTCACACTGAAATGCTCAAAAATCTCAAGGTTTTATTACAACCATACATTAGATAAAATATTAGAAGTAGCTAATGACAATAAACAAACATAGTTTTAGAGAAAAATTGGTTAATAGAAAAAATATATATGTACTTCTTAATATTAAGCTTATAATATTTTAAAAGAATAAAAAATAATAATAAAGCAAATAATTGAAGACAATATAACTTAAATAATTAGTAGGAACCACTTACTTTACTACATTCACTGGTGCCCATTCTGTACTCTGTCTTCGTCTATAATTAGACGAGAAATCACAAAGAGCGGAGTTGGTGAGCTTCTTCGAAGATTCGCCAAACCGTGAGAAACCATATGGAACATGGCCTGCAAAACCTGTAACAAGCATATTTTCACTTAATCCCCATAAAAATAATAAAACTAATAACGCTGAAAACAAGTTATTTTGTAAACTTACGCACTGATTGCGATGGATTATACCCCCATATTTGGGAGCGGACAAAAGAAGTATGTACTCTAGAGTAAGACATCAATTAAAAAGCATTGATGTAAAATAAAATAAATATTAAAAATCAAGTAAACATTGTCAATTTTGACAATTGAGGCATAGACATTAAAAAAATATACGGATATGGTGAACAGGTATAAATAGGTAACCGCATAAAGGTTGAATAAGTATTTTTCGCATTTTGTTGCATCGTTATCCCTCTCACCTTTCTTGATAAATTTGTCGGGATCAGCATTTTCCATGAAATAAGGACTGACTGAATGCGTTGCAGGTGATAACTTTGGTTCGTCCATGGGTACATCTCGAAGTATTCCTGCACATTCTGGCCGCACCGTGACCAATGGCAATTTGAATTCTGCTGTGGCCGACTGTGGATAAATATCGCACTTATTTTATCCTTTCTCAGACATAATTATTTCATCAAGAGAGTTATGAGACATCCACTCCACAATATTTCTGTTCACTCATTCTTTATTCTTCATTCATCTTCATTCTTACTGAATTTATAAACTGCTTGAACAAATCTTCAAGAGGTTTATTTAAAAACATAGTCGACACATTCTCAATAGAAGTTTGTCACTTACAAATCTATCGACCAAATCCCATGGTTTTCCTTTTCCGGCTTGTAGGTCAACTACCCGTTCTAATTGATTTCTAGCCGCTCTTTGATTTATCTGCACCCTTTGAAAGTCTGACAAGGCCTCGGTTGCTGCTACTGTATAACGCTGGCCGAAGTGGGCGTTGAGGCGTGGGAGAAATCCTAGGTGTGGTAGTAATTTTAGTTTAAATAATCTAAATATAAATAGTTATTAAAATAATCTTTATTTTATTTGCCAATGAAAAGTATAAGTACAAATAGGAACAATCACCAATTCACGAGATATTTTAACATTTAAAACTAAAAGAATAAAGTAAAAAATAAAAATCATAAATAAGCATACAAGCTCTATGCATTAACAGTGTTAATGAAGACACTAGGACATATTATTAAAATACATTTCTTTTTACTTAAAATTAATTATCAATTTTAATTCTGAGATATTTAATCCTGGGTTCAAAGTGTAAAATACTTAGGGCTCTAGTACATCGGGTTGTTTTACAAATCGCATAGATTGTCATTATTATTCGGATATTTTGGACGGGCCTGTTGGTCTAGTGGTTAGTGACCCTGACTGCTAAGCCGGAGGTCGTGGGTTCGATTCCCACCCAGGACAAATATTGTGTGATGAGCACGGTCATTTGTTCTGTGTCTGGGTGTAATTTATCTATAATATGTATGTATTTAAAAATATATAAGTATGTTTATCAGCGGTCTGGTTACCATAGTACAGGCTCTGCCTAGTTTGGGATCAGACGGCCGTGTGTGAGATGTGTGAGATATATTATTATTATTATTATTATTATTATTCGTTATTTAACTTTATAAACATTTATTCTTTAGCGGATGAAAAAAGCCAATTGAAATAAAGAGAATATAATTATTTAGCACCTGTATTGTTAATTAAAAGAAATAAATGTCTATACACATATATTATATACCTAATTGTAATGTTTCCAATTCAATTCGTTTTATAAACATTTAAATATCTTTTTCAATGGACTGGACTGCGGGTGTTGACGCTTGGTAGGTACCTGTAAAGCCCACTTAATTTTTTTATAGCCAAAGTGAGATGGCCATGTGACAGTTAAGTGACCCTCGCTTAAATAACATTAACTTATGACTTATTTTCTGCGATTGTCTGATATGATATATGGATTAGTCAATCAAGTTTTTTTTTGGATGGGGTCCGGAGCCGCCGTGTGGTGCACCCTGGGCAATGAAAACGGCAGCGCCTTTCTCCCTAGGTGGGGGAGGCGCTGCCGCTTACGGCCGAGGTGGGAACGGCCCGTCCGAGGGTTGTTCGGCCTGCCGCGTGTCCCGTCCCTTTGTTTGGCGGAGGGCATAATGAAGACCAAGCCAGGGGGCGGACGGGTTCTCTGTCGCTGGCTTTGTCCAGAGGTGGTGGACACTGGTCTGGTGCAGACCACCGTTCGGCCAAGTCGTAAGCCTGACTGGCAACAGTCAGGAATGACGGCTCTTCGAGGGCTACGAGGAAGGCAACCTCTATAAAAAATCCTGGGGCGGACGGACCCGGTCTGGTGCAGACCCTGATAACTCTAATATCACATTAAATGTGTATCTACAACGGTGAATGCTCACCATCAAATGGGCCGGATAATTGTTTTTTGACGCAAAAACCGACTTAATATCCAAGTTTGTAATACTGCGAAAACAATTAAATCAAGGTTGCTTGATATAAATTATCTTAAGCAAGACTTTATTGGTATAAATATGCAAATGGATTAAATTAACACTATCTAAATAAATTCGAGTACATAATCGAGTAGGTATAAGAGGTTTAGAGCGATTACTCACACCTACATGAGGAATGGTCAAGACAGCTAGACTGTTGTGACTAAAACTAACAAAGGAGATAGATATTATTCAAAAGTACATTCGTCATAAAAGCTAAGTCACCAGTTTAAAAAAAAAGCATGGACTTTACAATAAATAATTTAATACTTTGAATTTAAGTAAAAAAAAGGTTTTATCTTGTCACAGAATAATATTTAACCTTTTTTAAATAGTGATAGATATTGTATTTTTTATGTTCTAGGAAGCAAACGTACAGACGGGTCACCTGATGGTAAGTGATAACCGTCACCGATGGGCACCTCACAACTCAATATTACCAAGTGCGTTACCGGCTTTTGAGTGATTAACATATATGTGATTAAGAGTTGACAGAGTGATCTCTACAAGTATTATCTATATAGGTATAATATTCCTAATGTACGTGTTTTTGAAAAATTATCAAAACAAAATTGTCCTAATCAACCTTTTTCAGTGACTACTTATTACACTAGGTATTCTCGCAATAAGAAGACTATTTGAGGTCAATATTATCTCATTAACTAATTGGTACTACATCCGAAAAAGTTTGATTGGCCTATGTGATACCTATGTTTAATCACAGTTAGTATTTAGCCATTTAGTCTTGGTGCACGCACAACAAAATGATTGCTTTATCTGTCCTATAATAACATAAAATGTAAACACAACAGACCTTTAGCATAGAGCGTATTTAGCGGAACTTCAGGAAACCACAGAATACCTCGGACCGGTCGAGTAGGTATAATCTGTGACTCATGAACTATGATTCATCGTAAAATGATCGGGTATATTCAACAGAGCCTTCAGACTTCATCACAATTATTTACTGAGACAGAAAACTTGACTGCCTCGGTGGTGCAGTGGTAGCGTATGAGATTGCTGTTCTGAGGTATCGGGTTCGATTCCCGGGTCGGACCAAATATTTGTATGCTCTGCAAATATTTGGGTGCTTTCTATGTATACTATGTATGTATTTACAAAAAAAGTATGTAAGTATTTTATCAGTCAATCTAGTTTTCATAGTACAAGTTCTGCTTAGTTTGAAACTAGATGGCGTTGTGTGTTAGATGTTCGCAAAATATTATATCATATTAAAACTTCTAAAGCAAAGAAAACAAATATTAATTTGGTTTCTGGTCTGGTCAAACATTCAAATTCACCCAAATTTTTCAAATAATAACTCAAACGTGATTTCCTTCTATACATTTTCTCGGCTTTCCTTCTCTAATATCTCCCGTTCTACTTTAGGTTAGTTTTGGTATGGGGTCTTAGTCTTCTATTGGTCCCATGGGTAGCTTAATTCATGTAATGCCGGCTTTGGTAAAAATGTGTCACGCTTTTCCATTTTAACGGGTTAGGACTTAATATATTTTATTCCTAACTTTAGATCTATTTCAGCATTGAAGTAGAGATATGACGATAAAACGAGCATTTTTAGACCTCCATGATTAATTAAAAAATATTAGGTCTCTGAGTCAGTGTTAAAGTAGTGTTCTATTGCAGAAATTGTTAAAGGCTCCAGTACACATTGGCCAGTGGACGGCCAATTTGGGACAGGCTCCGTGCCAAAATTCGTCCAGATCTGTTCAGCCGTTTTTGCGTGAAAGAGCAACAAACATCCATTCGTCCATACGAATTTACGCATTTTAAATATTATTAAGATAGTAATTATTAAAAATTACACCTTCGACATATTGTTATGTTAACTATATGACCTTATGGATGTAACTTTAAATATATGAAACAAATACCTGCTTACCAATTTTATATCATATCATATTATTATATTTAATCTACTACAGTGTGTAGTAAAAAGTGTGCTATACCGTCAGCGGTCGGTGACGAACTAAACATTAGGCGAGTGTGTAAAAACCACAGGCCAAGGAAGGCCACGATTTCTTTGAAGTGTGCCCAAAAAACCGACAACATCTCGAACACGTGCCAAGGTGGCCAAACGTTTGCCAATGTATAGCATTGCTCCGTCAAGACATTGTCGTTGACTTGCCTTGGCCTGAGTTGGTCCAATGTGTACTGGGCTCTTTATAAATGATTTAGAAAATTAAAAAAAATCACTTACCCTCATACCCAGGTATCATAGGATGTTTATACACGGGGTCTCCATTTCTGAATCTGGCATTCACCACATCGATGTCAGTTTGTGGCGGCCGGAATATCTGTCAAACAATTACTCACAAATGAATGATAAAATCCTTTATTTCTTTACATTTTTATTTTGACTTGATCTGTGTCGTTTCAAATAGAAAGTACGTCAACCTGAAAATCGTCAGCTGTTCTGTCAGATAGCACCAACCGCTCTGAATGCTGGACAGCAGGATCCAAGAGTATTTTATGAGTTGTCGACCCATATGTGTCGCCTATACGATATTTGTACTCTGGACAATGACCCGTATACCTGAAAAGTAATTTAGTCATGAAATTTAATATTTACAGTACTGGCAGCTAAGCTGATCTTATGTAAATAAAAACACCTTTTAGAACCATCAATTACGTTTTAGCCAGGTCCAGTACAGCCATATGTGAGGTAGGATAAAAAATTTAAAGGTTTTAAGAAATAATTGTAATTGACCGCATCGAGGATTACCTTTGTCTGTACAAAACACAATGACTCACTTTATTGATGTCAGAAATAATCACTTACATTACCATATCTTCAAATATGCGTCGTAACGTAATATAGACATAATTTATCATATTTTGACGTGAGATACGACCAACATAACGCCCTAAATACATTGTCAACGTAAGGGCCCTTACACAATCATTCTTTAAAAGTAATTTCGTGTATATGGACGCAAGTTTCATCAATAAAATTTATTTGTATCTCGTTCTTGACAACTCGACGTGAGATATGTACCGTCAAATTCCATTGTAACTCACGGTTACATCAGTAGCGCCAATTTTGCAACAAACTTTACTTGTTGAAAAATGTGAATTCGTGGGACAGTAATACGAATCATTATTTCAACATGCACAAATAAGGTTACGGTACGTTTGGAAGAACTCGGCCCTTTTTGGAACTTAAATGTTGTATGTACAAATGTACAAAATTAATAATGGTTTTGAAACGCAAAGACAAAAGGTAGAGGTAGTAAGCTAGCTGTAAAGTGCCATTCTTAGGAACCTACATTTATTGTGTCATATTGAAACTAACTGGAACATTGACATTTTGGCTTCTTTTTTTAAATGATTATTTAAAATAATAATTTTGGATGGTGGTTATGAGGCAAATCTAACCAATTATTTTGTAGGCTAGCTCATGACGTTTTCATGGTGTGAATTAGGTAGTTTACATTTTGTTGTTATTTTTTGTTATATGGCCATTATAGACATAGATGGTACTTTTATACATGCTTTTGGTATGAGTTACTATGGAAAAACGAACATACTTTTTACGTGTTAAGATAACTATAAAAAAAAGTGAGTTGACAAACGTTTCACACAGAAGCTTTTCCTTTTTTGTAAGGACCAAGTTCTTAAGGACTTTGGGTACTTTGATTTACTGCATCTCGAATTAGAAAAGACCTAATTTTTGTGGCAAATTAAAATTTGTTTAGTTATCTCTGTTATTAAATGGTGTACGTCAATAGATCTTAATTACGCGGCGCTGCCGAGAGTAGTAGGGGGAAACTTACGGTTCGCAACGATTTTGTTTTCAAAATAAACATTTCATAAAAATACGACGAAATATTTTGAAATATTTTTTCCATGTTGTATCTTCTCATTAACTAGAATAATCACAAAATAAATGCAAATAATTTAACTCGCTCCGTCTGTTTGTAACTGGTATATCAACATAAAACTTTCTGAGTATACTATATTTTTATAGCTTCATTTCAGCAGCAGCTCAGATTGGTTCGTCAATTGAACGCTGTTGTTGGCTTGCTGCTGATACATATAACCTCCATATTCCACACATAATTGGTTAAAAGTACATGACGGAGAACACTTACCCTGGGATATAATGAGGTTGTGCTATGCTGACTAAATCTAAAGCCATATTCTATTGGTTTCCAAAACGATTAACTCATAATTTGTAAAAAATTGTACAATAATTGTACAATTTAACCTCACCAAACATTTGTTGATTTAATTTGACATTCGCCCGGTTGGCTGTGTCGTTTTTTTTTTCTAAGAAGTTGCAATGATGTGGCCTGACCAGTTCATTGGGGTAAAGATCATGAAGAACTGTTGGTTTATAAAATATTAGTGATTAGCCATTTCTTTGAATGGGTAGTACATAATTTTTAAGTGTCTCTTAAGCAAATCCTAAGCTATGTAAATCATTTTTCGACGACCTCATTACAAAATATTGTTTTTTTTTTCTATTTATGTATATAGGTATCTATAAACTTATATACCTTAAAATTGTCTAACTATTGATATCTATATAAAGATATCTTCGCATTATTGCTTTGTATCTACTTAGGATTCAATTAACTGATAAAAGTATTGAAGTGCGAAATCTAGAATTTAATGTTTATAGAATACTGAATTTCATATTTGACTGTGAGTAGAATATCATGTTCTAGTCAAGATTAAAATCTTTTGTTGCGTTTTTTTCTTTTAATTTTCTTTTCTACAGCAATTTATCTTTCTATTCTACAAAGTAAGAAATATGGTGGCGAAAATTTATTATTGAAACTACGTAACGCTTAAATAAATAAATTCAAATAAAACTAAACTAAAAAACTTAAATAGCCAAAGTTATAACGATCTCTTTTTGAGTGGTCCCGATTGACAACCACGTGCAAAAAGGCCAGAGACATCTTGGTAGTATTTTTTAGCTGGTGACACTAAAGGAAGAAGTGTTAAATGGGCTGGCCACAAAAACATGTCTTCTGAATCAAGTAGCAATCTGAAATGTTTAATGTGATCCTGTTTTTATGGTATTTGCAAACGAGCAGACGCGTCACCTTTTGGTAACTGACTACCGCTGCCCATTACTATTCAAGAGTCACAAGTGACGAATGAAATACCCGGCACCGGTTTTCTGTAAGGCCGTGGAACCGCTCCGTTGTGCCTAGATATGTGCCTAAGCTTGTTGTTTAGTTAGTCCACTGATCTTACCGGTACCCTGAATAATAAGTACTTAAAATATTTATGTGAGTTTAATTCTTGCGCTTACTTTCTCCGATTTTCATAATTATGAAATTTCATTTTCTGATGAATGATGATTTTCACTTTGAATACGCTTTGGGTCCATAAAAAGGACTAAGAGCGGTACCCTTAGTCCTTTTTAGAAAGCACAGTCCCTTAATATTAATTTTATTATACCTTGCTGTTTTTTCAAAATAAAATTTTCATTATTGCAAGCGCAACCACAGGCCAAAGTTAGTTATTATAAGCGAGATTTTATTAGATTATAACAGAAAAAGAAAGGGGTTATTATACCTAGAAACCTTTTAACGCTATATTGCTGTTTTATTTTGTAGCTTTTTGTTCTGTAAATTCGACAGTAAAAGTAGCTATTGGCACAATAATCACGGATAATTTAAATAATTTCTTAATTGAACTACATTTAAAACTTGCCTCACCTTTTAGATGTTACAACAGTTATTTGTGTTTGATTTTGATATTTTTCGCATGCCACCGCACTCGTTTGATTTCGTTTTGTTACATATGCCAAAAAAAAAATGTTCCGTATTCATAGTCATAAATGTTTTGATGCGAACAAAGCGTCTACTTATCGAATTGTAAACAAACTGTGAATTATGATATTTACTATTATTCTATGATAGTTTGCAAAACTTAACCCGAACATGGTTTTCTTTTTATGGTAGTGAAAGTACACACAAGAATATTATGTGAATCTATCTATCTAAATCTATCATAAGCCGGGGAGCCAGGTGTTCACGGCTGGAGGATAGCTGACGCGGACGGGTCAGGACTGGTCAGCTCTGGCCTACTATTACTCCAATATACTTAGACGTAATTTTGTGCGATTGTTTATATTGTAGAAAAATGTGTCGCATTTTCGTTACAGTTATTTGGCGTTTTTAAAAAATATCGTCATAGTTGTAGAATAGTGTCGGATGTGAAATTTATTGAATTTTACAGGGCAGCCATTTCAAATATTTATGTTATTTTTTTGACATAACTTTTTTAATTCAAAATCTGTAATTATGAAAAATTTGCATACAAGAGAAAAATAGGGATTGTTTTAAAATGCAATAAAAATAACAACTAATAATTATACAATTTTCTAGAAAAATCACGTGTTTCATTTTACTTTGAGCGCCTATCAAACAAACACTGAATAATTTAAAATCTAAAATACATATAATTTTTTTCTTGAATGTAGTAATAATATTTAGACAATGTAGTATTACATATTAATTACTAAGACAATTATATCTCTTGTGGCTAATCAATTGTCATTTACATTTGGTCAATGTGTTGATAGTGGTGTATTTCCTGAACTTATGAAGTCTAGTATTATTCTTTATTATTATTATTATTATTCCCTTATTCAAATCTGGTAGTACATCTCACCCAAATAACTTTAGACCTATCTCAGTACTACCAGTATTTAGCAAAAATTTTTGAAAAAAATATGTGTGAGTATGATCAATAGCAAAGTTTTTTTAATAATAATAATTTTATTACACAATGGACAATTTGGTTTTACAAGAGGTCGCCACAAATGATGCCAGTGTTGAGCTTGTAAAACACATATTCGATGCCTTTGAGGATGCCTACGATTCTCTAGATATCTTTTGCGATTTATATGAAGCTTTTGAATGTGTTATTCATGAAACGCTGATCAGGAAATGCAACAAACAGCACTATGGTATCAAACATAAAGCACTGGAACTTCTTGCTTCATATCTATATAATATTTGGGATTCAGAAAGTTGATATTAATGGTGACCGGTCTCCAGGCTCTGTGGTAAAAATGGGCGTTCCACAAGGTTCTATTCTCGGCCCTTTTTTGTTTTTATTATATATTAACGACTTACCTCACCTTGTCAAGGACAATCTAGAGATTGTGTTGTTTGCAGATGATACATCACTATTATTTAGACTTCAACGGACACTACTAATTTCACGACTTGTTTACTTCAGTTATTTTCATAGCATTATGACATTTAAACTATTTTTTTGTACTGCAAATTCGAGCACTTTACTTTAATTTAGGTAATTGTTGTTCATTGAGGCAGAAATTTAATATGTCTCATAAAAAAAGATGTCATAAAAAATTACATTGTATAAATACCAGAAATAGAAATGAACTTGTAGTACCTGCCTCTAGGCTTCAAAAGATAAACACGTCTTTTCGAAGTCAATGTGTCCGATTTCATAATAAAATCCCAAATAATATTCAAGACTTAAGTATTAACAAATTTAAATCCGCAATAAAACGTGAATTGTGTCGAGGAGCCTATTACTCAATTGTGGATTACATAGAAGACAAAAATGCTTGGGATTAATTAGCACAGGCGAAATAGCCTGTAATCATTAATCCCAAGCATTTTTCAAGTAAAAATGTGGTGTGGGCTAGTGTGTTTTTTATTATTATTATTTTCTATTTTTTATGTTTCACTTCGTTTTCTCTTTTATTCGATTTTTTTTTCTTAATCTTGTTTTTTTTTATTGTCTTTTTACCTTTTAGTCCTTAATAACGGACATACTGGCACACATCAAAACAATGTTAAAATGTTAAAAAGGTATATTTAATAATTCCATTCTATCTATCTGTAAATTCCAAAAGAGTGGCCATGAGCTTGTTTGCCCTTTCTTCTCATAAAACTGAACCCCTTGGAAACGGGCGGTTGTAGGTCGGCACAGGCATATCATAGGTAGAAGTTTAATTTTTATTAAATTTATTTGCTTACTATTTGACAAAATAGAGATTGTTTCTATTGTGTGTGTTGATCGATGACTTTAGAGTCTACATAAAAGACGATTTCAAACGATTTTAATTTTTTTATGAAATAGAGAGAGTGAGTATCCAAATATTATAAAAACTGAATTTCGTATTTTTATAAATATAAGTTAGGTATATTTATAAGTCAGGTTTGTGGGTAAAAAATAAGTAATAATGTGACTTGCACACAATTTGAATTTAAAAGTAAAGATTGATTGTATGAATGTATCATAAATTCTGTGTGTTTTAGTCATCAGCTTATTACAGCCCACTGCTAAGGGAATGCCACCCCAAGGAGCGCTAACCATCCCGGACTTGGGCAATCAATTCTTTGTTTGATCTAGTGTTTATTTCATTAACACTAGAGTACCTAATATTGTATTAATACATTTTCTATTTCAATTCCGTGTACAGGATTTCTTTCAAATCATGCCAAATGCTGACGATACACGTTTTATTTTTAACGTTGACCGTAAAGCTTACTCGCTTCAAACAGGTTTACAACAAATAATTTATTGCTTAAATTAAAAATAAATAAATAGATGAATTAAGTTCAGTGTGTCAAATGTTAATAATATTCTAATGAACATAATTTTAAATTATTAAGCTGACTATACTGTTAAGTAGAATTTCACAAACATCGTGTCTCGCAGGCATTCTTAACTGTGTAAAATTATTAAAAAGAGACAGATTGTTTATATTTTTTTAGTATTGAATTAATATGGGTTTTAAAATTTTTACGGAGTACCATTATCATATTGTGATCTTATCTATAGATACATTAATACATGATTCTCTGTATGCAATTTTATCTCTCTTCTATCTCTGAATGTAAAATTCGAAACACTTAAAATTCTTATATAAAAGTAAGTAAAAAAGCAGAAAACTGTAACTTTTAAACAATATGTGGTACAAATCTATATATATTATGTAAAAATGTTGCAGCAATCTTCTTTTTTTTTAATCTAAATGGATGCTCTCACGTGCTAAATTAAAAGTAAAAGGATACGGCCTGGTTATACAATTAGCAATTTGCAGTTACGAAAAGTCGTGTCATCTCAACGAAGGCACGCCATAGATTACTGGTAAGGATTACTCCGAGAACTGGGGCTCTTAGTGAGATCGTGATATAAAAATAAATTGTAAAGGGGTCATCGGCCTACCTATAATAGTTATTAATGCCATTGATGTCACCTGTAACTTTCCTTCAATGCGCTTGTCTATTCGATTGAAATTATCGTCATGATAGTACATACAAAAGAATTCTTTTATCTTCATTTTTACATAAATCTATTATGCCTGTATTGTAATTTAAATTGTAATTGTAATTTGACGGGCCTGTTGATCTAGTAGTTAGTGAACCTGACTGCTAAGGTGGAGGTCGTGGGTTCGATTCTCACCCAGGACAAATATTGTGTGATGAGCACGGTCATTCGTTCTGTGTCTGGGTGTAATTTATCAATAATACGTATGTATTTAAAAATATATAAGAATGTTTTTCAGCAGTCTGGTGACCATAGCACAGGCTCTGCCTAGTTTGGGATCAGGCGGCCGTGTATGTAATCAAAAAGCTGTTTTTTTTGTTTGTCATTTTTATACCCTAATCTCTATAAGTGTCAGTCAAAATTGATTAAAGCGTTTTATATTGAATAAGATGTTTATTGAGGAAGGGTTTAGGCAGTGTTACATTACGCTTCAACTCTTAGCAGCGAAGCACAGACCATAAACACGGGTGAAACTACGGTGAACAGTTAAAAGGTAATGTAATTAGTTTATGGCCACTTTTTCTTCAAAAATCATAATGTGATTATGTTGATTTTCAGTGTAGGTTTACCTTTTTATTGCACATGTATACATATATCGCAAATTAATCCACACTATAGGAAAAAGGAATTCGTCACTGATCAGAATCCGAAACGAAAACGTGAAAATACGGAATGAAGAAGTCGTAGAACTATTTCTATGGCAGTTAACGCTACGTAGTTTTCGGATCTAGTGATCCGACTTCCGTCATCCGATTTCTTTTCTTTTTCGATTCTTTTGTTATCCGTGAATCTCTATTCTGGAGAAGAATATAATCTTCTACGTCTATATGGCTTCTTTGGTCCGTCAATAATTATGGACGGGCCAAAGTAGCCATACTATTATTTGTATGAACGAACCCAGAATTCTTTAGTTCTTCTGTGTCGTTCGTACAGTGTACAATTGCCAGAAGTTGACGCCGATCGTAAGGACTCGTGATTAACGACGTGAACGCTCTACTGTGACTCCACGTAAAATGACGTATGCTAAAAGTTGTCGCCTGAATTTTTTGGATTAGAGTCAAGAGATAGCATAATATTAAGTGCATAAACAATATACAAGAATTCGGTCAGTCAGTCAGCCTCAGCCCACGGATTCGGATCGGATTCGGATCGGACGTAGTGTTCTATACCATGCTTCGACGGCACATATCTATACGCCGGGTCGAACGAAATAATACCACGGCGATAGACATTTACCATCAGGTTACAAGTTTGCTTATTTGGCCCATACAGGTTTACCGTTACCAATTACATTTCCGCTTTTAAGTTAAAACCAACAATATTTATTTCTAAACAATGGAAGTATTAATCATAACACTAGATCCTAAAATCTAGCATAGTAGTAATAAACAACGATTGTTATTGAATGTTTATTTATGTATCCAAAATAGTATGGATAAATTCCATAGAACCTGCCGCGTATTGTACTACAGGAATCAATTAAAAACAAACCAAAACAAGAAACGCTAAATCGGAGCCTGCGCTGCCTGCGCGTGGAACCTTCGGGCTTCTTCGGTCATCATTCGTGCTCCTTCGGCATTTATTGTCTCGGACATCGTTCTTTCGTTCACTTAATTTGTCCAATGTCCGCCATATTGAATATAACCGCCGTAGCGGTCGGGTGTACGTATGGTGGCGCTCCGCGCAGTGACAGTCAGATAACGATGGATTTATAACTTTCAAAACTAAGTGTATGGAAGTGATATTTGTATCGTAGTAATTCCGATGAACTGTGAAGTGTTTTCTTATACTTATATTATATTATAACATTATTTAAAACTGATCCAGCAACTTTAAACGCATGCATTCCATCGAGACTGTTGAACTTGTATTTTTTTTTGGTTCGGTAACATTTTGATTCTTATCAAGTATATTTTTTATACATTATACGACGTGAGCTATGGTTTTATTTATGTAGATATGATAAACATTACTTATTTGTTGTGTTTAGTGTTGTTTAGACTGTGTTGTCAGAGTTAGGAACATCGCAGGGGATTGCCGAAACATTCAAGGTATGTAGATCTTGAAGTTATCAATTACCGGTCTGTAAATCTTTGATTCTGTATAAAATGTTAAGATAGTAAATATAAGAATAATTTTTTTTCTCCTAGGGGTCAAAAGTTTTGGCCCCGTGACCCACAAATTAACATCAGGTTTACCCATAAGATTTTATACTTGGACAGTTTTTTGACCAAATTTATTTTCATTAAGTTTGCATAATCGCGATAGCTTCATGGCAAGCAATCATCGATGCATAAATAAAAAAAAACAGAAACGTTAATTGTGAATCGACTACCGCTTCCACCATACAGCTTTCGTGAACAGATTCACAATTAAAAAATAACTACACTTAAGTATGTAATTATTTTTCTACTTTATTACATGTTCGTTATTATGCCTGAAAGCTCTTAATGTTCATTGGTGATTGCTCGCCACCATAAACAGGATTTATAAAATAACTAAATCTAGATATGGATACCTAAAGAAGGTTTTAAACAACTAATCGTTGGTTGGTCTTAATCATTTTAAAAAAATCAAGATATTCCATCATGCTAATTTTCTATACAATAGATATGTATGTATGTATTTAAATAAATCAAGTATTGTAATCGTCACATGATTACAATACTTGATTTATTTAAATACAGTTTTACCATACTGAAGTCTTATCGTGTTTTTATTTTTAAAATTATGGCTGTGTACGGCGTTTCGAACGTTAGAAAAACATACCCAGTAGGTATTTTATTGATCGTAATTTAAAAACCTATTTACAAATGACACTTAATTTTATTATCAGTGTTCCCTATTTTATTTTCATCTGTTCATTTATGATTATGATTCGCTGATTAAAGTTTAGTGTCTGTAGACGACGCTCATATTGCCTAGGAAACCAAAACCCTGTTGTTAATTTAGAAAAACCCACTACCCATTACTCCACAAAATGATTTAAACTATACCTATACACAGAATCATTACGAAAAATGAAAAGATATTTATATTATTTATTATTATAAAACCGCGCTAGCTGTTATCTTAATTACTAAGTATTCGAAAGCAGGAAATTACCCAGTCTATGAGAACTTAGGTACCTGTTTAGGTATTTGTTATAGCATAATTTAGATTTCAAATTTATATATTGACTTTAGTTTATTATACGGTAGACAATAAATATATGACTACGATAACAGCCCTGGCAAACAGATAAAATAATAAAAATGAAGTAGAAGCCATCACCTACTGAAACTAGTCCCATGTTCATTTTGTAATCATCTTTTCCTGTAGTGATGAAAATAATTGCTTCTTTTAAATAACAATCAGACGATGAAATGATTGGTATTATTCACTGCTATTTAATCATAGACAAAGATAAATGCTGTCAAATCTTAGGCAAAGAAAACACAAATATATTGAATTTTCTTTTATAAAAAGAGTACGAACTTTTTCTTTAGATTTTGACCTTACGCGAGTCTGGCGTAATCATAACCATAATGCCTGGCTTTTAAATCATATGATTTATCACATGTCATTATGATTTTATTCCATCCCTAATTACATATCTTTAGCCCTACTGCACCAGAAGGAGGGGTTTTCGAATGTATGTATATGTCTATTTGGCACGCTCTGTAGTTTAAAGGACTTGATGGATATTGTTTTGGGATATGTCGTTATATACATCTTAATTGTGACAGACACTGGGTATAACACAAGAATTTTAATCGCTGGTTTGTAAATTGTATGTACGTAAACCTACATTTTCACGCAGTCGGGTACCTTTTTACCCGTTTGCCAAGGAAGGGTTCTTTTTCGCGCGTATCTTATCTGTATGTATGTATGCATGTAATATTCTTTATTACTTACCTCATATCTTCCAAATCGCTAAATGGATTTATTCAATTAACATATCGTTAGATACGTCTTGGTAACCCAAGTGTTTTTAGATAGGTGACGCGAAGCAAAAACCAACATGACGACTGTGAGACGCTATAGTTTAAAGTAACAAATAATAAAAATTTTGGATACTGCAATATGGGTATCAAATTAAAGGGCTCATCATGAGGATTTTAAAGCGGTAATGGATTTTAAAAACCATATTTTAGGGCATTACTATTAAATTGTCCTCTTGCAGTCGGTTTTTTTATTTTTTAGATTATTACTTGTTTAATAATTAACTTGTTTCGTCAGAAATTGTTGGGGTTCAGCGCATTGTAACAGTAACATTGCAAAAGTAAATTATGGTTGGTTTTTTTTAATGTTGACCGCCTGGCTGGTGCCCAGTTGTCCCAGGAAATGTTATTCTTTAACAGATGGAACAAAGACTGAAGGTAAATTATAGTAAGGGAATCTAGTTATAAATAAACACGGATAGAGAAAGGGAACTAGAAAGCGAAACTGGGAAAATGAGACTGGGCTCCAGTACGCCCTAGGTTGACATACCTACATTTTAAAACATAAACATAAAAAAGGATTGCCTCAGCAAATACGTAGACTATGTTTGAAAAAATATGTTTCAAATGATTAAGAAATTGATGTGTAGATCTTGTCACCACGATAGGTGTTTTATCTGCAATTGTTTACATAAATAAATCTTACAGCTCAAACTACTGACTGATGTTATCTCTCTTAGTAAGGTTTTTCGGTTCTTTTCGATCTTGTGTAAAACGTATTGGTTTTTTTTTCAAATAGTCTATGTAATTTCAAAATCTATAAATGCCTAGCCTGCGACTCTGTTCTCGTTAATTATATTGTTCTTTTTCTTTTCATGATGATCGCTTGTTATCAACAAACAATTTCACTTTCGAATGTGTTGTACTATGTGTATTTGGGTATCATATTATATGTATATACGATTGAAAACACGATATAGTATTTCAACTAAAGATTTTAATCCCTGTTAGAACTTAAGAAACCATAGACTTTTTTGTAATCGGTCTTTGTGGATACGGTTACACGTGAAAAGAAAGTTGCCCGCCTAAATAGTTCTTTACTCATTTTTCAACCCAAATAGGTATATGAGGTCTATTCATTCTACAACTGATAGACGATGTCTTAGGGCAAAATAATAGCCGTAGTTTGGAGAAACAAATGTTTTATAAGCTTTGATACCATATCTGCATTAACGCTGTAGGTACGCTTTTAAATGAACTAGAAAGCCGAAGTCGTGGCAAAAACAAAAACAAAATGTTATTTTCTCTTATTCAAAATCGCCGTTACTTATTTAATAAAATATAATATGTAACCAAGAATGAAACATGGACCCATTCAATCTCAAGTAAAATGTTCGAAAGGAATCCAGTTAGGCGGCCAGAGAAACAAAACCTCTGGACGACATCGTGGCGACGTCGCCGTCTTTCAAACGTGGGTATACACAAACAAATTCACTATGTACCTTATCATCTAAAGTGTAGAGTTGTTAATACTGTGTATTCTTAGTATAGCATTCCTACAAATCCCATTCTAGAAACTTGATGTTCCTTTGTTTTTGTTATTAGACTTTTATACGTTGTAAATAACTACTGAAGGTTTCCCAGACCACTTTCAACTTGAAACGTTTTAAAACAGTCTACCAAACCACATTTTATCTTAAAAGTAGATGGGTTTAAGATAAAAACAGAAAGTGACTGACCGTTTAATTCAAACTTGGGCAGAATTAATAACCGAACTCAACCGACGACGAACCTCAAATACAGAGGTCACGTTTTAAAAAAATATATAAATAGCGTTATACACCACAGAATCGTTCAGAAATAGTTTTCCGGGTCTGCAAGTTTCGAGTGGACCGGTTTAGAGGAACAGTCGATTCGTCGGTTTGCAATATAAAAAGTAGTCAAGTTTGAATATTTCTGTGTTAGAGGAATCAAATTATTGCTCCATTTTTTTATCAAGTCGAAATCAGATTTTTTCTAGCTTTAAGGCTCGCGTTCCGTTTTTCAAAACAAAACAAATTAGTTAAAAAATGCACCTATTGAAAAAAAGAAACCCCAATTCGTGAAAATTGTATATAAAACTTATAAATGAGGTTTTGAATACCCCTCTCACAATTAAGACTTATTTAACTACACTTCTGAAGCCAATTTAACACAATTCATCAATTCGTTTATGTTATGGAACGTGCCAAAGAAATATATAACAAACATACATTCGAAAACGTAATCCTCTTTTTGGCGCAGTAAATAAAAAAAAACAACTATGTACATGTATTGTTTAGCAATGTTGAAGACAATGCATATTCTACAATTTCAATGTTGAAATACACTAAAAATAAAACTATAGAACGTATATTAGAAATCCGTTGCAAATAATAGTATAAAACTAAATTAGAACACGTGTTTAAATAACACTCAGCTCGTAGTTAAAGTCATTTAGAACTTAAGATAAAATATTTATTATCAATACAAATGGTGATAATTAATAATATTAACCTTTAATTAAGTAAATAAGATACGGAACTCTAAAAAGAAGAACCGTGATGGTTGATATTCGAGGTCGCAACCTAATTGGAGACCAGTCGCAGGTACGCTTTTGTAGTACACTTTCTCCAAGGCGTGACGCGGCCGGCCAGACGCACATCACTATGCTGAGTCTGCAGGTGCAGCCCAACTCAGCCGCGTAAACTTGTGAATTTATGATTTGCGATTTAATTAATGATGTGCTAAAGTTACACTTTCTCTAACAAAATTTCAAGAGCAATGATGACATTCGTGCTAATTACTTGACATCCAATTTTCTGCTTTAAAAAAAACAGTTTGTTAGTTAGCGATCATTTTTCGGCTATAATGAAAGAGATAATATGACACATAGTATGTGGGTTTTTGGAACAGAGTTCTAGATCAAACGAGGAGCAGCTATTAAACATGACAAAGCTATTTAAAACATCATTGACCCCTAAACATAAGGCCCCCAGACGTACCTCTCAACTCTAAGCAATCCACATTATAATGCAAAAGATCTAGTATGTTTTGCTTTGTAAAGAAGTCTATTTTTAAATAATTCCTCAGATCATCAGACACGCTAATGATGGGAATCTCATAAAAAACTAGATCAGACCGCACAAAAACAATTAGATACGTAACCATTTCGTACTTTCTTAACAAAAACTGCGCATTACCACGAATTGTTATAACGCAGAATTTTTGTAAGGCGCTTTGGTCAATCAATTTTAAAAAGATTCTACCAAAAATCGTTATTTAATTTGAAACGACTCGTTAACAAATTATTATCGGTATGGTGACGAGTCGCTGGCATCACTTTGAGAAACAACTAAAAGCAAATCCAAGCAAATCCAACCCAAAAACAGTAACGGGTACCTCAACATTAAATTATTTTTGTCTTGAACATGATTTGCTTAGAAGATTTAAGTACGTTCCGTAACATGACTCACGACTATTATTATGCAGGTTTTTTTCAGGTACGCTTCATAATTCAGGTGGTACATGTATATGATCAAAAAACTTCAATAACACATTTTGATGGTTATATATTAAGCACATAATTATAGCAAAATGGAAAGACCAAAAACTGTTTCTTTGTTCATATTGGAATTTACACAAATGTCAACTAAAATGAAAGGACAATAAGGACAAAGGCAATGTCTTTAAATGACAATGAAGTAAAAAGTTCCAGAAAATGATCATTTCATAAGTAAAACGATGTCTTGCTTGACTACGTTTTTCTTAGAAATAGTCTGACATCAAAACTGATAGGTATTATATTTTACCGTTATTTGTAAATTATGTCATATTTAATGATGACGAAAACTAAATCTTATCCTTAAACAGATCTGGCTATACTCATGCAAAAGGCACAAAATTTACAGCCTGCCAATGTCTAAATAGCTGTAAATCAGACAACATTCTGACACTTATCAAGGTGACTTATATTGTTGACATTGATATTATATAAATCTTACAGCACTGTTAACATACATACTTTAAGCCATAGTAAAATGCACAATACTTAACGCAGTGTATACTTCAAAACAAAAACTATGAAGATTCACCCGTAGTATGCCGAAATCTCTCGCATTTTTTTTAATGGAAAGTTCTCATCAAACCTTTGAGAACAAGTTTACAATTGTCTTGTTCAAACGAGTTACATCTTGTATCTCATAACAATGAAAACCTTATCTGTCGTCTTGCCTTCTTGGAATTTCACAAAAGGTCCATTCGCTACGTGTGATATTTCTCGAGTTATATCTACGGGCGATAATGTGTATAATATTAATTTAGATAATACAAACCTGGCCTAAAATATCCGGGTGTTACGTGGTTCGATGTTTTTAAACTGTGCGAACACAGGATACGGAAGCTTGTGAGCCATTGAAGAATGTCAGAGAGTGATGACGTAATGGAATATGATTTGTGTTGATAAGTATTTATTTTTTAATTGCTAAGTAGAAGTAAAAATAGACGTGAGTATAGACTTACAAAGAGCCTTGTAATACGTTTGCGTACTTACTAGTATTTCGAAAGATGAAGTCAACATTTTAATATTAAAGTTTTGATAAAAGACACAATTATTTTTAAACTTAGAGGTTCACTTGTTTGTTCAAAAAGTAATAAATTTTGAAAGGTTTTAAAACTATTATATCAGTCGTTAGAACTCGGCGAATCTTATGTTCATATCTATACTAATATTATAAAGCTGAAGAGTTTGTTTGTTTGTTTGTTTGTTTGAACGCGCTAATCTCAGGAACTACTGGTCCGATTTGAAAAATCTTTCAGTGTTAGATAGCCCATTTATCGAGGAAGGCTATAGGCTATATATCATCACGCTAAGACCAATAAGAGCGGAGCACCAATGAAGAGTGCTTCAAAAACGGAGAAAAATTTATTACTATTGAGAGACGCAGACGAAGTTGCGCGGATCAGCTAGTTCATAATATATTTTTGTGTTTTGTACAGAAGGATGGTTTGGCCTTTGTGACGTTACATTGCGGTTAACCAGCGTTACTGTCGTAGTATTATATTTCTGCATGTGAGATCGTCAGAGTCTGGAGGGTATGGAAGGTTGGCAACGTGATTAGTGTTGTGAGTAGGTATAGGTAGGTGTGATTGTATGACAAGAGTAAGGAAAATCGTTTTCATTCTTAACGGCTGGCCCAAACAAAGCTAAGAAGAGTTAGCCTTTAATGTCTGGTGAATATACCTTATCAGCCTGTAAGAAATAAATTAGTGTAATGGGAATATGATTATGATCATTAACGTAATAGGGATTCCTTCCTAACAGGCCGTCAACCGGGCAGTCTAGGTATTAAAATGCATGATGTCTGTCTGTCATGAAAATGGATTCAATTATGGATTAATTGGGATTGGCTGTAAGCAACAGCTCGAGTCATGATCATCATCAACAGCCTTTAACAGTCCACTGCTGGACATAGGCCTCTCCTTAGAAAGGAGGTTTTGGCCTACTATACCACGCTGGCCAGACGGGTTGGTATAGGGTTTGTGTCAAGTTTTCCTTCTCTCTGCAGTGCTGTTGTCCTGCGTATTTCGCTCGCTTAGTCGCCTTTTACGACACCGGTTACCGGAGGAGCCTTCAGACATTACAACTAAAACTAATTAAATTAAAGATGATTTATAACTATACTAGTAATTGGCTCTATAAAGTACTTCATCACAATAAAAAAAAACAATGAAAAAGTTAAAGACGTTTTGTGTCAAATATCAGCTGATTCATTTACCCGCGTAAAGAAGTATTAAGTAAAAGTATGAAATATAAAAAAAAAAACACTCCATTCATAGTTGCGTATCTTGCTATTATACGACGTGGTCTCTGTGCAATTATATTATTGCAATTAGGGACCAGACAGTGTTGCAAGTAGAGAACATTATGGTAATTTACATTATTGTTCTGCACTTTATTTCAAAATGTTTTATTGTCTTGATTTTGGTTACACTAAAGGCTTTGTGGATAATGTTAATAACATAGTTTTTCCTTAAATGTCCATATTGTTTGTTGTACAGTAATAGGTAATCATGTACATGAGTACTAGTATGAGTGTCATTCATAGTAAATACTATTAATTCTTCTCTACTACAGTTCGTTTTAATCCAAGACAATACGTTTTAATACTTAATCCTGACAAATAGGATCACAATTATTACGTTGGCAGGCGTGACGTCACTGTGTCGCAAGTGACGTCACTGTAGTGACTGTGCATGCTGTGAATACTGAGTGTGCATTCTAGCTAAAGCTAACTTAGGTAGTTTAATAAGAATCACATTGACATTTGTCTTACAATGTATTTAAGGTTACTGACTGCACGAATGGTGTAGTGGTTTAAGCGGTCACCACGCCGCTTACTGCAACGCCGAGTGTTGTGGTTCTCACACAAATTGTTCTAAGGCTGGGCGTTCTTTGTGTCCGTTTCATGTATGTTTGTAAAGGCTCCCGCGACACAGGATATTTTCCTAATGCGGGAGTTGCCGTTTTTAAAAGTAAAACAAAAAAACATTAAATATGCTTAAGTGAAGTTATTCGTTTTGATACTAAATTATTAGATTTAGGTTGTCACGAATCGTTATATTTAGGATCTTACAATGTCAAAGGAATATCGATCTGATCTTAACCCATCGCTTATTCATTTCAACTGATGAACTGACTAACTTCTTAACTATATCTTACTCCCCATCTATCTGAATGTGTAAATGTCAATCAGTATACTTTATCATATATTTTATCTGAAGTATTTTCCATCTAACACGAAGCAAAAGATAAACCACGCACTACACTTCGGCATTGTTAACTAAATTCTTCATATCAAGCACAGAATGTAACAAATACTTCGTACTACACGTATTGTGCAATCTACTCGTATGTGTACCGATAATAACAAAAGCAAGGTCGGTGGGAATGTTACAATGGAATTTATGGGCGAAGAACTTTTGCTCACAGGCAAAAACTACATGTATAGTGTCCGTCGCAACGCGTGTCGTAAGCATTTTATTTGATCCTGTAGGACTCGTGAAGCAGTGTTGTCGTAAAACAAGTGCACGGATTACCTGATGGTTAGTGACGCTGTCCCTACACCTGCAATTAGTGCAATTGTGACTCTTGACTCACACAAGTGGGTCGCCGACTTTGAGTGCCTCCTCTAGTTCTGAGGTTCGGAGGCAGATCTTGAGGGCTTCTAGGAACCGCACCGGAACACCGGATTTCTGTTATGCGTGCCTGAAGCATGGTTCTCCTACAGTTAGCTGTAGGTTAGATCTTATATGAAAAAAAAACAGTGGCACTATGAAAAAAAAAACAATGGCGATGGGAGTGCCGACAGAAGTGAAAACTTGTTTTTTTTTTATAACAGGCTTTCTTTTTGTTATTTTGCGATTCAAAAAGTCCCAACATGAATATATATCTATGTTGTACGTATATACACAATATGTGTTTATATTACATGTATATAGTTATATTATCAATGTATTTCAACCCAAATTCAACTCTCGTGTTTACGGGGCCAATATATGTAGATACTTATATACAGAGGTGTCGGTAGCGGTAACAGTGTCGTGAATTCAATGGTTTAATCCAATCTCAAAAAAATACTCATAATTTGTTTGTTGTTCAAAAATGCCCAAAAGCGCCAGACAAGTTTACACTTCAAAAAAATAGTACACATAAAGACACTGCATTACTTGTTTCGCAACCACATTTATTATACTATATCATCTATTTATTAAATCATCAACAACCTTTACTAGTCCACTGCTGGACATAGGCCTCTCTTTAGAAAGGAGGTTTTGGTGTTTTACAAAAAAGTAGAAAATACACGAAAAATGCAAGCATAAAGACAGGCGAGTTCTGGGCAATGTTATTTTCTGCATTGCACACAAACAAAAATCATAATCTTTCTTTACCATTTGGCCCCTGGCTTCACTAAATATGAATGAGGTCATAGGCACGACAGCAAAGAGGTGTAAGAAAGCCTAGAATATCATAAAAAATCCCTTTAAGTAGGTCATGTTGTATTTAAATTATAAAATCGCCGCATAATACGGTTTCAACAACACTCGCGCTACTCGAAAACGTATTATGCTACAAC
Source organism: Arctia plantaginis (assembly GCA_902825455.1). Lineage (NCBI taxonomy): Eukaryota > Metazoa > Arthropoda > Insecta > Lepidoptera > Erebidae > Arctia > Arctia plantaginis. The sequence goes on along the minus strand of CADEBD010000046.1, from coordinate 2,909,171 downwards.
GTTTACCTGAATATTATAATGTAATGTACCTGAATCTATTACCGCCATAAAAGTAGGATCCTGGGTGTTTTATGTTACGGAGGTATTTTGCTGTATTAATAAACTGAAAGATTTATCTATTTTTGACTGTCGTGTTATTAGGTCACTTGTCACCAACACTTATCTGATATTCTTATGATGATATCTTTATTCTCTCATTTCAAAGCCTTATCCATTAAAGTGAAGAGTTAAATAGTTTATGTGATACTTCTCACTGTTTGTAATGTTATAACATCGGTCAGTTTCAGAGCCACAGCCACAAACCTCATCATTTCAAAATTGTTAATGTTTTTATTTGAAGATCCTCCTTTGTAAGATCAAATCTTAGTACACTTATCCTATTAATGTTATAAACGCGAAAGTTTTTGAAGGTGAATGTTTGTTAGTCAATCATGGCAGAACACTTGAACCGTCCCGGATGAAATTTGGCAAATGGATAGATTATAGTTTAGAATGTGCTATAGGCTTTTTATCAAGGTAAAAACAATTTGACATTGACAAAAAACAATTGTGTTCTGCGCATCGAAAAGCACGATCTTCCGAGCCGCATTAAGTTTGCATCGGCCTGTAACAAATATATATTTAGTACAAAGATCAATGCGATATTATGAACCTTCATCACCGTTGATGATGACATATAGAAGATGGAAAAAGAAAGTGCCTTTTAATTTGTGGTCCTATTCTCTTCTCTATTCTATTCTCTTGAATCGTCACCAAATAATAAGTTACTCAATTCAACAATAATATTTACTGATTATTGTCACACAATATTAAAATTCTTCATGGCCCGTTCATTTTTAGTAAATAAGCAAGTAAATAATCCATATAAATGTAGGTGTACTGTTTATTTAATATTTCGCCATACTAGCTTTTAAAGTTTTCGTGCTGCATCTATTATCATTCATCATCAACAGTCTTTACTAGTCTACTGCTGGCTACGATACCACGCTGCCCATGCGGGTTAGTATAGGGTTTGTTCCAAGTTTTCCTTTTCTTTGCAGTACTGTTGTCCTGTTTAGTTTACTCCCTTAATCGGCTCTTACGACACCCACGGGATAAATAGCGGTTTTGACACTTTGTATTCTTAATCCGTCACCACACAGATGATTATCATTCATATATTTAAAAATGTTAAGTTGGTTTGTGTACGCTTTTTCACGTCAGTTTCTGCCTGATTTCGCATCAATGTAAACACAATGTGCCATAGCGAAGCGTGGTAGGGTACAAGTAGTGATATTAATTATTTACATACACGTGAATTACCTCGATCACATAACAGGCACTTCATGCCTTTAAATTGCCTGTCGTTTATACCAGGCACTCGGTAGCACTGGCCGTGGTAATGGGCTGACTGACCTAATGATAAATCGCTTACGGGCTTTGCCTTTTTTTATGCAAACGATCAGACGGGTCACCTGATGGAAAGGGACAACCGCCTCCAATGAACGCCTGCAACTCAGGAGTCACAACCGCGTTGCCGGCCTTTGAGGAAGAAGTAATTCCTGTGTACCTATTCCTGTTTATTATTTATTTTTTCAAATAAACTACATTTTCTTTATAAGTCTACGTTCATAATTATTTTTGTTGGTCGTTTGTAAGTGCAGATTATAGTAATCTAATCTAGGATTTAATAAAAAGATAATTGACGCATTCGTGATATAAAATCGCAATTGCAAATATTTTGTTATCGGCATTAATATGAACTCAAGTGGTATCAATAAAAAGCTTTAACTGATTACAATGTACACAATTTGTAGTCTTCATTTATTAATGTCTTAGATATAACCACTCGCTGTGAATCTATCATAGGAGTATGGGTCCTGTAACTGCACTGCACGGATGACGTAGTGGTTTAAGCGGTCGCCACGCCACTTACTACTACCGATCCACAAATTGTTGTTCTGAGTCTGGGTGTTCTTTATGTCCGTTTCATGCATGTTTGTAAAGTCCACGCCACACAGGATATATTGCTAATGCGGGAGTTGTCTTTAAAAAAAAACTATATTTTTGCTAGAATCAATGTCTGCCTGTTCAATAAAACCTTTTATAATTATTGTATAACGGATATTTTTTCGAACGTTTTCAAGATTGTGTTTGCAAAATACTATTGCTATTTATTCTATCATCCCGCAATCAGTGTGAATAATTACGAGAATAGGGACGAAAAGATGTATCAGGATGCTGGTGAATCGTGTGCCATTTGACTTGACGCGTGGTTCTAAATTTAGACGTGAGATAGATGCTATTGTTGATCGAAGGAGTTTTTTTTTATGGGATAAGGGGGCAAACGAGCAGACGGGTCACCCGATGGTAAGCAACTACCGCCGCCCATGGACACCTGCAACTCAAAAGTCACAAATGCGTTGCTGCCCTTGGAGTCCCTCCCGCTCTGGTAACCTCACTCACTCAGTGAAAGGCAACGAAAGAATCGCTCAACACCGGTTTTCCGTGAGGCCGGGGTATCACTCCCATTCGTGCCGAAGCACGGCTCTCCCACGCTAAATTTAGATGTAAAACATACACGATTGCTGTAAAGCTTGGTAGTTTTTTTTTGTATTTATAAAGATATATTTTCAGGAAATGGTGACAATACACGTGTAATTTATTGTACCCAGTTTGTAAAGGTGATAACTGACATCTGTCATTTTAAGTTACGCCTTACAAGTTGGACGTGAAAAGAAAATTACACAACGTGTAGTGAGTGATGTAACACATCCTTCATATTCGTAACAATGTCAAACTGTAATAAATTCGCAAAATTGTACCGAACCAAAGATGGAGTTAAATCGATGTGAAATCAGCTTCATGACCGTTCTTTGACACTTCCACTGTCAACACATTGAAAATTAATAGATGTTTTTACGTAATTATTTTCTAAATTGTCTTTGAGAAATTTTGAGCAGCCGGTGGTGTAATAACCATCTCGCTAATTAAGGTAAACCTTCTCGAGTTAAACGTTAATAGGCTGCATTTTCATTACGTCAGTAGTACTGAAGTGTTTTGTTTTGTCTCGCTCGAATATGATTTATTGTTGGTTATTTTAGGATTACGAGTTAATTACTTTAAAGCCGGAGTTCGATTCCTACTTAACACAAATAATTGTGCGAGGAGCACGATCATTTCGAATTTCGAATTTAAAAAAAGACAACTCCCGCATTAGGGTATATGTATATCTGTGTCGTGGGGGACTTTCAAATATACCTGAAACGGACACAAAGAACACCCAGAGTCAGAACAACAATTTGTGAATCACACAAAGTGTCGTCCCATGTGGGAATCGGACCCACAGCACTGAGCGTATTAGTGAGCGGCGTGGCGACCGCTTAAACCACTACGCCATCTGTGTAGTCAATTTAACAACAGATGCCGTTAAAGCAGTCTTAATTACTAATCTCTATCAAACACTAACTAGGTCACTGATAGACACTTTAATTGCTTTATTAGTTAGTACTTAACTTTTAATATGCTATCGGAAAACTTTAACTAGTAACTTTTGTTATTGTAACGCTTTTAATCTGCTGTTAGAAAACTTTAATTACAAGCTTTTGTTAACGAAACATGTACCGATGATAGAGACATCGAAATTAAATAGCTTTATATTCATATAAAATCAGATCGTGATCTCTCTTTACTTTTAACCGCTTATAAAAATGAGTAGGTTCTCAATTTGACTGTATGTTTTTGATGTTTGTTAGGCCAGAACTCCGTCATTTATGAAAAAAAAAGAAAAAAAAATAGTTTTAAAAACATAAAAAACACGCTTTCTATGGAAAACCAAACTAAAAAATAGAAAATGAATTTGAAAAAAAGCGTTGGGTGCCTGTTGTCAATACTAAAAAGCACCCCACGCTTTTTTTCAAATTTATTTTCTATTTTTTAGTTTGGTTTTCTATAGAAAGCGTTTTTAAATTAGTCATCGGTCCTCGATATATCTACAAAGTTTGAACGAATTCTGACCGTTTGAAGTCAGTCAAAATCACGCCCAAAGGAGTCGGTTACAAACATATGTACAAACATACAAACAAACATACAAGTGAAGCTAATATAAAGCGTGTAAAAATGATTTATTTGAAAGGGTATACTACTGATTATATTCTACTTCTCGTTTTGTCCCACTCAAATTCGAAGTAAATATTCTACCCCTAACGGTGTAAATTAAATAATGAAGAATGCAGTTTATTTACTGTTCACCACGACGAAAGCGTATTTTAGTCATTTATTTCTTATCTGATTTATAAAGTTCATTATTTAACAGAAGTATTGTACATATTATGTACTTAAAAATGTCTAGATGTCCTATTAGAAGACATAAATTTCACTTCTTTCAGCCTGGTTCCAAAGGTCTAGCAACGTTCAATAGGTCGACTCCACCCCGGGATTTCCAATGTGGCGATTTGTAGGAATTAAACCAACCAAAATCACACCTCATCGCTCATAAATAGGAATATTTCCAGGTATAGCAGTGTTCAGTATTCAACATGTTAAAACGCTTTACTTAATTTCAGTTGTAACTAACGCTAATGATCTGATGATGGTGACGCTAGTTCCATTAAAAAATGTTTTTTTCTCTCTCTCTCTGTCTCTCTTCCCGACTATATTCATTCCACATGGTGGATGAGTCAGCCCTCTTTATATACTTCTTCCACTTCGCCCTGTCCCTGCTTATTAGTTATTATGCATTACTGAATACTTGGCATTATTATAATAATTTTCCTGTTAGGTGATTTATTCAATTCCGTATAAATTTATTACCTTAGGCTTTATTTCGGTAATATTAAGAAAATTAAATAAAACATCATACTAAATTGGTTCTTCGAAAATTAGGACCGTGAGAAAGCCTCCCGTGAGAACATAATTAAACTAAATACGTTTTCAAATTTAGCATATTCTATATTTAAATGTATTACATTTGATTTTTTATTCTAAAAGTGTAATAACCTTATAAAAACTTGAAATACAATCTAGATACAGTTTTTATTTACCAAATACTAGACTAGTACATATAAAACGAATGTTGTTTTATTATTTACTTGCTTAATTATGTAGATGTAATTAAGATACGTCCGAACTTATAATTTGATTCGTAATTATTTGATTGCTTACCTGACCTATAGCGGTAAAAACTGTAATCAGAAGTCACTTTATAGTTAAGGAATAATCGTAATAAAGTAATATATTTGATGGTTATTTGTAATGAAAACAGCATTAACGTAAACTCAGACCTACGTATTTATATACTAGTATTTAATACTTCAAATATATAACAAAAAATACCTCAATTATCATTGATTTAAAGTTGAATTACTATTGAAACGAAGAAATATAATTGTATTCTAGGCGTTTTTACATGAAAAGAAAAGACGATGTTAAGACATGTTTTAACTAAAATGACAAAAAGTGAATGCGATGAGATCTTGGATCAAATGGTTACACTTGAAGGTGGAGAAGTTAAGTATACTAGATTCAGAAGCGGTCCGGATTTCTTAATAAATGCTGTTTCCAGATTACTTCTATTTTAGATGCTATATAGCACACCGTGTGGTTTCAGACGATTCCGATGAAAATTCTGGTTTGCTGAAGGCTCGATGGTATTGCCGCACCACAAGATGTGTAGAAAAAGAGGTTTAATTTCCTCCTAATTCAGTTTTATTGTAAAATTTCCACATGAAATGAAAATATGTATGTCTACAGAGAGCAGTCCCCTGTTTTAAAGACCTAAATAACCTTAAAAATATATTTTCTAACTATCTCCTTTGTTTGCTTCAGCTTTCAAAATAAGTATATACAGTAAAAGAGGCCTTGGTAACTAGAACACGAGCCTAATTTGCGTACGCGCCGTGAAGTTTTGCGAACAGATCGTTTGGTTTCTAAATTTGTACAAAAGTACAAAAAAAAACGTTTTTACTGTGACGATCGATCGATTTAGCTTGTTGAGAAATGTTGCGCGTGGCTGGTTTATAGCTCGATGACCTTTACTTTGTACATAAAGATATAAAAGCTCTAGGGTTCGTAGACTAGTTAGATTTGTGTGACACTTAATTCATTTTATAAGCTTTATTTAATTTCGTTCATATTTATTTCAGCTTAAAATCCATTTTTCAAGCAATCGATGCATATTAAATTTTATTTAGGTGTGTAATTGTGATGACAATACAATAATATAGTACCGTAAAACTGAAATTGGCTAGAATAGATCAGGCTGTCAAAAGATGACAATAGGAGTTCGTTTACCCACATTTCGACAGCCCTATGGTACTGAGAAGGAATCTCAACTATACAATATAAATCTCTTACGTTTAATTTCGTTAAATTTTGCATGATATAAGAAAGTAGGTAATTCATAGTAAGTTTTTGTCCGCAGTCTAATAATAGGGCCAATCTTTATCAGATTCGAACCCCATCATCATGGATTTCCGCTATAGGTATACATTAATTCATAATGATTAAATATGAAAGGAGGGCACAGCTGTTATTTGTGACAATGAGGGCGACAAACAGCACTTGCCAGTTCCTATGTTGGAAAGGATTGCGAGGAGCCTATTTGTCATTTTAGTTGTGTAAGTAATAATCCCTTTGATGATACTATACTATCAATTATATATTTGTTTATATTTTCTTTTATTAAAAACTCTTACAATGTTGTATGATAAACTCGAACTCCTTTGATACGTAATCCTAATACTAACAATACTATTATCTTCGAGCTCCTTTGATAAGTAAACTTAACAACAAGACTATTTAAAAAAAGTGATAATAATATTGATTCTGGTCTATGTTTGATGACGTTGATTATCAAAACATGACACAATGACGTAACACAAAAATATTTGCCTAATTGTCGGATGAATTTTGCGTCACCCCTGCACGACGAACCATTTATTTATTCAACCCATTATACATTTAAAACAAACGTGGAATAATAAAACCGGTTTATTTTTATGGTGACGTCACCACAGCTGTGCAAACTGAGGTTTCACGCACAAACAATAATGCACACAGGCGTATGTAGGTAAGCATAATGTAGGTAGGTTAAATATGACGTGTTTGTTGTCAGACAAAACAAAAAAAAAACAGCAAAAAAATTTATGAATTTTAATTTGTGTTGCCAATTGTTAACAAACATAGCCCTACATTAATACAATTATATACCGCAAATAACACACGGAAATTAAAACTACCACTTAAAATTATAAAAGCCACAGTTAATTCAATTAAACGTATGCAAAAACGGGGTTTAGAGGTCTTTGGTTGTTTTTTGGTGTTAACTGTTTTTAAGCTTTACTCCGTTCGGTGACGTTGTAAGTCTGAAATAAAAACTGGCATGGTAGGGACCTTCACAAGCGTATTGCGATATAAATTTATATAACACAGATTGTACAATCATGTTTGAGGGTACTGACCATTGACCAGTCCTAACATTTTCTACGAAAACATTAAGGGTTTAAAATTTATTATGTGATTAATCATGACTGATTAATTTGTTTATTTTATTTATGTACTGATCAGTTGATCGAATAACTATAAAATTATAGTTTAAAGAAATAAAAAACACACTAATTAGAAAATAATTTTCTATAAGTCCAAAACAATCATTTTAACGTAAAAATGCGTGAGGTGCTAGATGTAATTGTTGTATAAATATTTTATTGACAGATATTGGTAAAAGTAAAGTTATTATATTGTAAAATATCTTGAAAAGCAACCCACGCTTGAGAGTGGTCGAATAGTTAAGTTTAGCTTCAGTTCAACTGGGTGGAAGTCTAGTCTAGATGTAGAACACGCAGTTTTCTTCATGAGTACCTAAGATGTTTTCCTTCACCGTCAAAATAAATGATAGTTTTATCTTTTTTATTTTACTTACTAGTTTGAGGTGACTCAGGAGAAAGATATATAAAAAAATTATGGTTAGGCGTTCGGTCAGCAGTGTGGTAGGCTTGACTTTAAAATATAGGATTATTATATAAATATTGAAACAGATCGTAAATCACAATAATTTCAAATTATTACATAACATTTCTATAATTATTATACAACATTCAGCAATTCAAATAAGTACGTTAAGGAAACGCAGCTGTTCTCTTATCGTCAAAGTACAGCTAAGTTATCGTTCGGAAACTGGGCGATGTTAAACACTCTTAGAATCATAATGGCGTATGGCACCCGATAATTGAATGCCGTACCATAAAAGATGGCAACAACGCCCCCACGCCAACAATGACCCCTTTTTACATGTATGGATATCCGGCTAGCTTATGGTTAAGAATAATAGGTGCATATTAATCATAAATAGGAAAGAACGCATTCTTTTGTCATGAAACACTATGACGTATTGGGAAACATTTTCGAGACGATGTTGCAAATTGTTAACAAGGGGTCACAAAAAGGCTTAAGATTTTGTGTAAACTAAAAACAAAGTTTGTACTAACTTTTAAACTTTCATCTATGTTATACATATTTGAATCCAAACAAAACAAGATTGCGTTAATTTTCATGTACTCGTATTTACAATGTACATAATTTAAAACAAAGTTTGTAAGAATTGTAAGTTTAAACTCGCCAAGCTAATGGACTAAACTTCTGCTTCCGTTGAAATTAGACATAAAATAGTTATAGGTTCCTGATAAGACAACAGAAGTGTCGAACACTGTAATTGAATGCTCGGTAAACTGTTTCTACGAGAGAAATAGATATCATGAAACCAGTCACTCAGAAACCTGGTTAGTGATCAAGACTATTCTGTCAAGAACGAACTGAAAATGAACCTTGTTTTTAGCCAAATAAAGATGCGTTTCATTGTGCGTGTGCGCATTGTGGGCATCACATAGGTGCTTACCTATAATTCCTTGGGATGATAGTACAACGATTCCTCATCAGGAATACTATTGTAGTCTTCTGCAAGGTGATATTAATTTTTGCCATCAGCCCCAACCGCATAGATGTTATCAGGAAAGTAGTAGACCTGTATTTCTTTAGCATGGGTTAATCCTTTTTTTTTTAATCTTGACGAAAATCTATAGGACAGTTTTCAAAGTTTATTTAAGTTAAGGGTTATGTTGTGTTAGTGGTATGCGCAGATACATTTAACACATGTTTAAAGAAAGAATCACGATTATTTCAGTACAGACCAACCTCAAGACTAAACTGTCATTATACTGGATAATATTAGTACTCATTTATATAAGTTTGTAGGTTACATACGGAACGTTGTACATGTAATCAATGCGAGTGGTAAGTGTGACGAAGACAGTATTTTTTTCTTTACGCACTACCTGGCCGTTTTAGGATTTCCTGTACTTAATACGTTAAGGACGTGTGCGGTTCGGCTTAAAAAAAATTTACCACAACTGATTTAAATGTAATATTACATAAATACATGAAGTGACGAGTGATTTTATATGTATTCTATCTATCTATTTAACGTTAATATCATATTTGTTAAGGTAAAATGTATCTTAATGTGAAAGTCTCGGAACGTTAATGATTTATTTTGCTATGAATATTTTAATTTGTTGAAAAGACAACTCCCGCACTAGGAATAGATTCTGTGTCGCGGGGGACTTTACAAACATACATGAAACGGACACAAAGAATACCCAGACTCAGAACAACAATTTGTGAATCACAGAAAGTGTCGTCCCATGTTGGGATCGGACCCACAGCACTCAGCAGAGTAGTGAGCGGCGTGCCGATCGCTTAAACCACTCGGCTTAGGCCATTCGTGCAGTCAGAAAATACTTTTTTTTAAGACATAATAATTACCTTCTTTTGTAGCAGTTAAATCAGTTTCATGGTCTGCATAATATGTTCTAAATACAAATAATAATACAATAAAAAAAAATCTACTACATTCACACAACACTATCTAGTTCCAAACAAAGCAGAGCTTGTACTATGGGTACTAGACAAGTGATATAAATACATAATATACTTTTTTTTGTAAACACATACATAATATACATAGAGACACCCAGACTAAATCAAACATTAAATGTTCATGTACACAAATGTTTGACTTAAGCGAGCGGGCAATCGAACCCGCGACCTTTGGAATAGCAGTCCGTTACACAAACCACTACGCCATCCGGTCGTCAAATGAAGGTTATATCGTAGTATTTTTTTCAAAGTCCTCGTCTCTTGGTTTTATCACCCCTATTGTTTGTCACAAAGGACATGACACGTATTGTGATTATAAGATAACATCTAATTGAGGCAAGAACACAATCTAAAAAAGGTTCCGTTGAGGTAACGTTGAGGTAACTAAGGTTCTTAAAATACATTTACGAGTTTAGACCATTTATACTAGGGTTTCCCAAAGTGGTCGATATCGGTTTCCCAGGGGTAAAAATATTAATTAACACAAGTTCTTATTCTAAACTTTCAAGATACCTACCGTATTAATTGTGTTATTTATACCAACCTGTTATAAGAATTACTAATATTTAAGGAAGAAGTATTATTGTTATTCCTTTAAAAGCTCAAGAAGGCGATAAGCATGCAGTAATTTGGTTTTCTGGGGTCTGCGGTGTCAGTTCATTTCAGAAAATGGGTCTTTTGCCCAAAATAGTTTGGGAATCCCTGATCTGTACTAATATTATCTATCTGTCTCATCATCATCAACAGCTTTTAATAGTCGTCTGTTTCCTGGACATAGGCCTCTCCTTAGAAAGGAAGCTTTTGGCCTACTATACCACGCTGGCCAGATAGGTTGGAATAGGGTTTGGGGTGCTGGGCTAGAAAACCTCCTCGTGGTGCACCCTGGAAACGCTGGCGATGGTACTGTTCCCTCCTTGTCCTCTTGGAGGAGAGGATTATCGCCAGCGGCCAATATTCTAGCAGAAGAGGCAGCCGTTCATCGGCTCTCGGGCAAGGCCTGGTCCAGCAGGGTGGGCGTGTCTGCCGGTTGCCCTGCTGGCTCTTCGCTCTTCGGAGCATGGAGGAGGAAACCTCGGTAAAAAACCTGATGGCGGGGCCCTGTAGGGGCCACAGTTTCTCCGCTGACAGCGGTGGAGAAAGGAGGACGGGCTCGGCGTGTACTCACACTACCACCGAGCAGGCAGGGGGACGTAGTCTCCCTGTCAACCGTCGGCATATCGTAATCCCGAGAAGAGCGCTGTGGTTAAGTCTCGCGGCTCTGATCGGGGGCGAGGGTCTTGGCTTAACCGCCCGGACCGCGAGGAAGATAACCTCTCTAAAAAATTCCCCGAATCCCGTGTTCTGGTGCGTGGCCAGGGGATGCATGGCTGATGGGAAGTTCAGTCGCGAGCGCACTCCAAGCCGAGGTACCTGCGGACCCCTCGGTTGGGTTAAAAACTTACGCTTGCCCGGGTAATGGGGGATCTCTGCCCGGGTGGACCTTTAGTTCTCCCCCACTCGTGGGATTTATTATGGATAATGATAACCAAAATTCAAGAAAAACGATCGGAAAACCAACTAAAACAAAAAAGGCAAGTCAAACGGACACGGCAACGAGGAAGGATAAGAGGAACAGTGGAGTGGATGGGTCGTCCACTGAGGGTGAGATGGTGTCAGGAACGCCTATCTCGATGGGGCTCCCAGAAGTCAGTCTGACGCTGGTCTCTGGGAGCCGAAGAGCATCGGATCGGCTGCGTTCCGGATCCGCCGCTTCATCGGATGGCGCGGAGGCCATGGAAGCGGAACGGAGCGACAGCCGGAAACGCGGACGCTCAGGGGACGTGGAAACCGACACGTCCGGCGAAATGATGCCACCAAAGGTGGCAAGCAGCCGCCGAGGGAGGGCGCGCAAACCGGCCTCGGTCGCGATCCCGTCAGGCTCCGCGTTCTCCAACGCGGAGTCGTACAGGAACGTACGGGTGGACGGCGAGGCCGTAGCGGAGGAGGAGATCGCGGATCTCCTGCTCAAGGTTCGGGAGCCGGTGGGGGGAAATGCCCCCCAGGCTCCCGTGTCCGTGCAGGAGAGGGCGAAAGCGGCGGTGGCCGTCATCAACAAGGTGGCCACCAAATCCGTGAACCTTAAGGGCTCGTTTGTGAGGGCCCTTAAGGACTCCTCCTCCGCTTTGTCGGAGGTCGTGGAGGGCCTAGCGGGCGACGTCTCTCGCCTGCAGGTGGCCAACGAGAAGCTGACGGAGCGGGTGAACGAGCTGAGCGCTCAGTTCGCCCGCTTCCAGGCGAACCTCCCCGAGCGGGAAGCCCCGTCCGCGTCCCAGCCTGCCCCTACCACCAACTCAGGGGCATTTGACTCCCAACTGCGAGAAATCCTCATCGCAGTTGGGAATATGCTGGACGGACGCCTGGCTGGCCTGGAGGCGAGATTGCCTCCTGCGCCGAGTATGCGCCCCCCGCTCGCGTCGACACAGCGGCCTAAGGCCGCCGCTCCGACCGCGCTCCCCGTAGTGGGAGGCCGCGTCTCCTACGCGGCGGCGGCGTCTGCCCCGACTCCATCGGCTCCACAAAAGCCGAGGAGGGGGGCCAAGGCACCAACCCAGGCGCCGGCCAAGGCACCGGCTAAGGCGCCGGCCAGGGCGCATCCCCAGGCGCCGGCCAAGACGGGGCCTAGAACAGCGCCGAGGAGCGGAGTGGCATTCCCTCCGCTCCCCACTCCGACACCCCTGCCGGGCCCCTCCGCACCTGCCCCCTCCAACGAGGGTTGGCAGGAGGCGAGGGGCTCCAAGAAGTCCCGAAGGCGGGCCAAAAAGGCTGCCAAAAAAGCAGCCCAAGCCCAGCCTTCGCCACCGGTGGCAACGGCCTCCACAAAGAGGCCGCGGAAGCTGCAGCCGCCCAAAACCGCGGCTGTAGTGGTGACCGTGTCCCCGGAGGCGGCGGACGGCGGGCTGTCCTACGCGGCCGTCTTCAAAAAGGCCCGGGACAGCCTCGCCAACGATTTTGGAACGGTGGGGGTCAGAATGCGCCTCGCCCAGACGGGAGCTCGAGTCCTCGAGTTCCCTGGGGCTGAAGGCGCTAAGACGGCGGACACATTTGCCGAGAAGCTGCGGGGACTCTTTACAGCCACGGATGGTGTAAAGATCGCCAGGCCTACTAAGTGCGCAGAGCTGCGCATCTCGGGCCTGGACGACTCTGTGACGGCCGAAGATGTCCGCGCTGTAATCCGGGAGAAGACGGGGTGCAGCGCGGACAACGTCAGGGTCGGCACCATCCGCCCCGGTCCAGGAGGGCTTGGCGCCGTGTGGGTCAGCTGTCCCGTAGCGTCGGCCAAAGTGTTGGCCGACGCCGGCAGGCTGCTCATCGGTTTCGTGAGCGCCAGGATCACAGTCCTGGCGGCGAGACCGATGAGGTGTTTTAAATGCCTGGCCACGGGACACACGCGCGTCAAGTGCGACAGTTGTTTTGACTGCGGCGGACTGTGTTTCCGCTGCGGTCAACCGGGGCATAAGGCGGCAGAATGCTCTGCCGCCCCTCACTGCCCAGCGTGTGCGGCGGGCAATAAGCCCGCCAATCACCAGATGGGGCAGAGAGGCTGCAAGCCTCCCCGCAGTTCTCGGCAGACGTCAGGGGCTAGCCAGTCGACCCAGGCTGCCTCCGACGTAGTACGTGCGTCGTCGTCGTCGCCCATGGAGGAGGTTGTAGAGACGATCCAGTAATGGATCAAGTCTCCAACCTCCTGGTCCAGACGAACCTGAACCACTGTGCCGCGGCGCAGGATCTCTTCCTGCAAACCATGGCACAGTGGTCGATAGGTGTTGCCGTAGTCGCGGAGCCCTATTCTGTCCCTCCCCGTCCAAACTGGATGGGTGACTGGGACGGCTCCGTGGCAGTCGTCGGTTCCACGACGGCTCATTCCCCGCCCTTGTCGCTAAGAGACAAGGGCACTGGATATGTTGCCGTCGAGTGGGGGGGGATCACCATATATGGTGTCTATTTCTCCCCCAACCGGAGTTTGAACGACTTCGAGGTTTTCCTAATCAGCTTGGAGACCTCGATACGGCGACTAGCGTCTGGGCACGTCCTTGTGCTGGGGGACTTCAACGCAAAGTCCATTGCGTGGGGTTCCCCCAGGACGGACGCCAGGGGCGAGGCCGTAGAGGAGTGGGCGGCCTCGGTGGGCCTCTGTCTTCTAAACAGAGGCTCCACCAACACGTGCGTGCGACAGCAGGGGGGGTCGATAGTGGACCTCTCGTTCGCTACCCCTGCCCTCGCAGCACGAGTAAGGAACTGGCGTGTCCTGGAAGAGGTTGAGACGCTCTCGGATCACCTGTATATCCGATTTGAGCTCTCCCGGACCCAGGACTCCAGTAGGGGTCACGTGGCGCGGCGTTTATCCCGCTTTCCGCGGTGGGCTGTTGCCAGGCTGAACCGGGACCTACTAGAGGAGGCAGCCATAATTCACTCGTGGCTGTCTCCTCAGGCTCCGACCGAGGAGGTCGACGTGGGGGCTGGCCGCTTTCGCGATGCGATTACGCATGTATGCGATGCGGCCATGCCCCGCGTTCGAGGTCGTCGGCCTCCAAGGAAGGAGGTCTACTGGTGGTCCCAGGAGCTGGCGGACCTCCGTGCGGCCTGTACACGTGCCCGGAGGTCCTACACGCGCAGTCGGCGGCGTCACCGTGGAGACGGTGAGGAGGACCGGCTTCATGAGGGGTACCGACGGGCGCGGAAAACTCTGAAGCTGGCCATTAGCCGCGCCAAAGAGGAAAAAAGACAGGAGATGCTGGAGGGTCTTAATCGTGACCCCTGGGGTCGCCCTTACCGCGCGGTGCGACAAAAGCTCCGCGCGTCGGGCCCCCCCCTTACGGAGACTCTCCAGCCCAGCTTCCTGCGAGAAGTGGTTGAGGGCCTTTTCCCACAACGGGCGGAACACACTCCCCCGTCGATGGCCTCCCTGGCCGGAGACGACGGGGAGCACGGGGAGGACAATGTTCCGCCCGTCCGGGAATCGGAGGTAGGTGCGGCTGTTCTACGGATCCGTTCCAAGAACACCGCCCCTGGGCCAGACGGGGTACCGGCCCGAGTGCTGGCCCTGGCCCTCAACCACATGGCAGACCGCCTCGGGGAGGTGTTCGACGCTAGCTTGGCGTCGGGACGCTTCCCTGAGTGCTGGAAGAGCGGGAAGCTGGTCCTACTGACGAAGCCGGGACGGCCTGCCGATTCGGTCGCGGCCTATAGGCCCATCGTGCTGCTGGACGAGGCGGGCAAATTGTTTGAGAGGGTTCTTTCTGCCCGCATCGTCCGGCACCTCTGCGAGGTGGGCCCCGATCTGTCGGACGCCCAATTTGGTTTTCGGGCGGGGCGTTCGACAGTCGACGCCGTGTTGCGCCTGAGGGCCGTGACCGAAGAGGCCGTGAGCTGTGGCGGCGTGCTGTTGGCGGTGTCATTAGACATCGCCAACGCATTCAATAGTCTGCCATTCAGCTGCATCAGGGAAGCACTCCACTATCATGGGGTGCCAAAGTACCTGAGGCGGCTGGTGGCAGACTATTTAGAGGAGCGTACCGTCGTGTACGAGGACCGAGAAGGTAATCTGAGGTGTCGGCCCATGTCGTGCGGTGTTCCACAGGGGTCTGTTCTTGGACCCCTCTTGTGGAACATAGGGTACGACTGGGCCCTTCGCGCCGATTTCCCCCCCGGGCTGGGTGTAATCTGTTACGCAGACGATACCCTCGTGACAGCCCGGGGGGCAAACTTCCAAGAGGCGGCGCGCCTGGCCACAGGGGGAGTCTCCCTGGTGGTCGGGCGCATTGAGGCGCTGGGCTTACGGGTGGCCCTAGATAAGACGGAGGCCCTGTTATTCCATGGGCCCCGTCGTGGTCCACCCCCTGGCGCCTCAATAGTGGTCAACTCGGTCCTCGTACCGGTTCGGGCCCAGATGAAATATCTGGGCCTGATCCTCGACGGGAGGTGGCTCTTCGACGAGCACTTCCGACAGCTTGCTCCAAAGCTGGTCGGCGCTGCGTCTGCCCTAGGGCGACTCTTGCCCAATATGGGTGGACCCAGCGTCGCGACAAGACGGCTGTACACGGGGGTTGTCCGGTCAATGGCGCTGTACGGTGCACCGGTGTGGGCGGCGGCTCTGACCGCCCAGAATAGGGTACGCCTCTGGCGCCCTCAGAGGGTAATGGCGGTCAGAGCCATACGCGGTTACCGCACCGTTTCTACGGAGGTGGCATGCGCGTTGGCCGGAACTCCCCCGTGGGATTTGGAGGCGGAAGTGCTCGCCGAAGTTTATCGGCGAGTGGCTGACTTCCGGGCGGAGAGCGGATTTCGCCCTCCGCCCGAGGATGTGCGCGAGTGGCGCGAAGCCGCTCGCCGAGCCACGATGGCTCGTTGGTCGTTCCGGCTGGAGACTCCACGCGCTGGCTTCGCCGCCGTGGAGGCTCTCCAGCCGGTCATCGCCGAGTGGGCAGGGCGGCAGCACGGGACCCTTTCCTTCCGACTGACGCAGGTGCTTTCCGGGCACGGTTGCTTCGGAAAGTACCTGCACACGGTCGCTAGGAGGGAACTGAGTCCCGCCTGCCACCACTGCGACTGCAGTGAGGACTCGGCCCAGCACACGCTGGCGGTCTGCCCCGCATGGGCGGCGCAGCGCCGGGCCCTCACTGCAGTCATCGGAGTGGATCTCTCGCTACCGGCCGTAGTACGCTCCATGGCCGGTAGCGACAGTTGTTTTACCGCGGTCGCAACCTTCTGCGAGGTAGTAATCTCGCGGAAGGAGGCGGCGGAGAGGGCCCGGGAGGACGACCTCCACTCGGACCCGATCCGCCGCCGGCGAACCGGGCGGCGGAGGCCCGCCTACCACAGCCTCATGCCGCCCTGAGTGTGGCCGCGGGTGGACGGGGTGGGTTTCCCCTCCACCCGCATTAGTTGGCCAGCCGCGAGGGGGCGGCGTCCGCGTGTGCCGGACGTCGCCTAAAGAGAGGAACATCCACATTGAGACGGAGCCCGCACCAGGAGCGGGCTGGCGCTAGGAGGGGTCCGGATGTCTTAACAACAGCTGTTCCCGGATCCCTCCTGTTACAGGCGCAGAGTGGCACACCGTGTGGTTTTAGTCGGTCCGAGTCCGACACACCACCCCGCCGCAAACCCCGGAGGGGTGACGGTCCGAGGGGATTTCCACACGTTAAAAAAAAAAAAAAAAAAAAAAAAGGGTTTGTTTCAAGTTTCCCTTATCTTTGTAGTGCTATTTTCCTGAGTAGTTTGCCCCCTTAGTCGACTTTTACGATACCCACGGGATTAACAGGAGCTCCGTATTTTTAATCCGTCACCACACGGTCTATCTGTCTATCTATACTACTATCATCCTTACTAATATAATTAGTGTGAAACTCTAGAGGGATGGATGGATGTTTGTTACTCAATAACGTCAGAACGGCTGAATGTAATTGGATGAAATTTGGTACAGGGATAGATTATAGTCTGAAATTTGGCCATATTTATCCCGAAAACATGTCGTTTTCTTATTAATAAAATACCGTGAGCGAAGCCGCAAGACATAACTAGTTTCTCATTATAAAAACATTTCAGTTATTTGAAAAACATTTAAAATTGCAAAGTAATTATTTTTTATTTTTAAGTAAAAATTACAAATTACCACCAATAACTTATTTTTATGAATTATATTTATAAGCGTCCGATTTAAATTTTAATAGAACACAGAGATTTTAAATAACCTAAAAACTAAAAGGACACTTTTATTGTAAAATGACGAAGCATTAGGACAATTTGGATGTGACATCCTACTGTTTCGAAGTCATGCCGTGACAGGATAATTTATCGCTGTGCACCACTTGACAGGTAAAATGTTTCTGCACCCGATCCAACCATAGTGATTTTTTTATCATATTCGATGCGTTTACAATCCGCAATACAAGTCATACCACTAAAGGGACTTCGGAAATATGTCAGGAATGTCCGAGTCACGGTACAGGTAGACGGGAACAACCAACTGGTTTGGAACTTTTTTTAAGTCACTAATTTAAGAGTACCAAAAAAGCATTATGAGCATTTTATTTTTAGTAGTGGTCACCCTGGAATCAATTAATTATAAAATATATTGATGATACCTTTCTACTTATTTTTACTGAAAACATTGAAGCTTATCAATAGACATTAATTAAGGAAAAAATGCACAAACAAAGGAATGACAGGTTGCCATTATAGTCTGTGGTGAAATTGACAACATGTTTTGTCGCACTTAGCCCTGCATGACAGGTAATGTACATGTTGAGTAACGATTATGTCCTCCCACGCTGCCTGGTAGAATTCCTAAACAGCGATAAAAATATGCACTCATACTTAAACAACAATGTATGTATAATACGACTACCTGCATTTCACTTCTAAACGGAACATTTTCTACTACGACTTCTATAAAATAATATAAATTGATATTCGAAATTCTTTGTATCACAATATGTCATACAAAGAATAAATCAAATCAACAGGAATACGTTAATATAAGTAATGGGTGATCTTTTTTGTAGCAACTCTTAACACGGATCAGATTATCTAAATATATTTGGGTAAACGTAATCCCAGTCGGTGTTTAAAACGACTTCTTCTAGGCCCTGGCCCTAGTTAATAGCAAAGGTTAGCTAATTTATTATGTATGTATCTGTCTACATTTCTAGCAACAATAATTTATTTTTACCTTTTACCTGCCGGACTTTATTTTGATTGAAATTTATTACATTGCGTAAGCTGTTTCGCAACAACTCTCTTGTTAACCAACAAATGGTTCTAAATTGAATTGCCACCATTATATCAAAACCCGGATTAAATATATATCGTTGATACCACAATAATACAACAAATCAAGTAACAGAGTGTTCAATAAATCTTAATAAGGCAACGCTCGTGACTGGCCTATTTGCTTTCAAGGTATAAACAAAATTGAATGGACAGGCTGTTTTTTGACAACCTCCTGGACTTAATCTTCAAGGGTAACTGGATACCATACCATCGTGTGTCTTTAATACGTGTCGTTCGTGACCTAGGCATTTACTTTTCAATCTCAAGTAATGCGTGCTTCAAGTAGACCAAATGTGTTGCGGCGAGACTCACTTTTTAATATCAAAATATTAAATGAACCGTTTTTAAACCAAGGCTCATACACTTTCTTGTTAGAAAGGTGACTTGATCGAGAGTATTCATATTCAGCCGTTTTGCAGATCATTAGTTCTTTTCTTTATCCATTACAAATATACTGGTCTGATCGATTCGAAATTTACTATCTCTGATTTCAATGATGATCTGATCTGATTCTAATGGCAAAGTTTGATGACCTGATACTTCAACGTCATTTGGAATCAGCAGGATACTCTACTCGCTATCGAATGATGGATAGATGATGGTTTACTATTACTTTCTAAAATGTTCAAATTTCGATGTAAATGGTATCGTTCTATTTCTATCACCATGACGTAGATGTTAACTAGTTTTAAATAAAATAAAAATATGTATTTACATTTTTACAGGCGATATGACGTCACGACATGGCGTATGTAACATGGCGTCTAGGGTTTTCAATAATTTACTCGGAGATTAAAAATATACAGTAAAAATACATTTCAATGCTACTATTGATTGAATAAAATTTTAATATTTTTTTAGCAGTTTATTGTCAAAGTTGAATCAATTTGAATTAGTTTTCTTTAAAGCAGACCTTACCATAATTTCGACTGTAATTCATCACAATCCACTCCGTCAAACGTGGGTTCATCTCTATCCAAGTTCTGTAACATAATTGACAAGTCAAATATATTTGTTGCCGAAGCAAGTTATTGCAAACCAAACAATATAAATCACCAGTCAAAATGTCGTCTACCTTTATCACATCTTTTTTGTGAAGTTTATATCTTCATGGATGGCCACACACGATGCGTGCAATTGTATTTATTATTATGCGCTACATGTTCATGTCTATAGAAAATACGGGCAACGATAAAATAAAGTTTAGTATAAGGTATAGGAGTGTGAAAAAAGGTTTGTGATAACGGTACAGGTGCGGTAACCAGTGGACCTTGTGAAAACGAATGTAGGTGTAACGTTTATACACACAACCGTGGAATGCAGTCCTTTTTGAGATTACTTACAGCATTCATGCGGATCAAAGAATGTGGGTAGGTTTTTTTACTCGTCAAGTTATGTCGCGGCAACGTCCGGGAAACTGATCTCGTTGCGGAACATGTAATGCAGTTATGAGATCAGAGATAATGATATGACGTGTTGACAAGTCACACATCACATCGGAAACAACTAATCAGATAAGACGTAAACAGCAGCAGTAAACCTTACGTAAGAAGTTAACCCAAACTTTTAATTTCAATCTCGTTTTAAGACAGCTAGAGACGAAGGAATTTAACTAACTATAATAAATGTTAAAATAGATACTGCAGCAACTTAGATTCATTTTTTATCTCGCAATTCGACCTCAGTGGTCGTTGAACTTGAGGCTTTAGGCTTAACGAAAACACCACGTAGACGGAATGGCGCTACGTCACGCACCACCGCCCGAACAAAATAACCTTTCAATCACAATAAAAACATCGGAGAAAGAAGCTAACCAGAAAATTGCGTCTGATGTTATTGCATTACGTGGTCGGCAACATCTCGTAACCTCAAGAGCCCCCCTATCAAACGCTGGTTAACGCTAACTGACAAATCATTTTACATGTTTCTTCGCCAGTTTTTTCAAGTATGCTTTCATTCATTTCTCTTTTATATAACACGGGTTTACGGTCGCTTTAAAAAGCAGTATACACGACTTATCAGGCCTGACGTGGGTTTATTTGGCACTCGCTAGGTAAATTTTGTCGTGTAAAAACCGTAATCTAAATAGGAAAATTTGCCGTTAAATTATCGAATTTGTGATGTCGGGGCAAGCGATTTATGTTTTCAAACGGTGTTAGTAGCTAATCATAAACGTTCCCATTCCATATTTTTGAAGAGAATTAAGCGATGTTGAAGTGAGTCAATAAATTTTATGAATTTTCTCAATGTTCGCATGCTCGGTGTCAGTTAATTTGTTATTGCGTGCGGTTCTGGTTGATTGGTTGCGCTAAGCTTGGCTGCTCTCAGGTGGACCTGCAGACTCGTCGAAGTACCTCCGTGCATATCTGCATATTCAGTTCGTCCGTATTTACGGTAGATGCATCGGTATTTAGGCCATTTGGCTTTCATTTGACACCGTGTTTTGGCCACTTTATGTACGACCGTTAGCTAAGTAATTGTACATTTTAGGAAATGAAAGTATCTTAATGTAGTAGCATTTCCGATAATTTATTGTTATACTATTCAAATATACATTTTTGTGTAAGATTTTATTAATACAGGTTTATACGAAGAGAGTTTGATAAAAGTGAATTGCAAATCAATCAGAATGAACAGTTATTATGTGATAGAGATGGAAATCGGGCGCCATAATGGTGGTGATAAACACGTAATATTTAAGTTTTGGTCGTAAACTTGTATAAGCAAGTACAAATATATTAGAAACAAAATTCCATATATGTTTTCCTTTATTAACAGTACTGTATATTATGCAGATGCAATGATGACGACCGGATGGCGTTCTAGTTTGTGTAACGGACTGCTATTCCATTTTTCTTTGGATATTCTACTACAGTAATAAGGATATTACTACACTATGCGTTAGTCGAAGTGATAGGAATCACTTCGACTAACGCATAGTGTGACTGAAATCCTCAGAAAGAATAGTAATCCTATGCGCTCGTTAACAATGGCATTTCTCATAGTAATGTCTATGAAAACATATTTAGTGAAGTATTTATAAACTTATTTTAACGGCAATACAAGCAATGGGATTTCCTATTTGCCACCTGAAACAAAGCACTTTTTGGCAATTTACAATTGTTTATTATAAATGTAATCCCAGTACAGTTCTAGAAATAATGTATTTCAAATATATTGGGATAGGACAATAATTACTGACAAAAGCATACACTGTAATAGACCGGACATAATATAGCTGGATAAAGTTAACAACACAGTTTTTTATTATAGACATAGCAGTATGTAACATACACAATCTCCTTACAACGCACACAGAAAAGATGTAAAGATAGCTACTGAAATAAAAAGGCAATGGCAGGTAGATAGAGTTCAAATCGTACCCATCGTCATGTCTACAACTGGTGTAATCCCGAAGACTCTATAAGATAGCCTCATCACATTGGAAATACACCCTCACACTCATTCAAAGAGCAGTCCTTCTGAATACCTGCCGTCTCCTATGCAAATTTCTCGCTTCATCGTCCGTCATCCTAATTGCACATCATCCCTTGCACACTTGGTAGAGGCTGGTACGTTAGATTTTTCTACCTCTCTAAAATAAAAAGGCAACCAAAGATCAATGGTAATAATAATAACTTCACATATCGCACACACTAATTCCTAACTAGGCAGAGCCTGTGCTATGGTAACCAGACTGCTGATAAACATATTTTTTAATCTAATAGGCAAATATCTCGTGTGTGTGTATCTTTATGGCCGCACCCCTCCGAAACAACTCGACCGATTTTAATGTTGTATATTTAGGTCCAGAATAGATCGTAAAGTATTTTTCACCCTCCTACCCCCACCCCCATTATCCATCCCATAATCACGATTTAATATCTTTGATAATTTATAAGTCGGAACGTTTGCCAGGTCAGCAAGTTGCTTATAAATATCAAAACCTGTGTTTACAAAACTGCTGAGTAGTAGTGACTGCTTACTACCAGAAATGCTTTACACTCACTCCACTCCAATCTACTTCCACGTTGCCGTTCCTTTTTTTCTTATTTTCCACATACATTTAGGGAGCAAAAACATCTATTCAGTTTCCTATCGATTCGCTCAATTAATTACTAATAGTGAATAATTCGTGGTAGCGTGTTCATAATAGTTCCTGAAAAGTGGTTTATTATCATATTTATTTAAAGAGTTTGCCGGTTGTATTACTCGTTAGTGTATGAAGCTTCGGAGTAGTGTTGAAAATATGGTTAGTGATTTTCCTTGTTGTGATATAAGTGCGTATAATCGTGGCGCTTTTTATTTTTTTCTTCTGTGCGGAAATCCCCTCGGATACCACCCACCGGTGGTTATGTCGGACTCGAACCGACCAAAAACAGCACGCCGTATAATCGTGTCCTTACTTGACAGCTATAAAACATATTTAAACGTTATTAGAGCCACTAGGAACTAGATTGTGAACCCTTATGGGATTCATGAACTTTGACTGTAATAACGTTTTTTCCACTCTTGTTGTGTTTGTGTATACGTGTGTTTGGATGTTTGGTGATGTTGTATAGTGCTTTCAGTGCATCAAATATTTTTTAGCGAAAAAATATTTTTTGATACTGATAATCATTTTCTCTGTACTCATCTATACATACTCTTCTAAGAACTAGGAATACTTATACATATCACGCGATGGACCCGCACGTTGAATCCATGGAACGCTAAGAAATAGCTCTTTTAAAGCAGGAGTTACTTAGATTATGACTGTATTACTTCGCTCTATAAATACATTTATACCATGAAGTTTCTCAACCTTATCACCACAAAGCTATCATGCATTAAATTACCTGGTAATACACGAATGCCCTGCCTTGTAAACCTCCGCAAAATATAAGCTAAACTTTCCTTTGTGTAACTCGCGCTCCAGAAGCTCGGAATGCCCAAGTATTAACATACTACGTATGTATATGTGTTGTTTAGCATCTTATCTTGCTGTTTGATCCGTTTTCTAAACGGCACCGGCACTCGCACGAGTTTCTAGTCCAACTAGCATTGGTGTGGGTAGTTGATAACTTATCGGGTTAATAGGCACCGTGGCTAATAGGCCATACTAACTGGTAAGTTCTATTTAAAATACTGTTTAATTAACGTTTTACGTATTTTACAGTATTGTAGTGAGTGTTGACTTTGCAACAGAATTAGGGGTATAAAGTGTCCTAGCAAAAAGCTTTCGGTCTCACTGCCCAATCGGTGATTTATTAAAATTTGTTGATGGTGATTAAATAAATCAATCATCAACCCCTGAAGCTTCGTCTACTCTACTTACTAGTAGTCTTAGTAAAATAGTAGGGTAAGCAAATAAGTTAAAATATTTCTAAAAAAAGTTATTGCACCATATTGCGCCGTGTATGATTCAACCGCGAGTTGTGTTAATAATAAAATAAATCTTGATCAAAAACTCTCTTAAAGCTGTGCCTATATTGATATATTTAAGAGGCCGAGTGCATAACAATACTTATAGCTTACTTATTGCAACGTGACATCACAAGCAATGTTACGAAGCTGACATAGAAGAATCGAGACGATCGCAAAAACACTACATTTACATACGGTTTCACTGGCTCACTAGCACACAATAGTAACAACTAGTTAAGGCAACTAAAATCCCACGATGTAAACAATAGCCATGGTTCATAGGTAACAAGAACCAGCCAATATAGTTCGTCAAGCGTGTTGTAACGTTCACATACCTACGTAACGCATTGTTAGGAACGTGCTGAAGGACAAGCGTTATCGGTTAAGAAAAAGGTCTTAAAGCAGTAATAGCGTTAGTAAATGTACAGTTAAAACTTGCTATGAGCTTGAGTTTTTCTTTGTAAGATTAAGTTGACGAACACTGGGTTTGTTATTGGTACCCACTACACCAATAGTATATGTAACAGTCCGTGTGGTGACGGATTAAGAATACGGATTGTAACCACCCCTATTCATTCCATGTGTGTTGTAAGAGCCGACTAAGGTAGCAAGCAACACAGGCGCAACTACCCTGCAAAGAGAAGGAAAACTTAAAACAAACCTGAATGTAAGTGACCACTGCCGCCTACGGGCACCTCAAGAGACACAAGTGCGTTACCGCGCTTGTTAGAGAGAGAGGGGGGATTGAACATTTGGTAACCTCACTCACTTGGTGGAAAGCAACAAACGAATTGCTTAACACCGGTTTTCTGTGAGACCCTGGTATAGTCCAATGCAAACTTAATAGCGGCTCTGAAGTTAGCCGCGCACACAGTCCTACCTACCTACAGTCAAGTCGACACGACTGTACGTAGACAGGAATATATGCGCATGTGCAGTGTACGGATGTAACTCACACACTAAAAGGCATGCTCTGCTCCCGCGCTCCTTTACATCCCGTTGCTGCCTATTATTGTGTTCTGCGCATCGAAAGTCAAAACGCTCGATCTTCCCAGTCGCCATTAAGTTTACTGACTATATCTTGTAGACCCTTTTTTTTCCTGTGTGGAAATCCCGACGGATATCACCCACCGGCGTGATTATGTCGGACTCGACCAAAAACCGCACACAATCCAGTAGCTTGTAGACCCTACGATTAAATACATACAAACAGAAACGCTTACGCTTTTATGGTATTACACGAGGGTGTTGTAAACACCTACAAACTCAAGCTCTGGCTCTGGCTATGGTTCACAACTGACGGAGTTCTGAGGTAACAAACATAAAGAAAACCGCAACCGAATTGAGAACCTTTTCTTTTTTCAAATCCTTAAAATGTTACTAACCCGTATTTGCATGTGAGCGAATCGCGAATCGTATGCGCAACACTACGTTTATAGAATTGTATTCTAAGCTATACAACATAATATTGATTGGACGGATTTTAACTAATACTGTAGTAGCCCAGAAACAGATATAAGTATAACAGTTAGTATAGATTATGCAAAGATATGCTGTCGTGGTGAATGAAAGCAATCAACACATTCAAATTAGAAAGGCATAGCTATTGAGATTTACAACTTGTTTCGGGTGATAGCTAGCTATCTAATGATTTCGCATCATTACTTGTACAATAAGTCTCATTCGAGTTTGTTAGAGTTACTTGTATTTTAAAAAAAATATTATTAAAGGTTATGTTATTACATACACACACCCATATCTACCTATATATCCTCGAAGAAGGTAGACCAAGGCTTATTAAACGCCCACATTTTGAGGATTAAGTACGGTCCGTAATAAAGGTGGAAGACTATTGCCCTAAACCGTCCATGGGCCATATTGGGAGTATATTGAACGGACAAGAATGTTAAGGCATATATACATAGTAGGCCAAAACCTTTATAAGGAGAGGCCTATGTCCATCAGTGGACTATTAAAGGCTGTTGATGATTAATTATTATATTCCAAATACAATGTAATTTGTTTATAACTATGACCTAACCTGAGGCCCAAGTGCGACAAGTACTCGATCGTCACGGTCGGCGCTACGATCGGACCGCACTGAAATCTCCACCAATCGCAACGCTAAACGCGCTCGCCGTCGAGAGCAAGTCGATGAGAAATAAACTTGCACTCATCCCTCCCTCAAGCCCTTAGATCATGCCATCGTAATATTTAAAAGATAAGAATTAAACTAAATGATGTGTTTTTACATGTGTAAATATAACCAGGTTTTGATATTTAGAATAACATTTTTATCTTCAAAACATATGATAAGCATACAGAAAAGTTTTATTTAAAATCTCAGATTGTATCAACAGATTGCACAAGGTATTTCACATAACAATCGTTCTTCAGGATCAGTTAAAACTTTGTCATTTAAACATCAATAAGCTTCATGTAATGTGACAGGGTTATTACATGCCTTTTTCAAGGCCAATTCGCCGGGAGCTAAAAAAAATTCAAAAAATAATAAAATCTATATATAAATGTTAAGTTGGTTTGTGTACGCTTCAAAAACGCAAAAAGTGCTGAATCGATTAAGCCCAAATTGTGTCACGATAAACAACACGCTTCAAAAATGGTTTTTATCTATTTTTCGCGGCCACAATGTGCCACAGCGAAGCGTGTCAGGGTACAACTAGTATAATGTAATAATATAATCCTAATGGGATTCTCCAAAAAGGTCATTATTCAAACCACTTGCTGCGGTACTATTTACATGAACTGAACTCACCTCACTGTTTTTTTATATCATCCATTAGGTAATCATGGTCATCGCCCGGTAGCTTTGATTCTTCAAGCTCGACTTAAAGCCTATTGCATAACTGTTGTTATTCGTTACCACCAACGTAATTACTTCTTAAAAATATCTTTCTATTTGTATAACATTAAGGTTCACAGTCGAATGAGCTATTACGATTTATCGGAAAATGTGAGTCATGTTATGCAGCTGTAAGCACTATTTAAAATTCCTTAAACCGTTCGAAATTCGAAACTGGCGTATTTACGGTAAAGACTGTTTTATATGGCGCTCGTGCGCGGGCGCATTCTCGTTCGCATTCAATCCTTTGACTACCGCTAATATATTAGAATATTATGTACTTAAATAGTGAGAAAGATGTATTGTGGAATCTACAGCATTCCCTGGGTAATTGAAAACTAATATTAGTCCCGGCTACATATAAAACAACAGTACTGGTAATATGAGAATCCAAATTGCTAAACAATTACAAAGTTTCAGAATGCAGCTTCTACAAAATGGTACTAAAATTTTACTGAAAATATTATCTGTGATGAACTGCTAATATTTCATTTCTTTTATGATTAGTTTAATATTATTTCTACCTTTCTACTTCTTTATTTAAGAAGCGAGGGTCATTGAACAATGGTCGTTTTTGCAATGTGCAAACTAGTACTAGTAAGACTCATTACCAAACAGATACAAGGACCGGTCCAAGATAGGCAGGTCATGGGCCTATGACCCTGGTTTGGGTCTAGTTTGTATGATAAAATTGGATCTTGTCATGAGTCCTAACAACAAATATCTCTCTCAGTCAAGAACTTGTTTTAAAACTATTACTGTTATTACATCCAACCCCAACTGAAGTTAAGGATCTAAAAGCCAAATACCTGAATAATATTCTAAAACCCTTTACAATATTCTAAATAAATAAAATAGTATACTCCCACAGGAATCTTCATATTGACACATCTCCGCTCAACAAACACTAAATATTTGAAAGTTGTGGGAACCTTGACCGTATAAGGAATAGACGCAACATGTATTTAACATGTCTAGGAATTGTATGAACACAAATACAATAAACATTAAAGAGTTACATAATATAACGGTTTATAACTGGTGCCAGAGTGATTTGCTACAATGACTTGACAAAATATTTCGCTTCCATTTGCCCAATATGGACGAATTATCCCGATGAATATAATGCCACATTTTTTTTCACAATATAAAGGAACAAGCTCGTACTATTTGTGAGTGGAGATGGTTTCACGCCAATTGTAATTTATTTAAATAATAATATTATTATTATTATTTATTTTTATTTCTTGACTTCAAGAAAATAGCAGGTTCTCAACTCGGTTGTATTTAAAAGACAAAGTTGTTAACTCTTCATGTAGGAACTGATTGGGAAAATTCTTATTATTTTGGGAGGTTGTACCTACTTCCCCCTAAAAAGTACTTAGGTGGGTGAAAATTAAGGAATGAAAAATACAATTCATAATTCATCATGATGTAGGCACAATAGTATGATCTTGTAATAACTAAATTGCTGCATACCTGAATTAGTTTGTTTTCACATAGATTTAATGAAAAAAATATAATGGGTAATAAGTCGAAGTCATTTAATCTGTACCACCTTTAAAACTGTATAAAACTCCTGGTATTTTCTCAATTTTTTTTGCTTAAAACTTTAAATCAGAAAACAATATAAGAAATGTAAGGGAAATACCGATGCCTCAGATGACTACCTGAACGTTATCAGTTTAGACAGTATTGCCTCAAGAAATGTCTCGTAATCATTGATAAAGGCACCAGATGTATGACAGCTATCAGGTTTTAGTTTATCAGCGTTCAAAACGTTGTACACTGCTTCTAAAGTGTAATAGTGTCGAAATTTATCATCATTTTACGAATCCATTTATAAAAATATATTTTTTTAAGTTCAGAAACTGTAACCCATTAGCAGTTGCATACCTCAACTCATTTAATAAAAAATAAACCATATTTGTTCTATAATATTTCATAACCTACATATTGAAGGACATCAATTTAAGAGAAGGGCCTAATAATACATGTATCTTTAGATTCTAATCGAACTACATTAAAGCAACACAATGAAATCCTCTATATAATTCAACCTTTACGATACCTTCAGCCATTGCACGACATATTATCGATCATTTGATCTCACGTAATTGATTCGATGCGTCTATCAATATATCGATGTTGCTTATCTGAATTACTGAGTCCTTGTACAATTTCATCAGATCCAACAGTTTAGAACTGGGGCAGATCAGAGTAGCAGAACAAAAAAACATTCCTTAAGCTTGCGCAACATAATAGTTTCTAAATTCAAATGCAATAAAATTATACAGTTTGCGTATCTTTTGATTGCAAATCGATTAATCGTGATCGCACCAGCCTCATCTATTTTAATACGAAAACATAATTGGATCTTTGTTGTTTCTATAATAGTATGGTCATCTCTAAAATGTATTGCGAATTCGTTATAAATTAAATTTACAATACTATAAACACAAATCAAAACATCGTTTCACTGCGTAGAAAGCAAGAGTAAGATTATCACTAAATATATAAGAATATTTCTCAATATAACGATATCATTGGTGAATCATGTCTTTTTTTTTGTTGCAGGCTTACTTACAATAGTCATCGAGAATTCCGTTCGCATATTTACAACGGAAAGACCTTGGAAGTCTGCAGCTGACTTTGAACGCAGAGTAACGCGCTGTCACTTGCGCAAGCGGTTCACCTACGACCCGTTACGAAAGTTGAGCTTGTACTGAACAAAGTGAGGACGGTGGCGAGTAGGTGACACGCACTTGTGGGATGTGCCGGCAACATCACATAGATGTGCAGGTAGACGTCACCTGATTCGGACCAATACTGGATGAGGCGGAACCATGAAGTTCTCAACTGGCTCCAGTTCGAGCAGTCTTGCCAGCGATTCGCTGTCGAGGAAATCAACTCTATGTATCTATACAGAAATTGATGCCCCCACTTTGCCCCCGCCTTGCGAAAGGGTGAGTATCTACTTAAATACGATTTAATCACACAGGTATCATAATATAAGAACGTTTACTAGACGCCTTTATTGTAAAATTTTAATAGGTGAAATAACGAAAGGTGAAAGCGCGTCGATAAAGGTAATATAACCTTAAGCATCTGGGTAATTTGCTTTCGATTTTGCACTACTACGCGTAGTACGTACATGTAGTATGCGTATATTAAAACTTTCAGTTTCGGACAACGATAATAATAATAATACTAATGAAAACAATGCAAAAAGCCGCGCGTCCGGGTTGGAGAGTTCGGAACATACGAGAGAAAGTAGCATCTCATCTCTGGTACGAACCACCTGGCCACCGATGGTATTTTGCAACACCTTGAATATTTATTTTTCTCATTGTCCAACCCTATTCGGAGTCACAGATCTTCTTGGATGTACAGCAATAAATACTCATTTAAATTTTAAACTTCGCTACTTGCTTCATAGCTTTAACTGTGGTATCCTCATATTTATTTATTTCAGTGTGATTTATCACGAGGGACTGAAGAAACTGTATAATATTAACTATAAAAAACTATGAATATATTCATATATAAACGACAGTCAGATGTCGAATATTAAACAGAATTGAGTCATTATTACGAATACTAACCTTGACCTCACTGAACTTTAACAAAAATGATTTAACTTCTTCAACAAAGATTATATGACTGAGCCGTGTTCTTGAAAATTGACATTAAGAGTATTTTCAATAAACCTTTGATTAATGACTCGTTCATCTTCAAACGATTGCGTATTGCTTTATATTTTATTGTTGTTGTTGCAACAATAGTTAAAATACAAATTCATTGTATAATCTCAAGGTTTATATACCAACTAGTTACTATCGCAAAATGAAGTAACAGCGATTCTAAAAGTCTAAAAAATAAGTAAACATTAAGTAAAAAGAAATGTTTATTTATTTCTACGACTACACCTAAGATAAATCTCAAAATTTCAGACACAAATTTGTGGCTTGCAATGAAAATTAACCATCTGCAAGGTCGTCAAAGAATTCAAAGTTTCAAAGAGGCATAAACAGTAGTTGTTAAATTCCAAGTAATATAAATTGCTACTGAATAAATAGTTATGGTATTCATACAGCAGTTACTATGAGAACTAGGTTAATTGAATGAAATGCTACTGTGGATCGTTTGGCTTCCGCTTTCATTAAAGTTTAATCTGTACTCCTAAGTCTTTCAATAGCTTTAGAACTTACCTGCTGATCTATGGCGGGAAATGGGATACTTCGGGGTTTATTACTACCTAGTTCTATCTTATATATAAAGTAGAACCCCTTGTAAAATATCCTATAATCATAGATTTAAAATGCAAAAGCATATTTTGTACATTAAAATGGTAGTTTTTGTAATGGTAACTTCTAAGAATTACAGTTATCTTTGCTCGTTGAAAAACTTCAAACTTACCTAATAAAATTTAGCTACTTAGTAACATAAGCGGTTGACTCGAAATGACGGAAGTTCACGCACGGTATCCCACGTGTATGTGATTCACGTGTAGTCTTTTTAGTACAGTGAAATGAATAGGTGCTATTATAAAACAACACTGTAGGATCCGAAGTGATGATCATGTAATCAAACACTTTGCTAAAGTCGATCTCTCGAGTTGAAAGTTTACACACAATTGCATACAACTTGTAAATGCTACAAGTTCTTCATATATTACATTGAAATCACTACTCTAAACAACCCAAGTACAATTTCTTTTGCAGATTGCATCTCATAACAAAGAAATACAACTGGTAAAACAAATACATTATCTAACGTAACACAGTGGTCGAATTCAATTATCTCCGACGACAATACCGCGCTGTCACTTTCGCCGGTGTAGGATTTCAATCATGCTATCTGCAATATTTCATATCTCCACTATTATCTACTGTATATTCATAGGCCATTGTCTTTTGTCCGGGTAATGAACTTTTACCATTACAAATAAGAAAGTAACTAATGACTGCGTTTAGTGACCGCTTGAATCACGGTATACGTGTCAGCGGACAGTTGATGTATATTGATGATTTGTTTGCAACATTTTGTTGTAATAGAAAATTGGTATGTAAAAGTTTTGTTGTTTTGACAGTACAGTGTATACGAGTACTATTATAAGAATGTGTTATGTCTATGGTTTCGTTAAAAATTATTGTAGAAAAAAATAAACGTTTCGGATGCCTATAAAGTTAATAGAAGTAGATCACAATGGATATACACTCACGCTCACTTAGGCAGTAGGAATCTTCTAAGGAGCTATTCACACTCAAAATAATTTTATGTGTAATAGTTAATGTGCTTGAAATTGTTTTCAGAACTTTCGAGTTTCTATTCTTCGCGAGTCCAAATATTTCTTCCTTGTACCCTTTTTCACAAAACTTTTTACATTTTCATGGCGTTGGCAATGATGCCAGAGAGTAATAATAATTCAGGATCACAAGCCGTGAGTTTGAAGGTTCTCGTAAAATGAGGATAACTGCAATCTTGTATATTTTAACTTTAATTGGTTTTTTTACCACATTGAGTAATTCTAAAAGAAATATGTATGAAAGTATACAATTATTTTATGTAATCTCATTTTTATGAATATATCAACCTTCAAAAATACAAATGTTGATTACTAAAGCACCAATTACCTAGATGATCACTCGTAAGTTTAATAAATATTATTATTTCGGCCTTCGTATATGTATGAGATTGCACTTATTATGTCACCGTAAAGTATCATAATAAAAGTAATAAAGACGTTGTTATGACGTCATTTTATATTTATTCTAGAGTTGGAGGAGATGGGAATGACATTAGCATAACAAATGGTAGCATTGTTGAATTTGTGAGTACAAAACACGCACACAGATACCAAAAATCATGCATCCAGCAGCCTATAAATTAGAATCTAGACATTTTTTTCACCAATTTCCATTTTTAAGTAATACCCTGGTTAACATTACTTTTGAAGTATTCAATGGAAAAACTGTAAACTACACTGTTTATGTGCATTCGTTGTAATTGTAACCAATTTGATCGATGTTTGTATCTTGATATTAATTTATAGACTACATCTATACTCAACCGAATAAGATCAATAACAATAGTTTCAATTACGTCATCTGTAATTTACTCTAAAATTAGTAAACAAAGAAACCCGAACATTGTAAATAATTTGCCTCCATTAGCAAAACACTTTCTCGACAGCCGAGAACAATGTGAAGATTGCGGCAGTCCAATACGCGGGATTGTCGTAAACATGAAATATCTAGTTAACTATCTAGACTACTTAATCTTTCCTGATATTATTGTATCCCCCATACGAAGACGCCATTCTCTGCCACAGACTTTTATGGACACGCCAACCAGAAACAAGCAACTTTATGTTTTTTAATTTTAAGTAAACCTCAGTACATTGGTAACTTTCATCTTACGACCTTAGTTTCGTTCTCCTTGTTTATCGGACTGTATATTTACGCTCCTTTTATTTCATAGTTATCTGATACTGTGGTTTTTGGTCCAACTCTTTGTACTCCAATATTGTTGTCGACTATTGTTTGATTGCGGTCTACCTCCTACACTTCACTTAACCGTATCAGTATCGATTTATCGATAGCATTGATATAGGTGTTTTTATCTGCCATTGTGATTATTTTTCTAGGTAATAAAATTTCACATGCATTCGCTTGATGTAACGTTGTTATCGAAACCGGATTACTACTATTTGCATTTTATTCAATTTATGTCATTGATAGTAAAACACGCGATAGTAAATAATAGCAACGACAAATAAGGATTTTATAAGTTTTAAGGTCTTCATAACATTAAAGTCATTTGTCTACGGGGTAGTCATAAGAAATTTAATGAAACTATTTTAACTAAATAATACTTTAATACATTATGTATATTGCTTCTTCAATTATTTTCTGTAAAATCGTCTGCATAGAAAATATGCATGATAACTAAATATTTTTAACAATCTAAAATATTTTTTTAGCACTTCAGTTTAAACTGTATTGACCGTGCAGGTTTTTAAAGGATTAAAAGACAGAATCATATGCAATCACAATTATGCAACAATCATCTTGCTGCCGTAAATGATGTACTCCCGGCTCTCCACCGGAATCTGTTTCACCTGGTAGACAGGTATCAAAAACAGGAATGTTTGCATTCCTCAATGTAATCTCTAATTCCATACGGCTATCAAAGTCATTATTATAATTAGCTTTTCAGTTCTGTAATAACAGTTTGCTCTCATCGCGTGGACGTCCTTGAACGAAGCGTGCAGAATTGCACGATTCTTTTTCTAAACTGTTAGAAACGACTGCGCTTGTTACATCAACTAGCAAAATGGGTATTTCTATTAAACATATCATGTAAGTGACTGATTTGTCATTGTTATAGGTTCCCATGAAGAGAAAGAAACTGTCTTATACTCATATTATCAAAACAAAATATTTTAACCCTAGGGTTAACTAGTTCAGGACCTTTTTTTTGTAGACAGGGTGGAACATCTCTTCAGATCTCCTGCTCCTCGAGGACTCAGGAGCCAGGAGTATGTGGTGATTCCAGTAAAAACCCCTTTCCGCCCTCAATTGCGACGTGGCGGTCCAATTGCGTCTTATCGCAACCATCCTATCCCTCCTAGTTAAGGACCTAGTTTCTAACACGCTAGCATTCAGTTATAATAAGGTAGTTGACCTACTATGAGTATGTCAAAAACGACATATGTATAAAGTATCAAATAACAACGTTTGTTATTATACTTAGCTGACCTTAAATCTTTTTCTTTCAAATGTTTAAACATTATTCAATTGTTTATATATTAATATATTATAATAAACGTGGAATATTTTTTTCAAATGGTTGTTTAAAATTTTAAGTTTATAATTTCATGAAGACAATAAAATAATTTTGTTTAAACACGTGTGACTACCTACTTATATTTGATGTTTCTAATTGGTCAAAACTTTTTACAAATAAATATAAAAAATATTAATTAAAAAAGAAAATAAAAGTATAGACCAGAGTAGTTAACTACTCGTACTAAGTTATAAATATTCATTCATTTCCGTATTCAATAATTTCTGATTACAATACTATAATAACCGTCATCAAAATTTTAAACACCTCACACAAAAAAAAATAAGAGTTTTCATTTCATAAAGTTATAAACAATAATATAAACGTCTTCTTAAATAATAAAAGTTATTTTTTTTTATTTCACAAAGTAATAACAATAAACTAAATGTTAACTTCTTAACCTGTGTTTATCATCTGTAACAGTTCTGCTATCAATACTTTCATCTAACGTAACCTCACGAGGTTTATTATATTCTTTGTCTTGAATTTGTTCCTGACATGCAATGTGTTTATCTACACGTTTATGTTGGTACATGTCGTCAACAACATCAATATATGCATACTTTCTCTTCAAAATAAATTCTCGGTCGTTGAATATTATATGAAACTAAATCCTATACTCGTATTCCAATTCTGGTTTTATTTATTGATAACTTTTAAGGTTAAGGTTTAACTGTTACTAAACGTTCTATCTCTGTCTATCTCGCTCTTTTTGACTAGTCTTATCCCAATTAATTTGGGGCTTGTCTCGTCATTCTTCGAAAGACTATCCGGGTATCGTAGAGTCAATTCACTTGGATTTTTTAATTCTCATTAAGTCAATTAATATGCAGTAAATAATATTAATATTTGCATTAGAAAAACCCTTCTCACTTAAAATTTGTAGGTTGAAATATTGAAAAACTACTAACTCGGGTACAGTATTTTCTAGATGTAAACGATCTATGGTATCTTAATGTGGCCCTGACATAATTTGACATATAAGGATGAAGGTTTACAGCATCCGAAGGCGTAGTAATAATAAAAGAATGATGAAGAAAGATGTTGGTTTGTGTGGAAAACAATGGATAGGATACATGCGGTGTAATTCTATAACGTGAGCTTTCGACCTGCTTCGCTTAACAACTAACTCTTCATCTATGAGCCTCGTTTTCTCACCATACATATTACTTTATCGGATACTTCTATGAATTGTAAAACATATAGTGGTAGCAGGAAATCCATATGGTTAGGCATTAAAATGTCGATGCCTAAGACAACTTTTAGAAATATTGACCATTTGTTTGGAACCTATAAGTGATTTGCCAGGATTGTTTTGTGTATTAAGCCTGTTCTGTTCGTATCCTTACTTATAAACTTTACGTAAGTTTATTTATACGATAATGGGCGTCCCGTTTAGAGGTACTCTTTGTTGCACACCATGGATAGAAAACATACAATGCAGAATATAAACATAAAATAAAAAACAGTGGTACAATGGTCGGCCTTATCGCAGTCTGCAATCCCTTACAGGCCACCTTTGGATGGACTATACTGTATAGTAATATGTAGTTTGTGGTGGCAATAATATACATTTACAAAAATACACATTCATATAAATATACATACACATACATTACTTACCTATATAACACATAGTTCTTACAGAGATAAATAGTGATCCTTGACGTGCTACCTGCGCTGTAAAAGATGTATCAGTAAAAGTTTTCTAGTGTGTTAGAATTTCTAGTATCAGATTTTCCGATGATCTCAAATATCGTGTATCGTGTATGTGCCATGGATAAATGTATGGGTATGTATGTATGTGTATGTATTCCGGTGAAGCCGAATTAGGAGCCACTTAAGTTTTTTACGAAATTTGGAAATATGACTATATTTGCGCAAGCCAAAAATGAATCATATACAGAAGTTCTGAAGTTTATCGAATTGTTTCTCGTTCAGATCAAGATCGGCATAGTAAAGAATGGGAAGAAGAATCGATTGTGCGAGCTCAACCTAAATGGCAGTTGGAAGGAAGTAATGTAAATTTAAACGGCTGACATTTTGTACATTCCATGAAAGGGTTTTGTGGACGTATAACCCTAAATTTTTGAATTGTTACGCCTTCAAAAATACTTGTGGTAGTGCAAGTCAACCTTTGCGATAAGTCTGGAGCTGCCGATTACTGTCACTTGCGTTTTACTAGGGTTAACTTTGAGTCCATACATTGTTGTCCATTGATATATGAGGCTCAGATCTATTTATGGCGTTAATACCTAGTGGCAGCTCTTTAAGATTTGTTTGGTAATATATTTGCAAATCGTCTGCATTTCTTTCATGTTAGTTACAGCATAGAATAATATCTTTTTAGCAGGATAAATTAATTCAAGAATAACTAACGTAAAGTGGCTGTATGGTATAGATGTATGAACTCTTAAAATAGTTGACGTTCTTTGTTGTGTATCTGTGGGCTGGGTTAAGAAACATGATAACCCTGCACGTGCTGCACCCGTATATTATGATAAAACTGTCACCCCTATTACAGACATTCATTTGCAAATGTGGGCTTTTCCGGTCCTTGACAGATGTACCGTAAATAAAAGAAGTTTCGAGTTAAGTCTCTGGGGATTTATCACATTAAGCTTTTGGTGTAAATTAATTCCAATACTATTCAGACACATTAATACATTATAACAAAATTAGATATGTAAAACTTTTATCATTGTCCAACCTCATATTCTCGACGCCATTTCGGAAACACCATTTAAATGTTACAATATTCCGTCTCAACGCACTAGAACGTGAACCCTTTCAACATTTCCATCTACCCGCGGTTTCACAACGCCTTGTGCATTACAATGGCTTATGAAGAAACTTGCAGATGGTCGTAGATTAAAGACTTAGTACGATAGCTTAGTGTGAAATAAAAGCATGCCGTCATTAAAATTTCGTATTGACTAATTAAGTAGGATTAGGGTTTTCAACTCTTCTTTCTGAGGAGAGGCCTGTGTCCAGCAGTGGATTTCTAAAGGCTGATAATGTGATGTGAGGGTTTTTAACTGTAGGGTAAGCTAGGAGTGATACTACGACCTCACAAAACACCGGTGTTATAATTCTTTTATTTTTATTCCCCGAATAAGCATCGTTACCGGACGCCCAAATTCTAGGAGGGTCGGGATTTGGACACTCCAAAGGCCTGACTATATCAAAAAGGTCATAACTGCAAAAAAAAATCTAAGACTTTATATCATTAACAATACGAGTTATGCAAGCGTTCAAAGCAAACCAGACTATTTTCAGCTTAAGAAATACACGTACTATGTTCGCCGACTCAATTTAACGCATATCTGCATACGCATAGACCGACGTGGCCTAATAAAATATATTGTTGCGTTCCTAATGTACGTTTGATTTTCCGCTAGATAAACTTGCTACATGCAGTATGCTCTAAGGTGTAGACACATGTACACATTTTAGCGTTTGTTTCTTTTTCTGTTTCATTTTATGCTTTGATTTGACCTTACATTCTGATGTTTTGATTTTGTACGACATGCGTATAATCTTTTTTGTTATAGTATGCCCCTTTTTTTGTGAAAACTTCCTCAGGTCGTCACTTCAATGGGTCAAAGATGGTATCTCGGATTCGTACCGACTAAAACCACTCTTTCTAGTTTATTTTGCTGGGGCTTTAGCTATGCTAGTGTGCCCTGTATTTTGTGAACTTTTTTGCCTAATATCATTTTGAACAATTTAAAAATAAAATTTGAGTTACACACTTGAAAAAAAAATAGGAGTCCTCATTTAAGTCAATGCTTAATAAAACATAAAAAATATATATTCCTAAGTTTGCTATTTAAACTACTTTTAAAAACAAAAATTTAAAGTTAAATATTTGATAGCAAACTATGACACACGCAGTTGCTAAATAACACAATTTACTAAATAATTTAACTACGCTGTTCCACCCTGTGAATAAGTGTGCAAATATGCATAGCCACTCTTTATGCTAAATTACTCAAAGCATAAACAAAATAATTTTAAAAAGCCAATGTGTTCCATGTCTTATTGGTGTCGTTCTGCCGAGCCCGCGCTTTATAGACAGACATGTTCGTAATTTGAATTACAAATGCGTCTTTGTGGCCAGTCGTCGGTCACTAGAACAAAACAAAGATTCGTAATCAGTCTTTTTGAAACTGTAATTAGCTATGTAAAACAAGGAATAACTTATCGTCTTCGTATGCACTAGCTCCAAGTATAGAAATAAACCGGGTAATAGCTATACAGACTCCATGACTCAATGTTTCTTCGTAGTTTTGTAGTGCTGTATGTAATGTATATTCGGTACAGTCACCAGCAAATACATTGGTCTGAGTACATTCGACACGTTCACATTCACGCAAGGCAGTAGAGTTATGGTTATGATCAGGGTCTGGTAATGACCTGTTGCAAATTTGAATCCCACACGGTACATATTCGACAACGATTTCATCCTTCTCGTAACACAATTATTATTCTTCAGATCTCTAAAACAGCGTGTAGAGAAACACATACAATTCGAGAATACGGGCAGACTGTAAACAATTGTTAACAATATTTTTTTCGCTTGCAAGCACTGCAAGCAGTCTTACGTGCATTTGACAGCGTTTCAGTAGTAAAAATATTTATGTAATAGATCGTTTATGAGAGACATTAACACATATTAGACTCATTAGAATGTTCAATTTTTTTTTTAATTTTAAACATATTGGTCAAAGACTGCAGTTTTTACGTAACAGAACATAACCTAGAAATGGGCAGAGATCGATAAGCTAAACGGATCCACTCACTTTGAAGCCGTAGAACTTTATACAAGCTAGCTCTACTTACATTATATTGTTACAATTTCAATTACCGGTAACAAGCAAGTGTGGGTTACTGGTTTTTCATAGAATCGTAATGTAGGGAAAAATACGGGCGTGAACAAAGAAGCTTAGAAGTTAATTTTAGATTTTTTTATTACGATTTTATTTGCTCCAGCCAAGAATTTTAACAACAAACAAAAAATATGCGTAATGCGCGTGTAATGTGCTAACACATGCTTTTTTTCGAATGCTGATGTTTCAAACCATGAATAAAAAATGTCCGTAAATTTTAGATTGCCATTAAAAAAAGTAAGTATTGCAATTCTCAAAGTAAAACAAATTATATTTAAGTACGTTTGGAAAAATTTCGAGGTTGTTACTTCAGTGAAACGTATATGGTGGCAATAGCAACCATAAATAGTTAAACCAGTTGGCAATTACTAATCGTAGTCACGCAACGATTAGTTATTACCCTTGATTAGTATTGCAATGTACCATTTGACAAATTTACAGATCTTACTTTGCATCTAGGGGTTACGACGGTTACGAAATTTTAATGCATTCTACATATTTTTAAACATATTCTTCACTTAATGTATTTAAAAATTATGTTTGGTAAAGGCTTCTTCTAGCGATAAGACTCATAATTGCATTATCATTTCAAATCTAATTATAATTTTACTTTATCCTCAGATGAAAATAATATAAAAACTTTTTTTTCTCACCAAATCTGCCCATGAAATTATCTATTTGTCTATCCAAAGGTTGCCTGTAAGAGATTGCTTTTTAGCGATAAGGCCGCCATTAACTTGGAATACCTGAATTATAATATCCTGAATCGGTGTACAATAAAGATTATTCTATTCTATTCTAAAATGTACAAATTATATGTATACTTCGCAACAAAAGTAGTGGTCTTGTAGTATCTGGAAAACCCAAATTTGTTCTGTTTGTAATTTTTGCGGCTTCCCATGTTTGTTGTTATTATTTACTACAAAAGACTTAACTGAGTAAGAGTAAAAGGCTGCATTCCTAAATTTTATTGAGTAGGTAGGACCATAAACCATTAAGAAACGTATTTATGAATGAAATCGACCTTTCTTTAAAAAACGTGTCGGCACTATCCCCTTGGTCCATTCACACCTTGGACTTTTTACTATATTAAAAAATATGAGACTACAATAACAACTGTCAAAATATTATCTAATAAAGTTTTTATTACCAACTTTATAACTGCATAAATGTGACAAAGCATTTGTACAACAGTTTATGGCTTTGTCATTTATTAACGACTGCGTAAGACAATCTGTTTACAACTTATAAATGGTTTCATCATCATTAACGACCACACAACCGAAATGTTGTTCGTAAATAATGAAACAATAGTTTTTGGTTCTATGGTGTTGGTCGTTTTAATGTTACCAACTGTACATACTGCATATCTCTCTTCCTTTGATTTTCACTTTCGTATGCCATGCTTCAGTGGTAGCATATGCGACTACTGTGCTGAGGTCTCGGGTCGATTCCCGGGTCGGACCAAATGTTGGTATGATCTGCAAATATTTGTTTCGGAGTTTGGGTGTTTCTATGTATAATATGTATGTATTTACAAAAAAAAGTATATGGTATTCTATCAGTCAATCTAGCTTTCATAGTACAAACTCTGCTTAGTTTGAAACTATAAATATGAATTTGTTTATACGTTTTTGTTTGCATCACATCTCGTATCATTTAGCACAAAAGCAATCATTGCTTGTTAGGTAATTATTGCATACTTAAATCTGAATATCATAATATTAGTTTCTCAGGGCAATTAACACGTGTTCTCGAACTAAGATAAAAACAACCTGAGCTTAACTTCTTAGCTGCTTATTTTTTTTCTAAAATGTCTTGAGATCAGTGGTTTAACTTATTTAAAGTTACAAAAATAGCAAACCTAACTAAAGTGCTAATTTAAAAAAAAAAAACATCTTAAATAACGTATCATCTTTTTTTATCGTCCTTCGTCGTCGTCGAGTCCTTGATGCGTTTGCTTTTTTTTTTTATTTAACGAATGCTAAAAAAATTGTTGAAATAACTGATAGAAACGTTAAATTTCCGTTAGTAGCTATTTCAGGCAATTAAAAAAATAACAAAGTATTTGAAGCTTGTAAAATATTACTCATAGCGTGGGGTAACAGCAACATTCGACTGGCTTTGTATTGATAACTTAATTTTAATACCAATAGTATGTAAACCGCGTAATCAAAATTACTTTACGGAACTAATATTAACTGACAGTTCTTGCAAAATCCAATATTTATTTCGTTGTTCTATTTGTCATAAAACTTAGTTACGGTATTAAGTAATAAACAAATCGGAACTATGTTAATTGTCAATACTAACTGTTATAACGTTAATTTCACCGACGATAACGTAAATTAACGGGTTTGAAGAAATACGTGATCGTTTCTGACATCGATTGACAGTTTAATGTATTGGAGTTACTAACTAAAAAGTGGTATGCGTGTGCGTCTGTGAAA
Source organism: Arctia plantaginis (assembly GCA_902825455.1). Lineage (NCBI taxonomy): Eukaryota > Metazoa > Arthropoda > Insecta > Lepidoptera > Erebidae > Arctia > Arctia plantaginis. The sequence continues at coordinate 2,866,989 of CADEBD010000046.1, read as the reverse complement.
AATAAAGAAACAAATAAATTGAATTAGATGTTTTTTATGTAATACTAGCTGGTACCCCGTGACTTCGTTCGCGTTGAATTTGAAAAGCGCTACCTTACCGAACCGGTCAAAATTTAGTAAAATATTATTAAAATCGGTCCAGCCGTTTAGAAGATTACCCGGCACAAACAGACAGATGAAAAAAATTAAACTGATTTTCAGGCATAGATATCGTACAAATAACCGTGTGAGCATGAAAAACACCTATTATTTTGATATTACAAACAGACACTTCAATTTCATTTATTTGTATAAATTGCACAAATGATCACCTGATCACACCTTCAACTCAAGAGATACAAGTGTGTTGTTACCCTTTCTGTATGTTTGTATAGCCCCCCCCCCCCTTCCAGAATTAGAGGTAAGGGGGCTCACGTAACCGCACTCACTCGGTGAAAAATAACAAAGGAACTATTTAACACCGGTATCTTGTGAGGTCGTGGCCGAGTCAACCCACATGTGATGAATCATGGCTGTCACATGGTAAAAGGACTTCGTTTTCAGACAAAAAGTAAGCCACTGCACGGATGGTGTAGTGGTTTAAGCGGTAACCACGCCGCTTCCGTTGTGTCTGTCTATATCCCTCGATAAAAGGGCTAAAATAATCAACACTAAAATAATTTTTCAATGCGAACCAGCCCTTCACGCGTGATGCCGTGACCAACGGAAATAGGGATTCATTTTTATATATATAGATGAGTATTTCAAAATATGTAAGTATGTTTATCAGCAGTCTGGTGACCATAGTTCTCGTATATGTTGTGCTTGCTTAGTTTGATATCAGAGAGTCGTGTGATGTCTCTAGTTATTATTATTTTTCATATATGGAGTGATAATCGTATCTCGAGGTCTTTATACTACATTACCATCCAAATGTGAACTGAGATGTTTCAGTAATTTTTTTGTGAACTGTTCCTTGTTTTCATTACCTGTTTTACGAAATCTAGCTATCTATCAACCAAAAAATAACGTTATTTTGAAATAGTATTTTAATTGTACACCTGGCTACCGCATCTTCTGCAAATTTACATATCAATCTAGATTGTTAATTACTTAATTAGCCATTTTGTAAGTGATATAATGCAATTCTGAATAATCGTTAACCTTACGACAATGGACGATAGAAATGTTTCTGTGTAACACACATGTTCCGTGAAAATGTGACATTATATTAATAATTAAACACGCTTCGTTGCTGCCTTGAGGGAAATGGAATTTTCTCCATTCATCTTACCTACGCTCACGCTTATTCCCGTATAGGTAAGCAGAGACTTATAAAAGGCTCACATTTTGCTTATTGTAATTTTATTTTGACATACGCAATAGGGGCCGAGCCTATTGTCGTCAATCCCTATAGGAAATGGATAGGAAAATTGGAAAATTTAGAACTCTATATGAAAGAAAAGTTGATTAGATGGAAAGGCGATGGTGAAAAAGGGATAATAATTATACGAATGGATTAGGGAGTATAGTATTTATAGATCAGGATCGCAACACTGTAACTCGAATTGACTGCAGCAGAGAAGTATGAGCCCTCTTACCTTATACTAAGTAAATTAGTGCAAAGAAAAAGATTAAAACTATTTTTTCTTGTGACTCTTCGACGTCTTCTTTACTTCTTCCACTCATACAGGACTTGCATCTACTAAGACAGTGTAACAGAATACAGATGGGACAGGTTTAACACAACTTATAAGAGGTCTCGACAGACTGGAGCGGCTTAAAGATAAACGTCTTATGTGTAGCGTTTTACTGATAAACTAAAAGGATTTTATGAAATAAACATATTTTTGAGTCTGATTTTAAAATACTAAACAGGCAGGTAAAAACGTAGCAATGTCTCTTCGCCGTATACTACACGGCCAATGCAGTTAAGCGGGTTTAAAGTTTGGTAATAGGTAATTGTGTCATAAAGTTGCCTTTAAATAAATTATCAAAGTAGTTTCAATGTAATTTGGCAATACTATTAATATGAAAATGAATGTTACGTTTACTTAACAAATTATTAGGTGAAATAGCAAATTATTAGTAGATGTCATTAGTAAATTGAGACTTAATCACGATCATAATAAGGTACATATTACCTTTGCGAAACTTTATAAATGATCTGTATACGAGACATTACAGTGAAAAATAAATGTACCTACAAAATTATCCATATATTGGTAAAACGCCACCGTTAAGTCATGATTTTTGGAAAAGTTTATCTTTCGAACAATCATTTCAATTATTGAAATTATTATTAAATAAATTATTGAAATCGGCAACTATTCCAAACTGACTTTACCCTTCACTTATCAATAGCTAGTTTTCCTGATTTATTCCCTTACTTTTACCAAGCGTTTTACACTTTAGATGGGAACGAAGACTTACGAATTCTAAACAAACAAGATTTACGGCGGATGTAATCTTTGCTTGTTTGCTCTCATGTACGGTTTGCTGTGTATTGTCTATTGTTCCACTCACTTCGAAATTTAAATACAAATCATTATTCTCGAATCGGGAATTTAAAAAATCATAAAATTTCAAAAAACAAGCATGGCTGTCTCTTAAGACACAAGTAACTCACCTAGTTTAAGGGACAGAGTTTCACATCTTAAATACAAAATTGTAAATTCCTATCAACTGTGTATTCGAATATGTATATCTTTGCGTAAATAAAGTATTATTATTATTATGGCTGCAAACAAAAACCAGATCTATTACGTCATTAACCGATGACACTGATAGCTGTCAGTTATTTTGACATTTAATGCATAAAATTATCATTATCATTCTATTTTACATACTCTATTATTATTAGAATGGAACTCTGTAACTTTTTAAAAGAGACCCAAGTGTTTCTAGATTGACATTAAAAAAAATAACTCTTATTTGATTTGAGTTTTTTAAATTAGAATATACTGGCTGCCAGGGAACTTGATGAAATAAATCGACACCGATAAAAAAAACATATTTTTAAAACGATTTATCTGTATTCATCAACAGCCTTTAATAGTCCACTGCTGGACATAAGCCTCTTCTTAGAAAGGAGGTTTTGGCCTACTATACCACGCTGGCCAGACGGGTTGGTATAGGGTTTGTGTCAAGTTTTCCTTCTCTCTGCAGTGCTGCGTAGTTTTTTCCCTTAGTCGGCTCTTACGACACCCACGTGATGAATAGGGGTGGTATTCTTAATCCGTTACCACACGGACCTGTATTTATCTGTATTAATCACGATAAATAAGTCTTTATATTCATATAAAATCCGAAAATTTCGCAATAATCCTATTTAAAAGTTTAGCACTATTGTTATTTTGAAATATTATGTATACCTACTTATGCACATGTATTTTGAAATATTTTGTAATACTGCAAAACATACAGCATTTTTTAACATTTACGAAACTAACTCAATTTACATGTTTTACATCAGTTAAGTGGTTTACGGTTTTGAGGGAGGACGGTTTCTTAGCTTAGATAAAAGAACTCACAGCCGTTCGCAGCCATGTGTCTTCAAGAGACGTGATTGCGAAACATAAGTGGTAACAGGTTGCAATCTTACAATTAAAACGAGTTCCTATTTCCGACTTTAACTAAGTAAAAAACGTAGACAAGAATGTTTCTGAGGGCCAAGTGCGGGTTTATTTTACATCAATTCGCTTTCTACAGCGAGAGCGTTCGGCGTTGCGATTGGTTGAGATTTCAGTGGCCAATCACAGCGTCGAACGCGATCAAGTGGATGTGATATAAACTCGCACTTGGCCCTCTGTACCAAGAACAAGATTTATGTATTGGAGGAAAAAAAACTTATAATCTACAATCCACGATGTGTGTAGTGGCTTGTAATTCCCTCTCTTTCTTTCTTTCTACTGTTCCTGTCTTTTGATGTTTTCTGTCTCTGTTTATGTGAAAAGGATAATTTTAAAACATTCATTGTTATCCTTTTTTAACTGATAAATTCAAGGCTTATGACAAACAAACTAATAAATGACCTGGTGATTTCTGATTATTGATTCTTAAGCAGTTTTCAAAGATGAAATTTTGAAGTAACCTTTCGAAATAAAACATGGTCATGTAGACCATTCAGAATTATAACTATGACTATTTAATAGTATAACACATGAATGCACCTTTGTCGTAAGTTTAATCATTATTAACAATTGGCATTTCTTTTTAATATAATTAGTATGTAAATGTAGAAAATAATGTTGCAATAGCTATATCCGATCCGATTATAAGCTATGTGTATTTAAAAGTAAAATAAAACATTCCATATCTACTAATCCTAAAATCCTCGTTTTCAGACATAATCCTGTTCACATTTCAGCTAGAGAAAATAAAGATTAATGTCCACTTTGACAGCTATTATACTCTGTCATTTCAACTCTAAGCTAAGGATACATCAGTACATGTCACACGTTTTGTTTAACCATAACATCCATTTAGTTTCACTCGTCACTTCATCCTGACATACATTTTTGTTTCGAATGGTCTTTAAAAAGTTGTACATTGTACAATATAACTCACTAGCTTTTGTCCGCGGCTCCGCCCGCATGTATCGCGGTAAAAAGTAGCTTATGTCCTTCATTAAGAATCAAACTATCTCCATACAAAATTTCATCTAAATGGGTTCAGAGGTTATTGATTCCCCATACAAACCCCCCCCCCCCCCCTTGTACCCCCTTAAAGCGGTTTAAGCGTGCAGAGGTAACATACAGACAGACAGACACACTTTCGAATTTATAATATTAGTATGAATTGAATGCCATGTGATGTCATATCTTAGGTCCCTCTACTATATCCCTGGAAATATTAAAAGAGATATATTATATACATAAAATGAGTCTCCAGATTTATTATTAAAAAAATGTACCTACGTATTTAAACACGACGTGTTTTAAAATTAAAAAAATAAAAATAAAAATAACTTCAGAAGATTTGCAGTTGTAAACAAACCTATATAAAAAAAATTATATAACTATGTACTTTTGACGACAACAAGCTTAAATCCTAGTCACAAAATATGTTTTTCAATGACAAAAACCATACAAACTTTCTCTAAGTTTGTGACACTTTCAGCGACATATCTACACAATTTTAACCTGATGTCTAGAAACTTTAAATATTAACACTTCTTTTATCCCTGAAGGGATAGATAGGGGGTTTTTGAAATACAACAATATATATATTATAAACTGTTTGTTGAAAATAATAAATTTAAATACTCTCAGTCCTTCCATTTCACCGCTTAACACAGTCGTCGTTAAGCCCTTCCACATATCGTCGTAATAAGCGATTAGGTAAGCTCTACTTGTTGTCTTACAAAACACAATCAAAAATATAGCCCTATCGTTTTCCTTGCGCTGTAACTTCCTGGTACAATACTGTATCAGTGTGTAAGTTTGTCCGTTGCGTAAAGCACGCGTGCAGGTGCCGTAAACTTAGTAGAAACATTCACTATTGTGCAACAACTTTGTATGCTTTAATAAATACCTGAAGTAATGAAATTAAATGTCCAATCCAATATGTCAGTTATGATACCCTCCGGTTACAATAATGTCCCAGAATAGCCCACTTAAAAGAATTTGTAGTCAGTATACTGATATTTGTTCTGAGGTGGATATCTTTCATGATTAATAATTTAATACCGGGATAGTTATCGCTCCTTGGGGGAGTCCTTCGTTTACTAGTGGACGACAATAGGCAGTCATGTTGATGATGACAAAATTTATGCCATGTTTTAGTTTAGCATTTAGTTCACTTTATTGTGTTTGGTGTTTCTAAGTTGTGTTGTATTATTACTCCGTTACCACACGGATGTCTGTCCGTGTGGTAACGGAGTAATAATACGGGGTGTCACCACCCCTATTCATCCCATTGGTGTCGTAAGAGCCTACTAAGGCAGCAAACTCTGCAGGACAACAGCACTGCAAGGAGAAGGAAAAGTTGACACAAACCCTATACTAACCCGTCTGGCCAGCGTGATATAGCAGGCCAAAATCTCCTTTCTAAGGAGAGGCCTATGTCCAGCAGTGGACTATTAAAGGCTGTTGATGTGATGAATTTGTTTGTATATCTGGCTTTATGTCTACGAAGCTGTTAGCTTTTAAATGCTGTGTACAGATATAATACTATACAGAAATGTAGCTCAACTATTTGTCTTACATAATCTGAGTTTAAAAATAACTTTAATGAGAGCGAAACGTAATTTATATATACGATGCGAAACTTCCAAGAAACGAGCGTTATCCTGCTTCAAAGACCGGTAACGTACTAAAGACTCCATAATAGAATACTTTACCACTGATTTGTTTAAGACGACATAAATACAGTTTTATTAAAGTATATAGGTAATCTTACGGTGTTATGCAATAGACGTTATACCGTAATGTTTAAGCCAATTCTGTTTAGATTAACAATTCAATGAAATGAAAGACGAATCAAATGCAGCATTGTTCAGTTACTATGAACACCATCGCTATTGTATCTATAGTTTCCATCACGGTGTTTTTATAACCATCCTATAATGCAATTGTATATTGTTCAAAGGTACAATATGGCCATCGAAGGAATCCTGAATCGGTAAGATATTTTTAATGTCACAATACATACACTATACTTGACATAAATCAACAGAATCCATTATCATATCCCTGTGTTAAAAGAGTTGCTCTAACCACTAGTTGTAAGGACAATGGTTTGTAATCGCCGTTGCCGATCGAAGTATCATCGACCCGACCGGTTTTTGTGGAATCTTCATTACTTTCAGATTTTCTTGCAGTAGTCTTAGTTAGTCTTCTGGTGGGTCGCATTACGAGCCTTCATAGCTTTAGTTATAAGACTATCTGGTGACGGCAAACTGGACTGTGTTAGGCCTTGCAATAGGGACATAAACATATTTATGTGTGTGTTAGTTTTTTAATACTACTAACGCTAGAAAATGCGCTGTAACAAGGCCTGCTCAATAGAAATATTTGAGTTTGAAAGAGCTCAACGATTTCTCGACTTAATCCAAGGCAGAGATAGCCCAACCATACATAAAATAGTCTATTAATGGCATAAAATATAATAAATTAAAAATTATTTTGCATTGTCGTCACTTGTCCATGTGGTGACGGATTAAGAATACGGAGTGTCACTACCCCTATTCATCTCGTGGGTGCCGTAAGACTCGGGAGCAAACTACTCAGGAAAACAGCACTGCAAAAGACGGAAAACTTTACAAAAACCCTATACCAACCCGTCTGGCTAGCGTGGTATAGTAGGCCAAAATCTCCTATGTCCAGCAGTGGTACTACGTGTTGATGATGATGATGACGTCACTAATTTATATCCTGGTTTAACCTGATACGTGATCCAAGTAATGGTCGATACACAGAAATGCCTTTTCTAATAAAATAATAATACCAACTTCCCACATCTCACACACGGCCAGACTGCTGATAAATATAGGTACCTATTTAAGTAGGTATGTCTAAATACATATGTATCATAGGTAAATTCCACCTGACAGAGTTACAATTACACAGAACATATTTTTATGCTCGGTTAGGGATCGAACTCACCTCTGGTTTAGCAGTCGATGTCAATAACCTCTTTTCTTTCTGAATAAAACAAAAGAAACTTCGATCAACAATAGCAACTATAGTTGCTATTGTTGATCGAAGAAAAGAAATGAGACTTCAGAGCAACCGTAGGAAATAGAGAATGGGAATATTAATGTTTATCTACAAGATTACAAACAAATTATAAGCATGTTAAACGTCTCATGCTTATGTTTACATTATAATATGAATATGTATACATGTATGTATATGAATTACCATAGCAGCTGATCTAAGATAAGGTAAATAAGATACATGTACCCATGCAGTTTTTTTTTACTACAAGCAAGTTCTTTTAGACGTAATTCTCCAGTTTAAAAATTCTGTTAAAACTTCTATATCCTTTCCATATACCTATGTTAAAAATACTCGTATATGACTAAGCTGCTCCCACAGACTATTTTAACCGAATTTTGGTGTTTGTAAAATGTTGCTTAGCAACTATCGTTTTTAAACGTGTATGTCCTATAAATTACGTCAATTTTAACAAGTCACTTGGGGGTTTAGACTAGTTATTTCAAGTAAACTACCAGTTTAGTGACTTCGTGACACGAAATTCAATCGGTAACTGTTTGCTTTGTGAAAAATTATAAAGAAACCTTTTTTACATTGTAATGTTATTGCTTGAAAAGTATGTTAGTTACACTTTGCTTGCGTTTGGCATGATTTGTTAATAAAATGAATAAAATTATTTACTCCTAACAAACGAGCGACATTTCATCTTCCATCTAGCGACCAACACTGCAGAATAGCACAGGACGCAATCAGCAAAAATACAGAATTTATACACGACAATTAAAAATACAAAGTTTTTAAGTGTACTTACAAAGTTTTTAAAGATTAAAATCTATTATTTTCATACCTAAACCACATGACTGATTATCCGTTCAAGTGGTTTCTTCATTGTAAATATCCTGTCGACGTAATTAACGCTAAAGGCAATAGAAATGTCAGACCGTATTCACTCCACATTGTTCATTGCTAACCACATATGCGGAATAATTACTTCATTCAACCTGCCTCTTCGTCACGCATGAAGTGCGTTAACGAACCCTTGAATAATAAGCACCAATAATAATATCAATTCCCAGTTTTTCTTGTTCTAGAAAAACTTTAAGACATCAACCGTTCGACGGTTGAGCGCGTGCCGCATGACCTTTTATTTTTTTTTACTTTTTGTACTATGCATCCACTGGCTGGATTTAATTAAAATTCCATTGGCAAAGACTCCGAATGGTCTTGTAGTTAGTTAATGTGTAGGTAGAAAGTAATTCCTGTAAAGTGCAAATACTCGCTATGATTATTTTACTACTGTTAGGGTTGTAATGAATTGAAATCTTGCCGAATTTTCTTAGATTATTCGATTTGGGTTCTCCTTTTTTTTGAGTTCTGTCTTTTGGTTTCTTATATTGACTTATTATCAAAATATAAACCATGAACTCGATGTACAAACTAAAGCTCTGATCTATGTTTTACCGTAATCGTCGATTTTACAATTAGGTGTAGTTACATATTTATTACTATATTTTTATCCGATTCCTTTCCAAATCGTCCAACCCTAAGAGCAGTTCGCCCATGCGTTCCCACGATTGCTGTAATGGCTAAGTCTGGTTCTGGAAATTAGTTTTTTAGTTATTATCAAAATATTAATAATGAACTCGATGTACAAACTAAAGCTTTGATCTCTGTTTTAGCGTAATCGTCGATTTTACAAGTAGATTTAGGTACATATTTTTTACTTTATTTTTTTTATCCGATGCATTTCCAACTCGTCTAAATCAAGGTGACAACCATAAGAGCAGTTCGCCCATGCGTTGCCACGATTGCTGTAATGGCTAAATCTGGTTCTAGAAATCAGTTTTTTTGGGTAGCATTTTACGACTTAGATCCTGATTAATGCGACAATGTTATAGACGAGGTGATGCGGAATGATAGTATCCACTTAAGACAGCTATATCAGGAACATCCAAGATCAGAAATATTTCTCTCTCTCTCTCTCTCGTGGGATAATCATAGGAAACATATTTCTGATAATTATGATACGTTTTTATAGTGCATTTGCGGTTTACTGTATCCTTTCATTTCTCAGAGGCATTATGTGTTGGATTAGTGACCCTGATTGGTTAGCCGGATGTCATGGGTTCGATTCACACCTAGGACAAATATTAGAGCACGATCATTGGTTCTGTGTATGGGTGTAATTTATACTTAATTGTAGTAGTAATATATACCTACCTGTATGTTAATCAGTAATAGTCTGGTTGCCATAGTACAGGCTCTGCCCAGTTTGGCATCAGACGGCAGTGTGTAAGATTTGTAAGGTATTACTAAAAAATATGTAGAACAGATTTGTACGCTTTTATCTATTATAGGACAGATCCAAATAGTTTAATCCATATAAAAACGCATTACTTTTTTATCTTGAAATAAATATTTATTAATATTGTTTTTATTATGGTTTATTTCTAACTTACTGACTTTTAAACTTCGCGTTTAATGACACTGTACAATAATTTTAAATACATACGGGAATTAAAATCAGTTAGTCTATTAGTGACGACTGATAACGGCTAGTGCAATCTGAACGAAACCTCAGGTAATTTAAATAATTTAGTTAGTTCCATTACGTTTATCTGCTTAATTATATTTATATTTTCATTTAATTACACGTAAACGCTAATAACTACTGGTGACCCTGAATGAGAAACCCTCATAGAAGCTGTGCGGTAATTAAAAACATAATTCTGTCTGCAATTATTATTAATATTAAAGAATTACATATAAAGGCCATTAGCAAAAGGCAAAATGTTTTTATATTAAACCTTGTTATTTAATATAATATGTTCTATTAATCGTAATCTTTATTTAAATACAATTAAAAGTATCTAAAATAATCTGCTGTTAACAAGTACAAAAACATTCAACCGAGTTACGGTAAAATTAAATTTATATGACTTAAGTACTTTTATTAAACAAGAACTTTATAAATAATAATAACCCACATATATCACACACGGCCGTTTGACCCCAAACTAGGCAGAGCCTGTACTATGGTAACCAGACTTGTGATAAACATACTTACCTATATATTTCTAAATACATACATATTATAGATAAATTACACCCAGACACAGAACAAACGATCGTGCTCATCACACAAATATTTTTCCTGGGTGGGAATCGAACCCACGACCTCTGGTTTAGCAGTCAGGGTCACTAACCACTAGACCAACAGGTCCGTCAAAATAATAAATATAATTCATTAAATGCATTACTAATGTTAATTAGGATTTTATGAGGCAAAGACATAAAATTCATATTCGCATAGTTACACTTTGTCAGAGGTACACAAAATATATAAGGATATGTTTCATGGATAAAAGTTTTTTTGAAAAAATAGAAAATAAATTTGAAAAAAAGCGTGGGGTGCTTTTTACTATTGACAACAGGCACCCAACGCTTTTTTTCAAATTTATTTTCTATTTTTTAGTTTGGTTTTCTATAGAAAGCGTGTTTTTTAGTTTTTTTTATAATTTTTTTTTTAATTAGTGTATTGTCATCGTTCCTGGATATATCTACAAAGTTTGAACGAATTCTGACCCTTTAAAGTCAGTCAAAATCACGCCCAAAGGAGTTGGTTACAAACATACAAGTGAAGCTAATATAAAGCGTGTCAAAACATTATTAACGATAGAGAAATCTGGCCAAAAGTTAAGTATTGTATATAAAACAATGTGCCTTTTACAAAAATAACACGAGGCTTATATAAACTAGATAAGCGTAAATACCTTTTTAACTTGTATTTATTCCATTTGCGTCCTACTGAGTTATTGTAACAGAGAAGGTCAACAGTATTTCATATCAACGCTCGTAACTGTGATGAAACTGAAGTTATATAATGGTCTCTTCAATATATTTCAGTAATGGAAAGCATTATTGTGATAAGGAAACTATATAATTTAAAATACATAGCGGTAGTAGTCATTTTAAGCACCATTTACTGAAATGCTCATTGATTTTATAATGTAATGTAAGATAAACAATTTGTAAAGGGTTTTCATAATGCTCTTTAGTGATGAAAATTATTGTTACTTTTAAATCATAATCATATGATGATGTGATTGGTTTTGGACTCTGCGATTTCACTTGTGATAAATCAGTCATCAGTCATCAGTCGCAGTGACTTTATAAATTAGTTAGTCATGCATGCACGTCATGCACATTAGATGCAGTGGCGGACTTAATGCAAAATCCATTCTCTACCAGTCAACCATTGGGTGATGAACCTTTAAGTCAACTCCCCCTCATCCTGGGGGATCCTTTACTCAACGTCCATAACATAAGAATATTCCTTTTCAGTATAATATTTCTTGCAAAAAGAATGTTGTTTACTATATTTTAAATGAAGAAAAAAAAAACAAAAACAGTTGGTTTAAATTCGTAGTTACATTTACAGAAGTGACACTTTTTTTTTATTTAAACAACTATTTTTTTTGGCATAAATTTACAACAAACAAGATATTTGGTTAATTTCATTTATTGGCCGAGATTGTCACGTATTTTCATGTAACCTGATACTTCCTTCTTTTTTTTAACGGTGAGGAATTTTAGTGTATAGTATAGTTTTCCGATAGGCTTAACATAAATAGAAATATTTAACAACACTCTGTAAGGCATAGCAGTCTCGAAATATCTATAAACGTCAAACTAATTTAATGTATAATAAAATTTAGAGCTAATAAATTTAGACAGTGACGCAAATAAAGGAGCAATCTAAAATTTACTATAAATAAATGTCGAGTGACAACCCTAATTTAAACTTCACATTCAATTTTACACACCGATACGCTCGAAGTGGAGAAAGGTAGCATTTAATGCCTGACCAAATAGCTTTCTTAATAACAAATTGACAATAACGTGTGTCAATATGAAATAATACGTTCTAAATGTCCGAGAGACATCCTAATAATTAATGATATGTTATCATTAGGGTTGTCATTAGTCCAAACAAGAAGGAGTTGTTTAAACACGTAGTGACAGCGGTGTAATTTAATTATAGAAAAGGTAGTTTTATTAATGGTTATCTGTCCCTGTAAGTCGCCCATATTTCTCGGCAATTTTACAAAATTATGAGCGTTGATGCTATTTACGAAATTGTTTTAGGCGTTATAAAATAATGTTAACTAATTTATGAAATATACCTATGTATGAAGTCTAATGTTATATTTCTAGAACAATTAAAAATATGATCAAATTATTATTTTTCTTCTGTTTTTAGAACATTTTTCATTGATGCTCAGTTCCTATTGTTGGTAGCGTGATGTTATTATAGCTTATAGCATTCCTCGATAAATGGTCTATCCAACACTACAAGAATTTTAAAATTCAAATAATTCGTTTCTGAAATTAGAGCGTTCAACCAAAGAAACAAACAAACTCTTTAGCTGTGTAATATTAGCATAGATTAAATCGAATAAACTCACAACCCTAGTGTGGAGTAAAACCAGGTCTGTATCATTAGCCGATTATCGAGCACTTTCCATCATGATCATGATTGGATCGTCATTATTAAAAATTGCTATACATTTTATGATAATGCGCGCTCGTGCTTTGCAGTCGAGAAAGTAGTTTTAAAAATTTGTTAAATCTGGGTCAATGTTGTTAAGTATGTGGTGAAATTGCCAAAATACAATTCCACTATACATTTTTCCTTACAGTTTAAAATTCTTCGTTGTATCTTTTCTTTGCCTTGCACGCTTTTATTTACAATAGATAATGTTATCAAGACTGCATGCTAAGTGAACAAGGTTTCAAAGAGCTAACGTAATGTTTACCATAATAACAAAAGTAAAAAAAATAGATCCAAAAAGAATCCGCCCAACGTGGGGCTCGAACCCACGACCCTGAGATTAAGAGTCTCATGCTCTACCGACTGAGCTAGCCGGGCTTGTATTAATTAAGATGAAATTATGCATCGATATCTACTTTATATATTTTTTATGAAATTTAAATTTGATGTTGTTATTGGGACGTTGAACTGCCATCGTTCGGAGACTTCAACCGGTCTCTTCGTGGTACTTGCGAAAGCTACTCTCAAGGTTAACTCATACTTACATACATTATTAATATTAAACTGTAAAAATAGCAAAAAAAAGAATTAATATGAAACACAATAGTATGATTACCTAGATAAATGAGGTGCAAAAGTTTACAAATAAGTTGTCTAAAAATATCAAAGAAGCAAAAACCATGCAAACATTTTTTTCTTTTTGCTAAAGAGTATAGGTAAACTACGCTCACTAACTCAATCATGTCACATCCAGGTAAGATTGATTCGTGTAGTTATCCGTATAGTGTACCTACACAACTTTTTTTTTGTTGTTGACTGGGACAGAGTGTTCACACCTACCCTCTTTTAATTGCCAATTGAATATAACATATATTAACATATATTGCCAATTGTGTATACCTTAGTTTGTAATTTGCATTAGAGTCACGCCGCTCGGCAAATGTAATGTCGTAAGTGAATATGTCATTCTTTATGAGAATAAAATTAAAATTTTTAAACCCGAATCCGTAACATATATTGTCAATCAACAAACCTCCTTTCTAAGGAGAGGCCTATGTCCAGCAGTGGACTATTATAGGCTGTTGATTGAAACATATATGGTAATATTTTAAAATACAATCTTGTTAATATTTAACTGCATGCATATGTGGTTTGCTTGTTTATTACTTTATATTTATATAAATGAGTGTACCTACAACACAAATTAATAGAAAATAAACATCTTAAATCAAACCTGTTATTAGGTACCTATTAGATACTTCATCATCAACAGCCTTTAATAGTCTGGTCTCTCTTTTAGAAAGGAGGTTTCGGCACTTAAAAACTATTTGAAAAAATGAATGGCTGTTCTTAATCCTACCAAAAACTTGAGAAACGCTGCACGGATTTGGCTCATTTTCGTCATACAATATTTTTGAAAGGGAAGGTTTAAACGGTGCGAAAACACTTTTTTTTTTATCACAAAATGTGGGCGACCCACGACCACTGACTTAGCAGTCACGCACGCTAATCATTATACTAACAGGCTATCAAACATACACACAATTCCAATTAAACCCCAAAAAAAATGTTTGTTCAAATTGTTACCAAAAACATTATAATTTACGAAAATAATTTCTTATCACACAAATACCTAGGTCATTTTTATTTAGGTATTCACCTTGAAACTGTACAAGTCCAATACTTTCCTTATCAAAGGTACTCTTCCTTCCTGATTGTCCAAACTGACAACCTTCGATAAATCAAGTTCAACATTGACAACTAACACTGACCTTGACCAGATTTCAAAAGTGATGATACATTGTGAGTCAACAGAGAATCGAGTCATTTTATTCGATTGTAAGCACAAAGACAATAGCCAGTGCCAATATAGTTGTAATCGCATTGTTAATGCTAATAAATTAATCGATTAGAGATTAGTGACAGTATCTCGATATTCTCGATCTATGTATATTACTTATAAATGTATTTCACTGCTTCGATATTGTTTTTTTCATGGTCACTGTTTCAGTGTTATGTGTCGTAGTTTGATGATGTACCACAGATGATTCTCTTGCTTTATATTATATTATACATAAACTAGTTGATATAGATATATATATATAAGCATTATACATGACAAGGGAGTTGTCATTAAAAATATATCCAGAATCTTCACCAACAGCCTTTAATAGACCACTGCTGAATTAATAGTCCTCCTTAGAGAGGAGATTTTGGCCTACTACACCACACTGGCCAATTGCCAGTTGGCCAAGTGTGTCAAATTGCCTTCTTTATGCAGCGCTGTTGTCCTGCGTAGTTTTCTCCCTTAATCAGCTCTTACGACACCCACGGACTGAATGGAGGTGGTGGCACTCCGTATTCTTAACCCGTCACCCACGGACACCCAGGCTCTTACCCACGTGTAATTCGGGGATGACCGACTAGCTTCAAACCCGACGGGGGTCTTTTTGAAGGATTGATGCTTACTGCCGCAATAGTCAAGCGTCAGCACTTGTATCTGTTAAGTTACAGGTGTTCATTGATGTCACTTAGAATCAGGTGACCCGTCTGCACGTTGCTGCCTATATTAAAAAAAAATACAGAAGTGTCTTTAATAAATATGAATGAAAAAACCAATATGTGAAACAAATTGCCGCATGTAGTATTTCCGATTCGATATGATCTTCAAACCTACAAGAAAAGATCGTAATCCCTCAAAGACTAGCAATGCGCTTGTGACGTCTGAGTTGCAGGCGTTCAGACGGTGATTGTCACTTTCCATCAGCTAATCCGTCTGTTCATTTACCTCCTACACAAAATAAAAGTTATTATCGAATAAATACTTCAAAACAAGGAACATTTAAGCTCATTGTTTAAACAAAAAGTCCTACTTTTCTACTATAATGCCTCAATCGCGTGTCGTGTGCTCCTTGACACATTTAGAAAAAAAAAAGAAATTAAGTATGGCAATTACTTTTTACTTACTCTATTGTTATATAACAGTTGCTCATCAAAGAGATAACAGTAATAACGACTCACGGAGTTGGTGAAAGTATAAATCGTTTATATGTAGTCGGCCAGTGAAAACAATTCCAGCGGTCAAATGTCACGACATTGTACAATATTAAGAAATTATTTTCGTAAAAGGTTAAGTAACATCACTAGAAGTTTGGTAAGATCTTATGTTAATATTTAATTCAACATTATGTATAGTAATGTTGTTTCTTTTACGAAATATTACAGCCACTTCGTAGGTGGTGTTGCCAGGATATTAAACGAGTATGTAAATAGTAATGCTATTTTTCCATAAAAAAAAATACAATGCGACAGTGTTTAGTACAGAAAAAACTGTTCTTGAAATACTTTTTTAATGGATTTTTACTGTGTCTAACCAGATAAACCTTATTTCTAACTTATAACCTTCTTTATAAATGCTTTCAAGCCTGCCTACAATGACGTCACATATTATTATGCGCCTACAATTAATAGGAAACCAAAAGTAACCAGGACTTTACCTAAACTCACAATATTTTATCTCCGTAGGTAATTGGTTATTAAATTTTCATTGTATGTTAATACCAATCTTATCTCATTTCGATTCGAAAGCCAACACAGAGATTCTTCGCCACTTTCCCGTCCCACTAACATAAAGCGGCCCTTTGTGTTCAGAAGCGCTTAATGCACTCACATATCTCCACAACTGCCGGTTGTTGGTCGCTAGTGTATTAATGTCAATTAAGCTCATTTTATCTTACGGACGATGTGTTAATTGCTCTGTAATTAGTAGACGCACAAACTGGCAATACCATGACAATTTTAGGTTGAACATGTTCATTTGTAATTCAGTTTAAATAACATATTTCTATTACAATGACGTACATAATGACGTTACGTAATGTCACCACCCCTATTCATCCCGTGGGTGTCGTAAGAGCCGGCTAAGGGAGCAAACTACGCAGGACAACAGCACTGCAAAGAGAAGGAAAACTTGAAACAAACCCTATATCAACCCGTCTGGCCAGCGTGGTATAGTAGGCCAAAACCTCCTTTCTAAGGAGAGGCCTATGTCCAGCAGTGGACTGTTATAGGCTGTTGATGATGAACATATTTCTAAATACATATATATCGTGCCCTGGGTGAAAATCGAACTCATGAATAACAAGACCAATGAGCCACAAAGTTTTAAAACATCTTTCTTAATATAAATATCAAGCTTATGACGTCACTCAAGACTTATAAAGTCATTAATTATCACCTTTATTGTTTCACCCAACTGGTTCACCTTGACAACTGTTCAGTTAGCCTGGCCCTTCGCACCACCTACTGCTATATTTACTTTCTGATTGTCGCTATTATTACTCATTTTAATGAACGTCTTTGTAGTCTGGCTTGATTATTGACCCGATTTCTACAAACACACGTTTGATACTGTTTACACTAGTTCTCGTAAAACAGTAACGCACATGTCAGCTTTGGATGTCGATTTCTACAAACATATGTCTTGTGTGTAATGTTTAGGTATAATAAAATTCTCGTAAATTACTTACACACGTCTCTGCGTAGAACTAGTACTAGTACGGCCACGTGTTGCCAAAACGAATACTTACGAGTCCCTTTGTAACATGTACTTTTTCTTTTATGTGTTTCTTGATGCGTTACGTAACTCGTGAGAGTAATTTCAAGAGACGGAAGTTTTTAACCCGTGTTTCCCGGCTTCCGGGACACGTGCGCCATTTAATTTGACCAATAAACGGCCGCAATGCTACATGTAAAATGTTACTAATCATATGTGTGTTCGTAACGTTCAGACTCTAATGGATTAAAAAATTTAAAAAGAAAACAGTTATTCCATTGTCTTAGTTTTCACTTCTGTCGGCAGGCCTTACGACTGCCTTTGTTGCCTCTGTTTTTTTTTTGTTATTACGTGATGTGACCTTGTATAATGTTCATAAGTGATACCTACTTTTGCATAATGAACTTTACTACAGCATTATTTAGCCATAAGTGTGATGTACAATAGTAAAGACTGATTCCGAAATCGTTACTAACTGCCTACTTTAAAACTAAATTTTGGTCACAGGTTTCATCATCTTTCGAGCTTGTTAATAATTACTTGAGGTAGACGCCTTGTATCTTCTGTTACGCGTACTTTTGATGCAACAGATGTGTTAAATGTATATCTTCTTTGTACAACGCATTTAAATTACATGCAAACTTTCAATACTCGTAATTTAAGGCAACTTGCCTCGAAAACTCTAAACCCGCCTTAATTAAAAGCGTAGCTTGTGCAAATTCTAGAAGTGTTATATGATGACCACATTATTCTATAACTGTTTGTATTTTTTTGGTTAAATCTTCCAAACTCAATTTTTTTTAAGAAACCTTCGTTACCTCAAACGTCATGATAACTGTTTAGATCTTAGTAATACTGACCCACTAAAAACTGATGCTGGTTAGCCAATCATCATCTCACGGGGTCAGGGTTTAGGTGAAGTATTGTCGTATTTGAGGTAATCGTCTCTGAGTTTCATAAGTCAACGTAAAACTTTTGGGTAAACCACATCGCGACCGTGATTGTTATCTGATGCAAATTTTTGACGAACCAACTCTTGGATGTGCGATTTGACTTGTTATTTGCCCTGTGATTGTTAAGTCACTCTAGGACATGCAAAAATTGAGTTGCAAATATAAATATGTTGCGACAATTGTCGAGAAGGTCGAATTTACCATAAAATGACCGATAGATTGTACAATGAATTATACGCCAACAAAACACGTTTTCAATTGAAGTTAGCGCTTAAAAACCGCAAAGCTAAAGACTAAATTGCAAGTAATAATTAAAAACAAATTAGTTTTAAACAGCTAAATAGATAGTTAAAGAATTAATGTATTATTCAGTTCATCTTAAAGTTATTGTTAAACAACAGAAATGCTAAGAACATAATTTATCAGATAATACATTTTTCGAGAAAACCTTTTTTTTTACCTGAAATGCTATCTTAACTGTAGATATCTTTTCAATACGAAAAGGATTCTTCAAATATATGTTTTTCGATTCAGTAACGAGCTTCAGATAAGACATTTCCAGAACATCGTTCAACAAAAAAATCAAATAGACCTATTACTTAGCGTGCTATGGATTCACCATGCGGCAGGGTCTATCGCGTGATAGATTGGCGCGACCCAGGTACAGGTTTAGGGAGTACTCCTTGCGACGAACATAATTATACTGTCTGTCTGTATATGAGAAAATGTGGACGTGACAGTTTATTTATTGCGTATTAGCATAGCGTGCAAATTAAACTTTTTTAAGAATTTATTGCATTGAAAGTATCAAAAAAACCATTGGTAATCCGAAAAATTTAAATATATATATTTTCTCAATCAAGTACTTTATTTTTAATAAAATTCTCTTTGAATTTATAATTTTTAATAAGTACCATTGGGACTGCAGAAAAGTAACAGGACCATGTAAGAGACCGGTTATTTTATCGGTGTGACCTTAACCATAACAATAGTCTTCTTTAGTTTCTAAGTATATATTGAACCTGGTTTGTTTCCATAGATTATTAATATTGTGTTGTCAGTAGCCGACGTTCACACTAAGACAGCCTTAGCTGACGAGAAAAAAATCAAAAATCAGGAGAAGAAAACAAACATACACACACGAAAAATATATCTACAAGATGGTCACAACGAGTTAATATGAAGGCAAAACACAAGGCAATTCTACGATTCGCCCATGCATGTGAAACGGCGGGAAATCGAAAGTGGACGCCAAGTGGCCATTGTAGTCAAAGAATTTATTAGTACGTACTATGGAAAACGGGTAGTACACCACTCAAACGGACCTACCTACTTACCCACTTCTGAAGTGTCTGCCTACTTCTCTTATAGAAACTACTATTTTTTTTGTTTTTGATTTGTTTTTGGATTTTTTTTGTATGAAGTTACGAGTAACGTATGAGAATGACACTACATATTTTGTAGGTGTTAAATTGCTTTTAGATGACGAAGCTTAGGCATAAATTAACATTTAATCATTGTTAATGTCACATGAATAGAACTAGATAATGAAGATGATACCTAAGTACCTAAGTAAGATAACTTAAGTAAAGTACTCGGTATTTCTTGAAACGCACTATGGCTGTTACTCTGTGTATAAAGAGCGTAACTTTAATATTAAAATTAAATTAACTCGAAAACCGTGTGAATCAATTAAACTTATGTAGACACACACACGCGCTTGAGAGTTGTTTATAAATCCCATTTAAGATGGCCGAGTTCCACGTTAGGTTAAAAAGACTGTCATATAAAACTAACGGACTCGTAGGGTCAGTGATATCAAACACAAAAACCGACTCTTTCAAATAGTGATATGGTGCATTTTAAGTTTATCGACCCGGACGAAGCGTGCTTCGATTTTACCCGTTAAGTTGTTAGTTAAGTGTTATGATGAAAAGTGCGTTACAGTAACACGGTAGGGTCAGACCAGATACCGCTACTTACATAAATATTTATGTATATTATAAATGAAAATGTCTCTAAGTCTTATATTCCGATAAAATGTAAAGCGTGTTCATAAATACACAAAGTAAGGTCGTTTATTACGAATGCGATACGATCTGGCTTTTAACATGTTCATAGACTATGTTTTTTTTTAATTTTACTTTAGTGGCACAAATAAGATATGAAGTCTGTCTGGGGTGTTAGGTTGCTATAGTCATATGCAATTCATTTAATATTAAACACTCAAAAAGTAACAGAAGTTGATGTGTGTTCGATTTCCAACCAGAACAAATAATTTACTGTGATAAGCATGATCTTAAATAGATATAGCAGTTTTAGCGGTACTGGCTGAGCCTAGTTGAGGAGACGGATTTGCGACCAAGAAGTTCGAATGCATTTTCGATTCTGCATATTCTTTTTTTTTTAGAAATATCCATTGTCAAGTGAAAATATCAGTGGCAAAGCGCCCTTTTCAAGGAGTTACTTTCTGCTTTACTTCTAGTTACAACAAACAGTTGTTTAACTTTATCTAGTCAACGACAAAAATGACCTTAAAAAAGACCGTAGAAAACTTGACCTTAGAAGTTTTAAAGTTCAAGATTGTATTACATTAAAAAACCTTTTTCTACATAACAATAAATAAATCACAATGGTAATGAGAGTATGTGATGTAAGATTACAGCGTTTGTTATATTATTGTGAAATCTGATCATCCATTCATACATATTTACACTTTCGTCGCTGGAAACGGCGCTGTATCAAGTTAACATGCAAAAGTACTTGAAGATTTATTGTAATTGGCAATACCGTTCTGCAGTACAAAAAAAAACATACGTAGGAAAAAATACTCACGAATCTTGCTCTATGAATGTGTGCATTAGGTCCATACTTAATATTATAAATAGTTAAGTGTGTCTGTCTGTCTGTTATCTTCACGCTTAAACCGCAAAACCGATTTAGATGAAATTTGGTATAGGTATATTTTCAGTCCCGGGAAAGGACATAGGCTAGTTTTATCCCAGAAATCATCCTTTAAGTGGGTGAAAAGCGGGGTGGAAGTTTGTATGGGGAATTAATAACCGCTGAACATGGGTTATCTAAATAGATAAATGGTTATCTATTCATTACAGTGGCAACACGTCACAATGTATAAATAGATGTGACAAATTGATAAAAGCATTTGGATAACATCGGCCCGCATACCCACTTCCTAACAGGCTTTTTACTCAAGATTGATTTGATTTGATTTACATATATTCGTGAGAGAAGAGAAAACATATCCATGGTTTTCTTGACACTTTCAATGCAATACATTCTTAAAAAAGTATATTTTGCACGCTATGCTAATACGCAATACTCGTAAATAAACCGTCACGTCCACACTTCCTCATATACAGACAGACAGTGTAATTATGTTTTATTTATTAGTCTTATTGCCATCGACAACGACACAAAGTACCTTATCGTATGTCATTGACCGTGACTTCCGACGTTTAAGGCGAACCAAATATTAAATTAGATAAAACATTTTCTTAACTATTTTTAGATATTTGTATAATTAATAGGGTAATTACAAGGTGTACTGCATATAGAGTTATAATGTTATCGGGAGTTAGGTACTTTTGTTGGTCAATCCCTATCATAAGGAATTCTAGTGAAATGGATATGAAGTAACAAACAAGTTAATTATTGAAAAAAAATATACAAATTTACAAACTGTCACTCTCACAATTAAGTCGAATCTAACGACACTTCCAATTCTGATGACACCTTAAATAATAATCTTAATAAACACCTCTATAAAGCCTTTTAGGCTAAAGAAGTAAACATACATAGACAAATCATAACCATCCTTCTAGCGCAGTCTACCAAGTTTGTGCTCAAAAATCATCATCGTCGACAGCCTTTAACAGTCCACTGCTGGACATAGGCTTCTCTGTAGAAGTAAGGTTTTGGCCTACTATAGCTCTCTTAGTCGGATCTTACAACACCGAAGTTACCGATGCCGATTCAGTTTTGTTTACATTCATATTGTTATTATTTTCTATTGCATGTACCTACGCAAGTCGAGGGTATTGTTTACAACCGTTAATACCTACTTAGGGTTCTTGAGCGATTATTAAAGTTTAGTACACTGAAAAATTACGCTTCAATGCATGTAAAAAGAGATACTAGATAGAGTAGAGATACTGGCTCCACCATACCATAGCTTAGCGAAATCAAAACGAATTAAATAAACACAAACGTTTGAAATGGATGAAAAGTTCCACTATCCCCCTTCTCGCTCTCTCACCAGGTCAGCTTAGCCTATAATATCGTCATCCAAACTACGAGGGATATTGAATAGTTTTCAATCAAAGGTACTTTGAGGTACATCAATCGCATAAAAAAGTTTAATTTTCATAAGACAATTAGAAACAGGTACAATTAATTTGCAAGATTTGTGTATGTACATGTACATAGTCATTTACAATTGAACCTAATAATAAACCAACCAAAAATAAATATTGACGTACATTATTTATTTACTTTAAACAAAGTCGATGATTCTTTAAGTTTATTCGCTAAGTTAAACGTTATCAGTTGTTAATACACCGGCAATGTGGTTTATCAGAACCAGATAGTTATCAAAAGCACGTGTGTAGGTAAACTACTGTATAAAATGACGAACAAAACTATATACACTTTCCGGTATTTATTACTATCAGTCTAACTTGATAGTGTTTAATAAATAGATTAATATATTGTTGTTGTTAAAACTTATGTATGTATTAGTGAAATAAATATTTGCGGGTCTTTATTATCTACAGATTATTTTAATAAATATCATATATTATATTATATTCTTTATTGATAAGTATTATTTTTATAAATTGGCCTAATAACAGCGATAGAGGGTAACAATCTTGTGTGTTACCTTTTATTGTTGTATGTTTTATTGTATTGTACACCTTGTGTGTACCTTGTTGTTACCTGTTGTTTGTTTATTGTGCTATATGTAAGTATAAGAAAGATGAAGTCCTTTTAAAATATTATGATGATATAAATTATTTAATTATGATTATGATACTAAGTTTTATCATCACATTATCTGCTTTGCTACCTTCATCATTTAGTTACATCTGTTAGACTCGTCAAAACGAATCAAATGAGCTCGAAGTCTTAGAGGTTTACTAGTACGTCGATTATCTATCATCAGATCAGCCAGACTTATGAAAAATAACATTCCACATATACAGTTAACAGGAAGCGAACCGACGACCCTTGACGTGGTAGTCCTTAACACTAGCGCGCACAGGTCGTCAACATTTATTCATGTCAAAAAAGATTGATAGACAAACGCACATAATTTATGTCATAAAACAGTAATTTACGTTTTCTTGTCGCGTCAAATGACGTACACATTGTGCAATTTAAAGACTTTGATTTGTTTATGAAAAGATATACATTATAATATATCGATCGTGAATTAGTTTTACATAGATATCAGCAACGGACAGACGTGAATACATGATAGTGTTTTATTTATTTTTTTATTAACGTAATTTGTGTATTTGAAACAATGGTTGAAGTTGTGAATGAGACGAACCTGTCACCCGGTGTTACTAAAAGATGCAGGGTTAGTTTATGATGTCTTTTTTTTTGTTATGTTTACGATAAGTGTTGCTATGACGACATTAATAATTTAGGGAGTGTTAATTGCGCTCACTAATTACTAGTGGCGTAAGAGTAAGCATGTAAATAGACATTAGAATAAATACGTTCTAATAAAAGTTTATAGAAGATACAATGTAGCTGTATATTACGGTGGGTTCAACTTTGTTAAAATACGAAAGAAAACGAAAAGAAAATTTATTTTGAATACTCGTCTATATTACGTAAAAATTTACATATATGTGCAATATTTACAACACATTTACAGTGGTATATTTTAAAGAGTAATAATTATAAGTACCTATTCCCATTAGCAAATAAAGACGATAGGAGGTCTTCTCTTTGTTTTAATCATCGAATTTGAGTGTATCAAAATCTTGAATCTTTAGGAGATATTTTATAAGAAGTTTCCTAAAATACACAATAAAAATTAAATATCGTAAACATGTGTTCCCAATAGGCGAAACTATCGAGTAACATACACACCCGAAATCAATACACCCCAATTGGTAATCTTCTTCGTTTTCGAATTCCTTAATAACTCTAAAACTTAACGACAATATCTCTTAGTACGTGAGACATATATTCCCTCCTAATTGTAAAGTATGTCTATAAAATACAAAAGTTATTTCCATACGTGATATGTTATCTTACATTTTCATAGATAACAGTTTATTAAGACTCATTATACTCGTATATAAATATGCACGTCATCGGGTTTTACTTTAGCGATAACAATCATAGATAAGAAAACACTTTTCAAAGTATCTGTTCCTTATTTATATATGAGACCTCTATCAATATTGAATCCACTAACCACTTTAAGAGGCCGTATCGTTATTGTCAACCCGTCGAATATGCGATCCAGTAGTTGGCGGTTCCAACCTCATCCCTGACATCCTCCTCCAATCCTCGTGCTTTGGCAATGCACTTGTGACTTGAGAATGCACTTGTCGCAAGTGCATTGCCGACTTTTGATTTGGCAGTGCCAGAATGGAGGGGGGAGCATATGACTCTATGACAGTTACGAGTACATTAACTATTAGGGCACGTCAATGAAACGCGACAACTAAACTCAGACTGGTTTCGTAGCATAAGTTACCAATAGATATACACCACATTAGCAATGTCATGATAATCAACTGGAAGGTACAGGGGTAAGTCCACTGTTCCGAAAATATAGTTCTGACTATGAACCTTCTCCTATCAAAATATGCTGGAAGAAGCAGCATAATAGTAAGAAATAATAACGAGTTTTGATATTCACTATCTTGCTTGCACATCTTTATCTGTACGAAACACATTAAATATCCATCTTGGGTTTAATTATATCTTATCTATAGTGTGCCAGCAAGAATGAAAACACTTAGTGTTACCACTTGCACCAACTTATCATCGTGAAGTGCATTTATAAACTATGCAATGAGATCTAGATTTTCTAACTCTAAATTATACAAATGTAATACTATTTTCGGTCACGTGAAAAGACTAACTCTGAGCTCGCATGAGAGCTTTGGGATTACCAAAACTGCCTGATAAACCTATTATTGTCAAATAATAGGTTTATCCGCTTTACTATATATTAATTTTCAATTTTCAATCGTATTTGGTTATATAATTATGTCTACCTATAACTTCGGGGATATACCTGAATATATAACAGGTTCCTAAAATCACGTAATTAAATGGTACTCGCAAATTTTTCCCAGTTCACACTGAATGATCACTGAATCATCAATGAATTGTGTAGGTCTGTAATACGACTGGTAATTGAACATTGCGCCGTGTCGTTTTACGTTCGTGAATAACAAAAACAATAAACTGTGTGTCTATGTAAATGATGTAGGTAATTAGGTCTAATTAAACCGGTTATAAATAATTCTGAGTACTGCAGTTTCGTACAATTCACAATAAAATGTTTTTGCGTCTTTTTAATTCGTATCAAGCCGTTCCTCGTAGTATGTGGTCACGTTTATATTTGATGTTCATTCTCATTCTAAGGGATGTAGCACAATATTTTATAGCCTATCATAACCTTACCTTATAAAAATATTTACTCAAATCCATACTAATATTATAAATGCGAAAGTGTGTCTGTCTGTCTTTCTGTCAGTCTGTCTGTCACCTCTTCACGCTTAAACCGCTCAACTGATTTAGATGAAATTTGGTACAGAGATCGTCCGAGGTCCGGGAAAGGACATAGGGTAGTTTATATCCTAGAAATCATCTTTTAAGGGGGTGAAAAGGAGGATGAAAGTTTGTATGGGATATCAATTATCCTAAACCGATTTAGATGAAATGTAGTATGAAGATACTTTGATTCACGTCCTTAGTAAATAGAAACATAATTATTTCCTTGGAAACGGGCGGAAGTAAATCGGCACAGGCCTAAAATGGATCGGATTTACTTTGCTAAATATTTAACAAAAAATATTTTGACTTTGACTTTACACATAAGAAAAATTAATTTTAATGACTCATTGGTAAACTTTTCTAAGACATCGCTCGCATTCTAAACTAATGCAGACTTAGTTAATCATCGTACTCTCTATACAATTATTTGTCCTGGGATCATGGTAGGAATTGCACCTACGACTTCTGGCTCCTCAGCCAGGGTCACTAACCATTAGACCCAAAGCCCAGTCCATCTAGGCAATAAATATCACAGTGAGAACGCAATAATGTAGATTGTCTTTGTAAATATAAAATTAATACTATCATTTGTATGATGGAATAAACGAATAAAAGTTAACTTTCTTCCCGAACCATAAACATAATACCTATTCTTCTTTTAATTACAAAAAGTACGTTTTCTTTAAAAAAAACATCTTGCAACAGGCACTTATGAATGTTCCTGGAACCAATAAAATTAAAAGGGGGTTAAAAATATATAATGTAACACGAAATTTTGTAATGACGAGATACATAACGCTCATATTATTTTACGTAAAATTTACAAAACAAAAATAACACAAAGAGCGCATTAGAATGCTGATTTGCAATTGTCCGTGTTTACACAAATTAATTATATAAACAACTAGACCGTTTAAGGGTCAAAGTCAACATTCAAACCAAAGTCCAATTGCACCACACGATTAGGTAAACAAATAACTGTTTTTACCCGACTGCGCTAGAAGGGGTATGTTTTCGAGTGTATGTAGGTATGTACGAGTAAAATTCTTGGGCGCGCTCTGTACCCTAAAGGGCTTGATCGATTTTGTGTCATTAGAATCGTCTTAATTGTGAGAGTGACTCTGGGTATTTTAAAATTATAAAAAATAAATTCGCCGGTTTGTAAATTCTTCTTTTTAAAAAGACAACTCCCGCATTAGGAATATATCCTGTGTCGCAGGGGACATTACAAACATACATGAAACGGACAGAAAGAACACCCAGACTCAGAACAACAATTTGTGGATCACACAAAGTGTCGTCTCATGTCGGGTTTGAACCCACAACACTTGGCGCAGTAGGAAGCGGCGTGCCGACCGCTTAAACCGCTGCGCCATCCGTGCAGTCGACGAAATTATAATACATTTTTACGCAGTCGGATTTTTTGTAATGTTTGTAATGTTCCCCGCGACACAGGATATATTCCTTATGCGGTGTCTTTTTTAACAAACATAAATAAGTAATAGGCGCATTTTTCGTGACACATGTTAATTTAATTTGTCTTGTAATCAATTTTAAACAACCTTTCACACAGTTCTGCGTGACCCAATAGTTGGCTGGAAAAGAATGCCTACAGAATTAAGTCCACCTTATATGATATACGGGGGCCTGTGGGACTAGTGGATAGTGACCATGACTGCTAAGCCGGAGGTCGTGGGTTCGATTACGACAAATATTGTGTGATAAGCACAACCATTTGTTCTGTGTCTGGGTGTAATTTTTCCAAAAAAAATATGTATGTATATATTTAGAAATACATCAGTATGGTTACCATAGTACAGGCTCTGCCTAGTTTGGGATCAGACTGCCGTGTGGGAGATTTGCGAAGTTATTATAATCTAATATGCAGCAAGTGTAAACGAATAAATAAATATGACAGTTTAGAGAAGAGTGCTATTCGATCCACTTTTTCTGTGCTCTGCTATAGAAGAATTCCCCACCAATTATCTTCATCAATAATAAAAAAGCAAGGTTGACAAAGTTTGTGACATATACTTCGGTATTAGATACGGCACGTCAGATTTCTGTTTAAATTAGAGCCGACTGACTGACACTTCTGCAAGACACTTGTAATTACTTGTCTTGAGTTGCGGCGTGTGCTAGTTTAAAAGTTTTCTAGTCTTAGTATAGTCTAGTATTAGTAGTCTTAGTAAAAAGTCTTATATAAAACCAACACGACGACAAATGAAATCAAATGAATTTAGAATATTTGTTTAGAATTTAATAAAATACGTACATCTTTATCAAAGATACGTACATGAACAAATGAGTATCCCTGACTCATGACCTCAGTTTTAGTACACATATATCAGTGTCTAAAAGAAACAAGGATGTGAAAACAGTATCAAAATATTATTCGTCGGCCTTATCTCTTACAACCTTAGATAAGTGAGGACGTGCTCTGATTTTTTTACTGAACCTTGTTGTCCTCTGTTAAAACTTGATTAAAGATAGATGGATTAAAAAATATAAGTAAGTTTCAGTTAGCCGTAAGATTATAAAACAGTAATAATAACTTAAAACATCGGCCGGCAAACTAGGCAGAGCCTGTACTATGGTAACCAGCCTACTTATGTATTTCTAAATACATACATATTAAAGATAAATTACACCCAGACACAAAACAAATGATCGTTCTCCGCACAAAATTATTTGTCCTATATGGTAATCGAACGCACGACCTTTGGCTTAGCACCAACCACTAGACCAACAGGCCAGATATTGGTGCTAATTATGTTGTTCGGAAACTTTCTAAACTAAACTTAAAATCACTAAAAAAATATTTTGTCCTGTCAAATAACTTCGTTTTCAGAATAGGAATCGTCGTTTACAGGACTTAAGAAATGTCTAGTGATTTTTAGTTTAGTTTAGAGAGTTTTCGAACAACAGAATTAGCACCAAAAACTAACATGCGAATTATTAGATAAACTATTGCATTTGTATAACTTTTTGTACTCTCTTTGTAATTTCTTAACCACTGACCTCGATAAACTGTGATTTGGACTTTGTTTCATGCAGCGTGACACTCGCAGATAACAATCATTCTAACATCAATACGTGGATAAAACTTGCTTTGTCATTGGCGACATTAATTTCTTCGTGTTCCGTGTTCTATTATGAATCGTGTTTCAATCGTACTTGACATTTCACTAATATTACACTGATCTTTAAGATTTACAAACCATTTATGAAGCTAAATGTCGTTATCATTCCTTTGTTGCGGCTCCTTGCATCTATTAACGTCTATTTCTCTCTTTTCAGATGGACAGCAGTTCAGAATCAATGGAGCTTAGACGAGAGTTAGACGCAGTAAGGAACGCATTACAGCAGCAGTCTGAATCTGTTCTGAAGCAGAGACATCAACTTGTAGAGGCTGGACAGGCTCTCGCCGCACATGAAAAGAAGTCGGCACAAGAGAGGCGGCTCAGAAAAGATCAATTAGCGTTAGTCCTTCGGTCGTTGGTGTTACTGGAATCCCGCCTGACCAGGGAACAGAAACAAATACATGTTGCACTCCGGCAGAAAGAGAAAATTATCAAATCACAACAAGAAGAAATTAACAAACTGAAAGCCCGGAAATCCTATTGCAGCAACTGCCAGCAACTGCTCGGCTTTACCAGCGAACAGACCAATATAGAGACCGATCCAGAATTCCAGAGTTTAGAGAGTACTGACTCGAGATTTCAAAATACATTTGTTAGAAGCTGTAGTTATCGCGAAAGAAATTCTCCTCCGGTATTCCAGAAAAATACTAGATTAAGTAAGAGCTTCCAGTACCAGTTGCCAAAGAGTGACATTGCCTATTGCAACACCAGTTCTAGTGAAGAAGGGAATAATGTCAGCCTCAGCAGCAAAGGTACTTTTATTAAAAACAAACAAGCCTTTGTTAGACGAGACGTTTTTAGAAGGTCAAGAAAATACTCTGGAAGAAAGAATAATAAGTATGTGGATAACTCTCCTAAAGTTTATAGTAATCAAGCAAACAATAGCAGCAGTGCTGAAGATTGCATTGGTATGAGCTACCAAGTGAATAATGATGATACTGATATCACCGCTAGTCAAATAGCTAATGATATAAGAAAAGCATCCTTGAAAATTGACCAACTTATTGGAGAAGCTGCAAAGAAAGAGTTTGAAAATACTGCAAGTGATTCTGATAAAACTTATTCTACAAAAATGGAAAAGGTACATGGAGTTAAAAGACAGGCATCTGACGAGATTAAAGCTAACAGACAACTTTTCTTAAATAAAGTTCTTAATGAAGAGAACAATGAGAAGCCTTGGTATTGTAATGTTAGCGACCCGGAGCAAGAAGGGGATTGTTTAGAGCAAAGGTCATTAACTATTAAGGCGAAGTCTAACGAGGATGTTTTGACAGACTTACATGATGCGGACGTAATATCTGCAAAGAATGAAGTATTGTGCAATAATTTAAAAAATAACAATGAAAGATTCAGTGCAAGATTTGATGATAAAAATAATAATATTGAAGAAAACCTTAATAAACAAGCATCTCAGGCCGAAGTCAATGAGAATTGGTATGCCAGTACTAGTGATGCTGATGAAAATCCTACTAATGAAATATACAAAAATAATCCTGTTTTGGAGTGTGTGAATCAAATTTTACTTCAAAATTCTTTAGATGACAGTAGTAATGATAATTCTAAGTCAAGTGAAGCACCCAGTCCAAAATCATCCACGAAGCGAGTGCAATTCTCTACTCTTAATAGCATTTCATACGATGATAAAGTGAGAAAGGATAATACATTACCTAGATCGGATAAAAGAGCAAATAAAATTGTTAAATTCAGTCTAGAGACCGCTTCTGAGCACAGCTACGAAGTACCTAATACCGCTCAAGGTTTTCAGTATGAAATACAAAGCTTGTACAGTAATGAATACGAACCCATAATTACGAAATCAAATGATACCAAGCCTGTGCCATTAATGCGACAAGTGAATGATAAACCAAACATTCCAAAAATAAGAGGCTCTATAGTGAAAAATATCGCTGCTGACATAGAAAATCGTAACCTTAATAACAATAAGAACAACGTTGAAAGAAAGATCGAGAACGATCTTGGGTCGATGAAAATATTTAATAAGAGAAAAGTACCACGAACTCCACCCGCATTACCGCCCAAGCCAAAAAATCTTTCGGCTAAATGGAAAGCCGATAATACTGTGAAAATAATAACAGATGGCATAGACTCTGAAGCCGTTGCGGCTAACCAACGGGTTGCAGATGTTAAGACGAGAAAAGTGGGCCAAGTAGCAACTATAAACAATATTGAGCCTGACTATTGTTCCATTTCAGAGATAAATGTTCCAGTAGTCAGCAACGGAAAGAGGGAGTTGCTACTTACACAGCCAACGGTTGAGATCCACAATGAACAGTACCCAGTTCATGCAGTAAGTCCGCGCAATAGCGTCGCTAAAGTGGTATCCTTACCAAGGATCCAGAACAAGATAAGCGATAAGGACATTCCTAAACTTCCTCAAGTCACCGAGATCATCATTCCCGATGAAGATGACAAGGCGAACGATGAACAAAACCGTTCCTTCCAACAAACTACTGAAAGTTACTTGTCGAACTTTGTTATGCATCCTCTGCAACCAAAATTGGACCCTCGTGCTTCTATACAAATGGGCAACACAGTGTCTTCTATACTATCTGAGATTAACAAAGGCGGTAAGGGTGGCAATAAACATATCAATTTGACCGAACTAGATAATCAGTTCAATCACGGACCTGAGAAGAATCAAATCAATAATGCAGCATTACACAAAGCTGAATATTTCGATGACATGGACAAATTTGATTTGTCTCAGAACTTCGAAGAGTTTAAGATAGACGATGAACTCGGCAGCATAGTTGCAGAGGAATACCGCATCAGCTCCGGCAGCAGTGACGGTTCCGTGTCAGATGTTGTAACTGAAAATCTAACCAATGTACCTGATAAAGAGAAGCAGCATAATACTAATAATAACGACGACAATGGAAAAAATAATAATTTTCTTGAGAGTAACGACAGCACCTTAAACAAAGGTTCTAAGAACGCTAAGTTGTCTAACAAGCCTGATCTCCTATCTAACATAGAGAATTTAGAGACTGAATCTGTAAGGAACTCTGATATAGAGTCCAGCAACTCATCAGGGAGCAACAGTGGTTCCTACAATACCGTGAAGTGCGAACCTAGAATGGTGATGATTAATAATGCTGAGATAAACGCGCCCAAAACCAAGGGCTCTTTTGATTTCTTCCTAGAGACGTCTGGTCTTAGTTCTAAGTCTATATTTACATCGAATAAGAATTATCTTGGCCTAAGGCCGCCTAGTGCCAATCACAAGAGTGTCCTTAAGCCTAAGGATGTGAAGATGCGTGTTAAGAATCCTATTGCAACGAACAAAATCAACGAAAAGTCTATGACCACTGCTATTAAATATTTCGAGCCCTATGTGTAAACTTACTGTTAGTTTTATGTACCTACGCTATTTTTAATGTAATACTTTTAAATTTATTTATTATAAAAATGAACTTGCCGGAGTAATACTATGAACTAATGTATTTATATTGGTGTAAATATCATAATTATACCTAGTTATTTTCAGTTATAAAATACTTAACATTTATATAGTGGTTTTATTTTGACATATTTAGAAGCTATTTCTGGTAGTTGTTATACTATGCCCGTTTCTATATATTATATTATTTCTTTTTCAAAAGATCAAAATAAACATTATCTTTATTCTAAAGTACATACTATTTTAAAAAAAAAAACCTAATTTTTTGCCAAAAACTAGTGAACGCTTTGTTGACTACTTTAAGCAAATTATCTACGTTTGATATTACGACGGGCCTGCCCAGTATACGAATTAGTGACCTTGACTGCTAAGCCGAAGGTCATGGGTTCAATTCCCACCCAGGACAAATAATTGTGTCATGAGCACGATCATTTCTTCTATGTCTGGACGTAATTTATTTATAATATGTATGTATTTACAAATGTATAAGTATGTTTATCAGCAGTCTGGTTACCATCGACGGGCTCTGCTTTATTATTTTATATCACACACGAGAAATGAAAATTATTGTTACTTCATCACATCAACAGCCTTTAATAGTCCATTGCTGGACATAGGCCTCTCCTTAGAAAGGAGGTTTTGGCCTACTATACCACGCTGGCCAGACGGGCTGGTATAGGGTTTGGGTCAAGTTTTCCTTCTTTTTGCAGTGCTGGTGTCCTGCGTTGTTTTGCGCCCTTAGTCGGCTCTTACGACACCCACGGGATGAATTGGGGTAGTGACATTCCGTATTCTTAATCCGTCACTACACGTACTTACTGATATTTATTGTATTAGTTACTGTATTATTATAAAACATTAGAGTATCAATAATACAAATGTTCATAACTATCGAGGATACAGTTTTCATATTGATTTATAAATACTAAATATCTATTTATAAATATGCAGAAGAAACATTTGTTTTCATCACTAATTATTAGATCATCGTGTCACCGAAATGGTAAAGACAGTACAGAAGTAGCAATATACAAACACATTTACCATAATGCGATGTCCATTGCTCTTCCGACTTCTCATATCGACGGAATGCCTGCAGTAATGTTACTCATCATCAACAACAACAGCCTTTAATAGTCCTCTGCTAGACATAGGCCTCTCCTTAGAAAGCAAGTTTTGGTCTACTATACATCGCCGGTCAGATGGGTTGCTACTGGGTTGGTTTCAAGTTTTTTTCTCTTTGCAGTACTCTTATCCTGCATAGCTAATTTTCTGTATTCTTTATCCGTCACTACACGGATATGGGTATTAAGAAAATGAAGAAGGTACAGCAGCAAATCCGCACACATCACTGAATTAATTCTTCTAATTACTTCTTTTACTTTTTAGGTAGGTACACACGAAAGGTCTGTTATTTATATGCGCATGCTTAAATTAAACTAAGTATTTATCGTATCAGGACAAAGGTAAAAAAGAAATAAAACAGAAAATAAATTAGTTGACATTTTATTGGTAATAATATAATATACTATAATCAGGTGACCAGTCTGCTCGTTTGCCCCCTTATACCATAAAATATATATATAGCCAGGTCCTAGTCATAACATTTCTCTAACAAGTTCTTTTCTGTTACCTGTCAATTATCTAACCTTAAATCTACATTTACAAAAGTTCTATACGAGTATTAACTAAATCTTATTCTTACCCATCTACACTAATATTATAAAGCTGAAGAGTTTGTTTGTTTGAATGCGCTAATCTCAGGAACTACTGGTCCGATTTGAAAAATTATTTCAGTGTTATATAGCCCATTTATCGAGGAAGGCTATAGGCTATATATCATCACGCTAAGACCAATAGGAGCGGAGCACCAATGAAGAATGTATCAAAAACGGAAAAAAATTATTACTATTGAGAGACGCAGACGAAGTTGCGCGGGTCAGCTAGTATAAGATAAATCCTTTCTTTACTAAGAAAATAGAAAATAGATTCCACTACTAACTACGTGTTATTTTAGTCAAACCATTTAATATTTACAACGGCGTCCTTAAACTAAGCTAAGTTTTTTTTTTTATTTCATTGATTTGAGACGTGTGGTCCGATTGGTCCGTGTGGTGACGAATTAAAAATACGGAGTGTCAATACCCCTATTCATCCCGTGGGTGTCGTAAGAGGCGACTAAGGGAGCTAACGCAGGACAACCAGCACTGCAAAGAGAAGGAAAACTTGATGCAAACCATATACCAACCCGTCTTCAACCCGGCCAGCGTGGTATAGTAGGCCAAAACTTCCTTCCTAAGGAGAGGCCTATGTCCCGTAGTGGACTGAAAGGCTGTTGATGTGAGATTAACATTATGAGTACAAAAGCACTGTTAAAATGTGTGAAACTATGTAAGCGGATTTTGAGCTGTGTGTAATTATTTGCTCCATTCTATTCTTCACATAACATTCTCCTACCCTCTTTAATGCATATACTCTTACTCGTTTCTACGTCACGCTAAGGTAGACTGGAAGAGAATGCTTTTAGGCCTCCTCTGTACACATCATACATAAAGTAAAAATAAATAAATGAATAACAAACAAAATACATTTTCAGACAATTTATTAGTAATAAAGTATATGGATTTGTCTTAGTCATAACAATTATTTAACAGGTTATAATAAATAACAATAAATATCTTAAAACTAATTACATGGTATTAAAATATGAGGCGAATTTATATATATAGGATATAATAATAATAATTAATATCTATATCTAACTTTTTTATATTTTTTGACCACAAATAACTTGGTAGTTTTTCTTGAACGTTTACAAACACTTCTATTTTTGCAACCTTCTTGAACTAAACCTAATGACCCTGAAGATCCTTTAGCTTTATTTTCATAAGCCTCGACGTAACCTGCAATAGACCAGTCTTTAGATGAATCTTTTGTGTCTTCACTGGAACAGAATATTCTTACCGACGAAATATCGAAAGAGAAGGAATCAAAGAGCTTCATATTTTCTTTTCTCCTCCCAGTTTGCAAGTATCCTTCGTCTATCGTCGTAGGTATGTCCATCAATGTTGAGTGAGCAGGCAGGCAGGGCCAAAGGTCTTCAAGAGTGTCCAATAGTGTTGATTTAGTTTGCCCCATTTGTGATTGGGACACAGAATTCAACTGCAAAATGCAATTTTAGTTCTGTAGATATTGTAAGACACGACTGTTTGGTGATGCTCGAACAACGACTGTAGAATTAATGTCTAAATAATTATTGCCAGCTGCTTATATATGAACTGGAAGGGCCCTTTCATGAGCCTAATTAGGCAAATTTTTCGAAGAATAAAAATGTTTATTAGAACATAATGACATAAAAATAATCTAGTAATAATTATTTAATCTATATAACATTAGGACTGCTGATTTAAAAGTATCTTTTAGGAGAGTACAATTACTTAATTATACTCGTATTCTCCTAATTTTTTTTTTATCTTTATAACATTAGGACTGTTGATTTAAAATAAAGTTCTAATTAGTTCATTATCACTACATGCGGAACTCGTGTGCCCGTCATTATTTATATTTTCATCATCAGAATGATATCATCATATTTTATTTCTTTTTACAGTTTAATATTTGGAATCAGTGTTTTGCATCATTGCAAAGAGGTTTGATTGGGTTCTTCCTATGGCCGGCCATTGCGCTTATTTGACGCCAACCCTGATTTGGCATATAACCGTCCACCTGTCTGTAATCGTTTTCAGACGGGATCAAGCAAGAAATAAAATTTGCAGCAATAAAAACTAATAGGACTAGTGAGATATGGTAGGGAATACGCTCGTCTCAGATTCACTAAAGGGACTGAAACGATAGCAGTGCGAATAGGCCGCGATCGCGTCCTTGTGTGTCCGTCTTGTGATTGGGCACGACACCGCGACAAACACATCACCTTACATATTTTTTCTAATATTGATGTCCATGTGATTCCTTCCTTTCTTCCACGGGACATTGTCATGTAGGTATAATGCTTAAACCTAAGTACATCATAGCCAAAAACTGAACGGGATTCAATCTGGAGAGACAGGATCTGTTTTCCCGACCGACAAATAGGTTAATTATAAAATAACCTATGGGAATAAATATCCTTTACAGCCATTACATTATCAGAGCCTGCGGCGACAAGATTTATTCTATTAAACTCAACTGCTGCGGATCGTGAATGCCTTACTAGTGTGTTAGCAACGTGGTACATATACGCGATGTAACCCCTGGTTTTGTGGTAACCCTTCCCAAACTATAAATAATACTATTCGAAATTGGGAGGATATATGAAAAATACGAAAAGTAAAATGTAGAATAAAGTCAAAAACACTCATCAATCTTTGTTCGAAATTGTTTTGCAAAAATTAAAATGTCGCTTCTAGTTAGCGCACTAAAATCTTACATCTTTATAGGGATGTACGTCTACGTACGAAGTTGTGACAGTGTGGGTTGCAGTTAAAACATTATTTTATTACTACCGCTTTTAATTATGCTCTCAAGTAAAATGTTATTGTGTATTAGTATTAATTTATGTTTTCGTACTAAGTGTTTGTATTACTTTGTATGTTAAAATTTATAATTTCTTGTAGGCTGTCTAGGGATGCGCTAATGAGGTGGATGGTAGTCTAGGAGGTTGGCGATATTTTATTCGTGTCCGATTACATGCGTAGAATATCTGAAAATTAAAATAAAACCAACTACAAATTATAGAAAGTGGTCAGAGTCCTGTAGGCCTATATTTAAATCAGAAAGACTCTTCGAAGTGTAGAAATTCGTTAAGTGTAATATAGCATTGTTTGAAGCTAATGATAACACAATTAAGCGTAAAATTCACCAAAGCTATTTAAAAATGTCTGTAGGTACTTCGTTAAGCGATGGTCAGAGCAAGATGTGTGTACATGGCACCTCTTATTTACGTGTTACCTGAAAAAATTGTGAACTTACCATAACATAAATTTTCTGTTGAACTAAATAAATGGCTAATTGAACAGTGCCTTTATTATTTTAACAAATTTTTAAAAAATTCGCTTCTCGGTCTTTTCATTTTAGAAATGCATTGCGTTAATTTACAACTAAAAACTCAAAGCTGTATCTCGTAATCGTTGCTTTTGTTTTTATTATTTTAACCTTCCTACAAAATTTTTGCATGCTATCTAATGGCGAAATGTGTCCTGTTCTCATTATTTAATCTATTTACCATCTTTTGTAACACATTTTATGCAAATAAACTTATTATTCTCTTAATTTTTTTTTCATATTTAAAAATATAAAAATTAATAGACCACCGACATTATTATTATTAATGTTCAAAGGTTTTTTAAAGCATGTATTAAAGACGAACGTAACTTTGCAGTTCTAAAAATCCTCCTCCATATGTTCATTTACTTCTGACTACTAATTTTTCAGTCACAATCTCCAACAGCAGAATAAATAAGTTTATAGACCATATATATATTATCTATAACCCGGCAATGTCGTACGCGACCGTCCCGCGGGGTGACAGACAGTGGCGGGGGCGAGGTAGCGCGTCATTCTAGCACACGGCTACACACGAAGAGAAGAGAAGAGAAGTGTTTCCCTTCCCCGCTACACCACCCGCTACCCTCTGACATCTTGAGTACCTCGTCCCCGCCACTGTCTGTCACCCCGCGGGACGGTCGCGCACGACGTTGATGGACTATAGTAACTTTTATTCTGATAGTTCTAGTTAGTCATTCAGACAGCTAAGCGGTCGTAGGTTCGTTTCGCACTCACACTATTTTTAGGGCTAACTATAATCCACCAGGCCCGGTAACGGGCCAGGTACCGCAGGCGACTCGTGCGCCGGAGATCGCAGAACGACCTCCATCCTCCATAAACGCAGGCCTGGGGGTGACAGGTGAGGCCATCTGTCACCCTAGCAGAAGCAGGCCGGGGTGGCGGCTAGCGCGTTGCGAAGCGCGCTCGCTTCCAGGGAGCAGAGGGAACATGGGGTTCCCACACGGGGGGGGTCATCTACCTGTTGTTGTAGATGGCCCGAGGTATGTCGGGGCACCAGGGACTTCCTTTCTAGGGTATACCTGGTTCCCCGGCTATTAGTACCCGAGACGGCGTGCGGTTTTAGTCGGTTCGAGTCCGACATGCCACCGATAAGGTGGTCTCCGAGGGGATTTCCGCACGGAAAAAAAAAAGGGCTAACTATAATGAGTTTAAGAGTCAGTTACCTACTCTAAGAAAATAACAAAATATTAAGTTTCTTCAAAAATTTATATTATGATGATGATGAGGTTTGAATTTTGGTGATCAATTACTATTTTTAGCAGCATAAGTGTTTTTTTTGATATGCTATTTTACTATATCTGGTGGTAAGTTAAACATAACTCTTAAATAATTATAAACTATTAGAACCTAACAAAGATTTTATTCAAAAGTATGTCGTAATTAAATAATCTAAGAGAATTAATTACATATACTTTCTTTATTATTTAGGATCTTCGTCATTTAGCTTAATTAGGCTCATTAAAGAGCTATGCTGATAAGATATATACAGCTGGCAATATTAATTCACCGATCATTGTTCAAGCTTCGTCAAACAGAACAGTCGTGTATATTTGGAACTACCTACAATTGCATTTATCTGTTGCATTTCGTGATCTGGGTCATAAATGGAACAAACCAAATCAATAGAATTGGACACTCCTGAAGACCTGCAGCCCAGCCTGCCTGCACACTCAACAATGATTGACAGATCTACGACGATAGACGTCCGAGGAATATCTGACAACTAGGATATCAAACTTTTATCCAATAAACGAAGAAAAGAAAATATGTATGAAGCGACTTGATTTGGATACTTCTTCGAAAAGAATATCGTCCGTGAATAAAATAGACACGCTCGAAAATTCTAAACGATGGTTCCTATGAAGTCACAAAAGACCTGGGAGCATTGAGTTATAAGTAATATAAGTTCAATGCCTGGGCCATCGCGGCATACGTGAAGACTTATCTGAGGTAGAAATATTTACAAGCGGTTAAGAAAATCTATGAAATTACTGTGTGTCTTACATTTACATAACATGAAGGTAAAAGAGTTTAATTTTTCAATATTTTTAATTACTTTTATGGTATTAGTAGTGCCAATTATACACACTAGATAGAGAAATGTAATGGTTATGACTATCACCTAAATATCTCATTTAATATAATAAAAATTAAACTTGTTGGTTTTTTTTTATTGTCTTTGTCCTGTTAAGATAAATACTTAGGTACTACCTACTTATATAAATATTGCTGGTTCGACAAAAATCACATGTAATAGTTGACATAATTCCCAAAACGTTTTTGGGAAAGGATAATAATAACAATTTGACTAATCTCACAAGAGGCCGTTTGATCCCAAACTAGGCCGAGGCAGTACTATGGGTAACGAGTGCAGACAAATTCTTATATATTTGTAAACACATGTATATTACAGATAAATTACACCCAGACACGGAACAAACAAATCATCATGCACAATTATATTTCGTTTACACGGACGGCGTAGGCTCACCACTCCGCTTCTTACTATGTTGAGTGTTGTGGTTTGGAGCCAAACATGAGACGACACTTGTGTGATCCACAAATTGTGGTTCTGAGTCTGGGTGTTCTTTGTGTCCATTTCATGTATGTTTGTAAAGTTCCCCGCGACACAGGATATATTCCTAGTGCGTTGTCTTTTTATAAAAAAAAAATGTCCTGAATTGGAGATAGTTGGCCATTTAACATTAGACAAAATCTTCACAAAGAAACGAAACGCATTCCTTGTCTAGGTGCCAGTATAAAGTGAACAAATGTCTTGTATTGTTCTTACTATCATATTTCATCCAATTCACAATTTGTCTTGACAACTATTCATACTATGTGTCAAATTTCTTGTCAACGGTCAACAATTGCCACATAAACAAATGGAGCAAACCGGCTACTCTATGGTACCCAACAGATGGCTTTAAAAACAGGGACTGACTGACCCTGAGCTATACTGGATAAAGGTTGCAGTGGATAGAACCTAGTGCAGAGTTTTGGAGGAGTTCATGAGACACACAGACTTTATGGATATTGTTTAAATAAAAAAACGCAGAAACCGACATTTATAACTCCAAAGGAGGAAGATATTATTCTCCTGGTCAAATATATTTAATAAATAAAGATCAGTCAAACATTTCTTACGACATTGATATCAACTGATCTTGAACATTGAAGGACTATATAA
The DNA here is from genome assembly GCA_902825455.1 of Arctia plantaginis. Classification (NCBI taxonomy): domain Eukaryota; kingdom Metazoa; phylum Arthropoda; class Insecta; order Lepidoptera; family Erebidae; genus Arctia; species Arctia plantaginis. The sequence goes on along the minus strand of CADEBD010000046.1, from coordinate 2,825,699 downwards.
TAATTGACGGGCCTGCTAGTCTAGTGGTTATTGACCCTGTCTGCCAAGCCGGGGATCATGGGTTCGATTCCCACCCAGGTCAAATAACTGTGTGATGAGCATGATGATTTGTTCTGTGTCTGGGTGTAATTTATCTATAATATGTATGTATTTAGAAATATATAATTATGTTTATCAGCAGTCTGGTTACCATAGCACAGGCTCTGCCTAGTTTGGAATCAGATGGCAATGTGTGAGATGTGTGAAGCTATTATTTATTTTTAATATAACAGATTGATACTGATTAGAGCTGAACAAAAATGTGGGGTTTATATTTGTTTTGGCCTTATTTAGATTAGCAATTAAAACTTAATTAATAGTTAATAATGTATAAGTTTATTTTAGTATCTACTATTTCTACAATTATTATCTCTTTTTCTTCTTCTTTGCACCTTTGTCATTATTTTTCTTTAAATCTTTTTTCTGAACCTGAAATGAAAATAATATTTTATTCAAGGGATGGCCTTTTCTATTCAAAATCATGGGATTTTAAATAACAATTTTGTAACAGAATATAATAGTGAAAATTGTAGATTTAAACTATAACAAGACAACCCGAAATTGTTATGAAACTAATCATATTCAATGTTAATTCGAAAAATAAATCTGAAATGTTAAAATAAAATGGGATCATAATTTTTTTTTGTGACTTGATGGTTCAAGTTTTACTGAGTTTTATTATTTTAAGCAGAGGATTGTTATTAAGTAGGCATGCAAAGGCTATGAAATGATATTAATTTATGCAAGTAAATCTTTTCAGATATTTTTACAAGTCCAGGATTGCATAATCCATGATTGCAATCCAATAATTGCATAATTGACAATGCATATACCCAATAGCCAAATACAACATCCAGGCTCAACCCCTTGAAAGAGGGTGGTTGTTGATCGGCACAGGCTTATAATAAATTTTTGATATATATTTGAGATATTTGACAAAACAGAAATTGTTGCTACTGTGCCTGTAGATCTATGACTTTAGTCTACAGTCATAAGTACTCATAAGACACAATTCCAAACAATTTTTTTTTTTTATGAAATAAACAGATTTTGAGTTTGAGTTTGATCAGTGTCTCAGTGAAAAATAGCTCCTAAATCTAATAACTGTCAAAAAAATCTTTACTGATATTATATGTTACCTATGTATAATATCAGTAAAGATTTTTTTGACAGTTGACAGACACTTTTGATTTTCTGTAGTTCATAACCTGTGGAACTACTGAACCAATTTTATTACTTCTTTTAAAATTCGAAAGCAGCTTCATGCAAGTAAAAAAAGACCAGCAACACACTGTCATAGTGACCTCTAAGTTTCAGACATTAATGACTAGCGGTTCTTACTTTCTATCAAGTAACTCTGTCTGCTTATTTGACTCCTATATCATAAAAAAAAACAGTGGCACTCTGGGAGTACCAACAGAAGTAAAAACTTGAAAATGTATAAATTTTTGTTTATTTTGATTCCACAAGTGGCGACATTAACATACATCAATGTTATACATGTATTATATATATATATATATACACACTATATATTTTTATTTATAATTATTTTATCAATGTATTTCAACCCAAACTCAAGTCACATGAAAACAGGACCAGTATATGTAGATTCTTATATACAGAGGTGTCAGTAACGGCAACAGTGTCGAAATTCAGTCAAATTTTATTTCCCATCTCTAAAATACATTCTTTTGTTTGTTGTTCAAAAATGCCGAATGCGCCTAAACAAGTCTTTACTTCATAAAGTCATTTGGAACATAAGCTATACTGAAAGCAGGCGAAGCTACAGGTTTAAATATTATTTTAATTGTAAAACAACCTGACTAAACATACCTTTCCGTAGCTACTTAATAAATGTCCAACATCATTATTTGTCTTTTTCTTCTTCTTGCCACCTGTGTGTAAAATACTCTTAGACATCATCAACTGCTTCTCTTCTTGGGCTTTAAGTTTTTCTTCTTTCCTTTTCTGCATTAAATCTTTGTAGTTCAAATACTCCTTTTTCGGAGGTTTGGCGCCTGAAAAGTAAATTTATTATCAGATAAATAAAAAACATACAGACAAGCTAGAATCTGACCATCTAAAAAACACCACTATGTTAATATACTAAGAAAACTAATAATAGATAGGTACTTCAGATAGAAATAATGTGATAAAATAATAACAGAAATGTGTATATAACCTAAACTAACTGCCAATGCAATTTTCGCCTCTTGTTTCTTTGTGGGATCAAAACCAGACATGCCAAATTTCAAAACTTCGTGTCTTATTTTTTTCAGGTCTAAATCCTTGTTGGATGGTTTCCCATCTAACTTATAATCGTTTGTTATGTTGTCCTTGTCATGTGTCTCCTTCTTCTTTTTCGGTTTATGCGCTTCAAATTTTACAAACTGAAAGTTACTTTCAGCATTTTTTAAGGCAAGTGCCGCCTTTGTCATTATAAGAGACATTTTTGAGTTAAGTAAACTAAAAAAGACTAAATTTAAGTTACTACGGAGTACACAGTACACGTTAACACGTTGCTCTGCTCACTGTATGTATATTTATCACAGAGTACATTGTAATATACTGAAAATATTTATTAACTTTCACGAGGTACGTCACTAACGTCACGTCCAGTGTTGCCAACAATTAAATGAACTCTCCACCAGATTCAACATCTAAAACCACTAATGAAAAACGACCCTACTCTAATAGACACTATTTTTCCACTAACGTTGTTTCTGTAATTACTAGACAAAACCATAAGTATTTTAATAACTAGTTTCCTTTATTAAAATACTGATACTAATCGTTTTTGTCAACAGCATCATCGTCAGTTCCAGATTATTACGATTCTTTGGTGCCGATTTTATTGACGTTTTTTGAAATTTCATATTTGTTGAAGTATTCTCCTTCCAACTGCAACCCACAGCGTATTCTTAATATAGCAGATAAAAGATTTTACTTCATTGTATTACGCTATTTATACCTATAGTATCTCAACATCGGCATTGAAATGAGGCATGAGTGTAATACCAAAGGTCGCTAATTCGTCAAATTTCGAAGTCCCTTGGCCCCTTGGGTATCTTTGAAAAGCAATGCCTTTAATATGTGGAAGTACCTTAACACGTTGGGCATTGGTATACAACAAGGAGCCGAGTTTTATTGGTTTAAATGATATCAGTCTTCATTTCTCTTCTTCTACTCAATCGGATCATTAAATTTACGGACCCTGAATTATATCGCTAGTCTACCCAGACCCAATATTTTCTCCTGTCTCTCAAAAAAAACTATTATGCAATGAACAAAATGGATTTTGTAAAAACAAACCTTAAATTTGGCAATTTACAATTTTCTTCATGAAGTTATGATGAAAGTAGACAAACGAACGCCTGTATGCTCAATATTTTGTGAAATGACACAGGCATTTGATTATGTCATCATCATCATCAACAGCCTTTACTAGTCCACTGCTCGACATAGGCCTCTCCTTGGGAAGGAGGTTTTGGCCTACTATACCACGCTGGCCAGACGGGTTGGTATAGGGTTTGTGCCAAGTTTTCCTTCTCTCTGCAGTGCTGTTGTTCTGCGTAGTTTTTTCCCTTAGTTGACTCTTACAACACCCACGGGATGAATAGGGGTGGTGACAATCTGTATTCTTAATCCGTCACCAGAGAACTTCTCACACAACTGTCTAATGGTGTCTAGCCAAGGTTGTGTTTTTGTGAGATAATAGAGAATATCATCAAGTCAATTTCTAGCTGTCACAACAATTAAAATAGTTGCCATGATACACACGCTTGTTTTTTTACCTGGATTAGGTATATCTATCTCTTTCCGTTTACACCAAAATTCGTTTATGCTATCTTGCTGTCAGTCAGACAAGAAAGAAAACTCCTCTGACGGGTTAACTTAATCATGCAAAAGGGTTTCTGTAAACTTCATGCGCGGCTTCGTTTTTCACAATTTCTTCATGATGGAATAATATTCTATTAATAGTGTTGCTTTTTCTTTGTTTTTCGCTCTGAAGCCGGCTGCGGTCGCGTCTTCACTAAAAATAAATAATGTAACCGGTATTGAGTAGTTTAATTTTGGCTGAGCAGGTAGCCACCGAGGCCAAATAATATTTTCGTCACTCGTGAGAACACCTCGTAACTAGGAGTAGAAAACGTTGACATTCCAAATACATTCTGTACCGAAGACGTACGCTTTAGTCCTATGATAAAACTTTATATTATTATTTAATTAAAATGAAAAATAAGTACAGAAATACTGATTCTTCCATAAAAGCTGGTGATTTAATATTAACAGAACCACCGTTTGCTTTTGTTTTGTCGTCGAAGGAACAAGGTACCCGGTGCGATAATTGCTTAGAGAAGTAAGTATTTTTCACTTAAATACACCATTTTTAATTAACATTCCTCAACTTAACAAGCATGCTAAACATTTATGTCTTAATTGCCAGTTATGTTTCTTTTATAATAAAATAAATACTTACACTAAGTTAAGTAAAGAAGCCCTAGATACATTTGTATTTAAGCAATATACCTGTACCTGTACATACCTAGACTTAGAGTCAATTAATGTGAACTCGGAATAAAAAATAAAATCATTAGTCATGTTAATGTTATTAAAAATCTAAAATTTCACTAAGTATTCGATTTTTAACATGCATATGAGGCACTTTCATAAATCACTTTCAATTACTGAAACAAATGTTATAAAAATAAAACCAAAATTTTTAAGTAGCATCAGATGCTACAAATAACTTAATATGAACACACTATGAAGTTGTTCACTAACCATATTTTTATTTGTACAATTACACCTAAATTGAGATATTGTAAATGTACACAGTTTGGCTCACTACATAATTTGTCCTAACAGATTTTATGTAAAATGTAACTTTTAATTTTATTCTATTGCATAACCTATATATACATATAGGATATTTTTTGTATACAATAGAACTTAAATGATGTTACTTTATATCTGGGTAACTTGTATTCAAGTAAAATAAAAATCTAAAATATAACCATGCAAGCAAGTTTGGGTTGACCTGGTGATCTGTAATTATGGTTTCCCTATACCAAACTCCATAACTTGTGCACTTATGACTGTCAGGTAATTATGTAATGAGGTGACGGTAATTTTTTTTTTTTTAATTATTATGTATTTGATACATAACATAACTATTTTGATTTCTTCACTTAGTTTCAAAGTTTATACATGGCTTAAGCAATGTAAGATATGATACACCTCATACATCCACCTCACACATCTTACACACCGCCATCTGATCCCAAACTAGGCATAGCCTGTGCTATGGTAACCAGACTGCTGATAAATATACTTATACTAGCTGACCCGGCAAACATTGTTTTGCCATATACATTATTTCTAAGAAATATTAAAAAAAAAATAGGGGTGGGTCACCCCTTTCATTATACACCTAGGTATGAAAAATAGATGTTGGCCAATTCTCAGACCTACCCGCTTTGCACACAAAATTTCATAAAAATTGGTCCAGCTGTTTTGGAGGAGTATGGTAACTAACATTGTGACATGAGAATTTTATATATAAGATTTTTTAAATACATACATATTATAGATAAATTACACTCAGACACAGAACAAATGACCATGCTCATCACACATGTTAGTCCTGGTTGGGAAGTACCTCTATGAAGTAGATATGTTTAGGTTCCCATGAGCTAGTTTGCAAGATTGTAATAATTAAATTTCTGACAATAGAACCCACTAATGCGACAAACTGCATTTTAAAATGTAAATCTCCTCACTGTTGGTTAGACTCAAGGGATGGCTTGTAAGTGCTTCCAGCTCTAAAACAAGGTGAATAATTCAACTACAACACTCCCTGTACTCAAATATAGCCTTGATAATGCTGAATTTTAGAGTTTGGCTTTGCTTACCGCAGCAATGTTGACATTCATAAATCCTTAATAAACACAATGTTTATCCAACCTTGCTTGTCAGTATTGCTTGCAAGACACATATCAAATTTTCCGATGACTCTTTTATCTGCAATGCCTTTCAATTCATTGTTATAAGTCTTCATTTTCGATCATATCCGAGACTCATTGTACAGTTCCAACTTTCATTTGCCTAAGTCTTTTTTATTAAGTGCAAGTTATGGCAAATTACAGATATTCTTGAACTTGTATGATAGCTATTTAGTTTTTCCTGTCTGTACGATATTGTGTGTAGCACTAATTTAATATTTTAATTTTCAAATCGATTGTATCTTCTTCAGTTAGAATAATAAATACTGTTTATAATTACCATTTTGACTAAGGGTAGGTACTTATTAATTAATAAAGTTCTAAAAAAAGTATCAAGACTTAAAGAGGCGAAATATTTTCTATAAATTTAAATGGCATCCCTGAGTGCCTACAACTATTCCAATTAAAAAAAAAAATTGAATGTAAAACCAATTCTTTTTAAAATCGGTTAAAATAAGAATAAAACCAAAACAAAACCCAACAGGTGGTCTCTTGTTTTTTCACCACAGTATCATGACACACGTTGACCGTGTCGCTTTTGTTTCAGGGGCAAAGTATTGAAATGTTCAGGATGCCAGTACGTGCACTACTGCGGACGGGCGTGCCAAAGAGACGCATGGATTGATCATAAGGTATGTTATCCCGTATACATTTAACTATATATTTAAGTACCGTCTTTTAAGAATTTATTCTGGAGCTTTTCATTAAAGTATAGAAACGACATCAAAGCTTTAAGACCGTTAAATATTGATCAGAGTTATAATTTAAGCCACATCGAATATGAAACTTAAACATATTGCTGTTCAAAGAATGTGAACTACATTGCAAAAAATGAGTCTATTTTTATTGGGTTAAGGAATTCTTCAATTTCCAACGGTATATCTGAGAGCGGTCTCACTAAGAGTATGAAGCGTTATTGTACGCGACTATACTTTCTATTCAAAGAGGTACTCAAATTGGGTAACGTTAACTGGTCTTCATAGAGCTTTATTCTGGCATGGGAAAGTATTCCCTCACTCTCCCTTTTTTCTGTTCACCTGTTTACCATGCGAAATATTAAAAAGTAAGTTATCTTAACACTGTACCGTACGATTTACGTTTCAGACCAGACCAGATAATAAATAGTTAGTCGCCGGTTAAAATAATTGCGCTATAACGAATAGAGTCATTCTATGGTTAAAAGGTCTAAAATACTAATTTAATAATTTATTTACACTTTATGCACAAATATTACAAAGAGCGGACTTAATGCCGTTGGCATTTTCTCCCAGTCAACCTTAGGGCGATGCAGAGCTAAAACATGGCAGATGCACAAAAGAAATTAAAAATGTGATTTTATGAAAAATATAGCTTATATAGGATATCATATACCCAGAGTACTTATATTAATTTCATTAGAATATTTTTTTATAAATAATACACATACAATAGGTAATAATGATACTAACACACACAATACACAAGTATTCATATACATATGCACCTATACATATATACATATATATCGTAAGAGCCGACTAAGGGAAAAAACTACGCAGGACAACAGCACTGCAGAGAGAAGGAAAACTTGACACAAACCCTATACCAACCCGTCTGGCCAGCGTGGTATAGTAGGCCAAAACCTCCTTTCTAAGGAGAGGCTTATGTCCAGCAGTGGACTATTAAAGGCTGTTGATGATGATGATATATATATATACTTATTATTATATATATATATATATAATAATAAGTCTCGAGATTTCGAGTATATGTCATTATACAATACCAAGAACATACGACATACTGACATAAAAATCTATTCTTGTCAGAAAAAAGGTAATTTTAGACCAAGACTATGTTTCTTTAAATATTTACTAAATAATTTACATGACATGACAGTTTGCACGTAATACGAAATTTTGGCAAGCATCATGGTATATTTTTATTAAACAAAACAGCCAGGAATAAAAAGTGTCTTAAAACTAAACCAATGCTCATTTAAACCCGAATATAAAGTACTAAAGGTATTGATGATTAAATTTATTTACTTATTAGGGAGTCCTGGAATGCGAGGGAGTGGCCCACAACGGGCAAGTATCATTCCTGAGACAAAATCGCTCCTATAAGCCTGTGAACGCCCCAGGAGGCTTCTGCGCTTCTGGAAGGAGCTTGGTTGGCTCACCTAGCTAACCAATCCTCGACGCATAAAGGACCACTCTTGAGTCTAAATGCGGAAACCGAAGCCCACAACCAATACCAATACCAAAAAAAAAGGGACTCGTGACTAAGTGGTAACCGAGTAGATTAGCTCACTGCAATGTTAAGTAATCCTAGCCAGATCAGTCTATAGATGGATGACCATTCTTAACATAATGAGACCCCTCCGTGCCTTGAAGAGCATGTTAAAACGTTGACCCTGTTTGCCGTACGATCGTCTGTGGCAATCGTTACGGGTAGTTGTAGACCTAAAAAGTCCGACAACAGTATCTAGAGAACTTTGATATCGCCTAGAGCTTGGGTTGAGAAGGTCTGATGGGAAATACGCTCGGAGGAGGATGATTGTGAAGGCTCGAACTTATTGGCAATGCCAGACCAAAATAGACGTATGCGACACTGACACTCTTGAATTTTTGCTTACATTTATTCCCCTATTCTTTTCATTTTCGTTCCTTTTCGCCTACCGCTTCCCTTTCAATGTACTTCCAGTTCCCGTTTTTTGATTAAACAATACCTACTTGACGGCAATACGCTTGTCCCCTATTATATAACATGAGTAGGAGTAAATGTCTGTACAAAATGTGTTGGTTAATACCACCCTTCCTAGATACAGGCGTGTGTTTATTTATGTATTTGTATTCATCAACTTTAGATTTTACTACTTCATTCAAAGGTTTACGTCGAATGATGTTGTTATGAGTATAATACCTGTCTACTTAATATCTCTGAAATGAATGCCAGACAACGCAGGACAACCAGCACTGCAAAGAGAAGGAAAACTTGACACAAACCCTATCCAACCCGTCTGACCAGCGTGGTATAGTAGGCCAAAGCCTCAGTTCTAAGGAGAGGCCTATGTCCAGCAGTGGACTATTAAAGGCTGTTGATGTGATGTGAATGCCAGATACTTGGCAAGTTTCTATGTTTTTTTGTAATGTTCTGCGTGAAGGCTGTTACGAGTTTTGCTTAAGCAGATTGTGTAACACATCGCGTCTGTACAAATATACTCGTACATTGACAAGGCAGTGCCTTCCGCGTTGTACCTATCTAATTTAAATCACAGGACGATTTCTTAAACAAGCATATGCCTATTTAAGAAATTGATGATTGTGATTTATTTGACATATTAATGATAATTTACATAGAAACATCTTCATCTTTCTATGTAAATGATCATTCTCATTAACTCCAATTAAAACCCAATTAGTAGTTAATGAGTTGAACGTTTTCGATTAAACGATTAGTTTGTCCCCACATTTTTTGGTGACCGGGTGTAAATCTACATTTCCATACACTTCTGACTTTTACCCGACGACCTCTGTGTCCCACTGATTGCTATGATCGGATGAGCAACTGACCGCAGTTGATTGTTCTGCAACTCCCGACAGGCATTGACCGCTCTTAAGATTAATGGGTTACGGAACATCGTTGGGTGTGCTGTTCCAACGACGTTTCCCCGAAAAGTTCTTTGCTTGTATGGCGGTTTCTCCCCGCGGTTTTTTTTTTGGTATATTTTCAAAGATCTATCCGCGTATGTGGACGTTATCGACTAAAAGCCACCTCGGATTTCCGGATATGATTATTCATGTTTTATAGAAAATATTTTCTTCATAATTTTCACATCATTTTGGCACATCATTCAACTTTAATAGGCTTGACAGTTTGATCTAGTAGCGACAAGTGCACGAGGAACAGTTTATATAATATAAGTTATACCTGTTACTATGTCAATGTATCTATTTGTAGTTCGAATTAATATTTCAAAGGTTAGTGGACCAGTAGTCATCGAAACACGTATTACGTGTGTGGTTAATAGCCACGTGTTCTTTCAGTAGAGTTTTTAAGGTGTACATCTATTTACAAATGTTTTAAAACAATGCACATGGCGTTTCATATAAGCATCTGACTTTTTATTGATCGTAAATTTGAAAATAAAAACTGCAAACGAAACACGTATATATGTTTTTGAAACATCACAAACCTACATCTTGTTTTCGTACATCGAGCATTTAAATCGTAATTTGATTGGCAGTTTCTTTATTTATATTAGTTTTTTGTTTGGATGAAAAACATTGCTGAACAATAGCCTGATGACTTCTTTTCGCCATCAAAATTTTTGGTTTTATCCACTATTTTAGACTTAAGCTATATCTTATTATGTTAAACTGGAGGATTAAAAAATTTTTGAACTAAAGTATATCTTAGCAAACTTAACAAAGCATTCTATTTTCAGAACCTTTTTTCAATAAACATCGGAAGTTTTAATTACTTATTAATTGTGCGTTGGTATGACCTATTACTGTTTACTATACAAATGAAATAAAACATTCGTTTGATTCGTTTCTGTGTGTTTTATACTTGATTTCGACACATTTCTAACTTTTCAAATAAAAAAATATGTCTCAAACCCATAAATTTGCTCGTTTACAGTGAAAATATTTTTTTATTTGGATTAAAAACATACCTACTCAAAGTTTTTTTTCGCGTTTGAAAAACAGAAAAAACCTCAAGATGTTCAATCTTTTGAGACATTAGAGTTGCCAAATGCAGTCTAATGATTCAAAAATCGATGTAGGTACTGGATCCAAACTGGATAAACTAAAATCTATCCAATAACCCAGTGATATCATTCCACCTATTCACTTTCCCTATTTCTATAGGAAAATACTTAACACAATATAATTATTAATCTCTTTGCTTTAAATCGGTTTGTTCACATCTCTCAACAGTACCAAAGCAGAAATGTAAACATTTTTCTTTGAGCAAAATATTTTAATATAATCTCAAACGTAGAACATTAAAAAGTATTCTTTCTTTTGAATTATATGTTTAAAGTATGCGCGTGTACCCTAAACATTACTTGAATCTTATTCTTGGTACCAGATTTTATCGTATGTAAGTACTATTAATACCTGTTTCAACGCTGTTAATGTATTTTTGTGCCATATTAAGAAAATAAATCTTCACGTATTATTATTAATGCAATTTATCTAAAAAAACACGGTAATTTAGGATAATTCTTGGAGATATTCCTACAATGTTACATTACGAGTATATTCCGTACAAAAATCCATGCATCCATTCTTGACTGGCCAAAGGAGTTCCAATCATACATACGGTGGATGTTAATAAAAGATAAGCAAATTACATAATTTATTTTCAGTGGGAATGCGCTAACTTCAAAAGAATAACTCCGAAGATCTTGCCTGATGGAGCACGGATGTTGGCGAAGATTATCAACCGCTTGCAAAGAGGAGACGGACATTCTTTTAGATCGTTTTATTCTGGAACCTCATTCAGGATGTGGAAGGATTTGATGTCGCGTACGTATATATCTTTTGACACTGTTATTTATATATAACTGACAGGAAAAGTCAGAGACATACACTCTATTACATCCCACGACACGGGACACGGGAATTTAAGCGAAAAGATTGGAGCCCAGTTACAGGTAATATATTTGTGTTGTATCACTTTCGTGTCGACCAGTGCTGTAATAAGGCAGTAGAAACTTAGCGGAGGATTCACAGTTAAATAAATTAATATAGTCTATAGTTTCTTGGAAGGAAACATAAAAGTTTGACATATCCCTCGCCTTAGAATTGAAGGTGAGGTGAATTTGTCTTTATTTAGACTCATAATTTGTTTTATATGGAGATATTTAATTATGACCAATTCAAATTACAAATAATTATGAACAAATTCAACTCAATAGCAATGCATTATGACGAATATAACTCAAATGAATCGCATTTATACTATTAACTACCTCGATTCACGCTGAAGCTATTTCGAATGCCATTGATCATTCCTGAGCGGTGAGTTACGACTTACATTCGATCTTTGAGCCAATTCTCGTTTTAATCGATTCACGTAATGTGCGTCATTGTGACGTATGCATTTGCGGTTTTATAGGTTTTAGATTGCTTTTGTATTAAAAAGCGATGTTTTGAATAATTTCGGCAAGTATGCATCTACATACCGACGACGGTTTTGTTTTTCTTTTAAATTTCATAATTTACCTTTTTTCACTTATCATGTACCTACTTATTTATGTGGCAGTTCTCAAGGGAAAAGTGATAGATATTGAAATAAAAACGAGCTCATATTCTATGTGTAATATCTGAAATCTCATCTGACTGTTGGCTCTTACACACTAACTTTATCATTTTACTTCCCTTTTTACGAAATCACTTCGAAAAAAAGTTTCAATAACATTTACAAACTACCCAGATGGAGTATCAGCAATAAGTTCTTTTTTTACCGCCATTTCAAAAGAAGTAAAATTCTTTAAAAACGTCTTTTATGTAGACTCTAAAGTCATAAATCAACACACACAATAGCAAAAGATCTCTGTTTTGTCACGTCGCTTTGTATATAGGGACTGTTGATATATTGTAACTCTGATGGGAGAGTGCAAGTTTTACAAAGCGCTTATTTGTGTAAAACCAAAATTAAGCCGTAAAGTTTAAGGTATTATCCTATTGTCTTTTCTGTACCCTCGTTCAGGTGTAGGTATGCAAAACTGCCTAAATATCAGATGAACGGTACGACGCTGCGACGGCGCATGAAATAAGAATAAAAAAATAACTAAACAGGAATTTAGTGTAAAACAACTCAAGGATGTTAGCGGAAAAGATGTTGAATGTTTTATGCTTTTTTACTGGTGCACTTTATAACTTAAACTTTTCAAAATAAATTTATTTTAGCACCAATAATTTACCTTCTAAACTACTGAAGATATTTGTGAAATTGTTACCAGTCAGAATTAATTGTGAGTGTAATAAACGTGTCACACAGAAGGTTTACATAACAAATATTTTTTGTAAAACAACTAGCTGTTTAGTAAAGCAGTGGATTCGGCAATCAAATAAATATCGGTATATACTCATAACATTAAATGTGTTTTACTGGCCCGTTGCCAGCCCTTTTATTGAACTTTGACGAGCCTCTGGACGAGCAGAAATACTATACATATATCTTTAGTTTATTTCCGTAGATGCTCTCGACTTCAGCACAAATGGCATTGCCCGTTGTACCCTTGACTTATCATTTCTCCTGAATAAGCGATGCATTTACAATGTCATTTTCCTTACAGACTATTCAGACTTAAAAGCCGATATAAAACGGATGGATCATTTCACTTCACTGTGTGTGGTGTTGTACGATTTTCTAAAAGACATCTCGCTACCAAATACTGTAGAACTTATGGGATTATATGGAAGAGTAAGTGTTAACAATCATCTGTTATAAGTACTATTTTACAAATTGAATAATGTTTTAACAAAGTTTTAAGGAAATAAAGAGGCTATAATAATAATAATCTTTCAAGCCTTCGGTCTCATTTACTATACGCACATCTGTGGCAATCGTTACGGGTAGCTGGAGCTCTAAAAAAATCCAACAACAGTCTATCAACAGAACTTCGATATCGCTTAGTCCTAGTACTTGGGTTGTGGAGATCTGATGACAGTCGCTCCACGTAAAAAATTGAAGTTCAGCCGTATCGTAGTAGACTTGTGCCTTTTTTTTTTTTACGTGTGGAAATCCCCTCGGACCGTCACCCCACCGGGGTTTGCGGCGGGGTGGTGTGTCGGACTCGGACCGACTAAAACCACACGGTGTGCCACTCTGCGCCTGTAATAGGAGGGATCCGGGAACAGCTGTTATTAAGACATCCGGACCCCTCTTAGCGCCTGCCCGCAACGGCGCGGTGCCTACGCCAACCTGGTTTGGGAAAAGGCTCAGAAGAGGTCGTGTATCTTTTAACGGAGATAGTCTAGGCTCCTAGTGCTTTTCAATTAAATAATTAAAATATTCTAACATTTCAGATGGTAATCAACAGCTTTATGATATTGGATATAGACATGAACTCAATAGGTACAGGCATATATCTAGCGTCATCTATACTGGACCACAGCTGTAACCCAAACGCCGTGGCCACGTTTGACGGGAAGACTATCAATATTAGAGCCATCAGGGATATGCCTTGTTTGGATTGGAATCAGGTATGTTAAGTACAGAATTTTCAAAAAAAAACAAGCGTAAGAGTAAAGTACTATACTAATAATTATAATAAAGTTACCGTAGGAAGCATTGCTTCGTCACATGCGAGCCGACTCGACCGCAAACCTTACAGCAAACCGGTGATAATGTGTGCTTACCGGAGGCACTAAATCTCCCCCCTGACTCCGATTAAAGGGAGCGGCTAGTTTATATTATTATACTAATCTCTATATATATACCTCTTGTAATATTCCTCAATTAAGTCTATGGATGAGCCTAATGAATAATATATCTGCTGATAAAGCACTATTTTGAGTTTGGTTAATTTTAATTTTCAGATACGCATATCATACATCGACTTAATGAAGACTCCGTACGACCGGCAGACAGAACTGCTGCAGAACTACTACTTCTTGTGCCAGTGTGACAGGTGCATGGGTAAATGCTTTAGATGTGCCTACTAATTTGTTCTCGAATGTTCTGAATATTCTAAGCATGCGACGCTGTATTCTTCTCTTTGCCAGCTCACTTGAATAGGGAAAGGTTAACAAAAATTATATTCAATATTCATGTGAATATAGCCATTCGTTGCAAGTCTATAGAGTTGTAAATACAACGAAATTAAACTACAGTTTACAAGAAATATAATATGAGCAGACGGCGCTGTCGTCAGAATAAAAAAAAATCCATTGGAAAAATATTGCTACCGGTGTGTACACATCCTAGGTTAGTCAGCAAAGAATAGCAACCAGTATAAGCAAGTTTAGTAACCAGCAGAAGAATAGCAACCAGTATAAGATAAAATTGTTGTTAATTGCGATTAACTTTAATTATTTTCGAGTATCATCATCAACAACAGCGTTCAATTGTCTACTGCTGGACATAGGCCTCTCTGTAGAAAAGAGGGTTTGGCCTACTATACCAAGTTGGCCAGACGGTATAGGGTTTGTTTCAAGTTTTACTTATCTTTGCAGTGCTGTTGTCCCTTAGTCGGCTCTTACTACACCCACGGAATTAATAAGAGTGGTGACCACTCCGTATTCTTAATCCCTCACCACACAGACATCGTATAAATTAATGTGTGTCTAATAATCAATATAATCTATTTACTAGTACACCATAAACCTACTGTACGTACTTGACGGGCCTGTTGGTCTAGTGGTTAGTAACCCTGACTGCTACGCCAGAGGACTTGGGTTCAATTCCCACCCAGGACAAATAATTGTGTGATGAGCATGGTCATTTGTTCTATGTCTGGGTGTAATTTATCTATAATATGTATGTATTTAGAAATATATAAGTATGTTTATCAGCAATCTGGTTATCATAGTACAGGCTCTTCCTAAATTGGGATCAGACATCCGAGTGTAAAATGTGTGAAAATATTATTATTATTTAAATATTACTGTTCCTTATTTCGTTCAATTACCTAATTTTGCACAGAAATAAAGTCGTTGTTAGCTCTCGTTTTAATAATGATACAATAGGTCAAGTACTACAATTTGGCAACCGAAGTGCAATTTTCCTACTTTTAAACTTTCGCATTGTAAGCATAATTATCCTAAAAATAACCCTTAAGATCGTTTATGCTAATATGACCGTCATTTTGTACTAATTATAAAACATAAATGATTTTGTGCAGGTATTTATGTTTTATAGAGTAGGTACAAAATACGGTAGTCCCTGATAAATTTCGTTCCAAAATACTTAAGTATAATAACATTCACATTTTAAACGAATGTAATGAAACTGGAACTTTTTGTTAAATTGTTGGTCTATATGGACTAAAAGTTTAGTTAGATTTGAATTTGAATATTCTTGTAACTTCACATAACGCCCGATCCCTTAGGAGTGAAGAAGTGACGGCTAGTTTTTTAAATCTCCAAGTCAATAAATTTCATAGGGAAAACACAACAACGTTCAAATTAGGTTAAACGCTCTTAAATTGTTCCTTCTTTTTAACACAATACCCCTTTGCAGATGAAACACAAATAAAATATGCGCATGCGGCGATTTGTCTAAACAAGCAATGCAATAATCCTGTCAGCATACCGTGGAAGGAAGACTGCCTACTTGTCAGAAAACCAGAAAAAAAATCTGATAACGAAAATAATTCTGAAAATCAGAAATCAGAAAACAGTGAGGAAAAGTCTGATTGCAATAGTGGGGAGCAACTGGAAACTGGAGTGTCAAATGATATAGAGAGTAATAAAGATGATACAGAGGCAATACATTGTCACGAGTGTGGTACGAAATATAGTGAGAAACATATCGATGTATTCGTTAAGACTATGGAGTTCACGCATGTGCATTTACAGAATATGGAGAGGGCTTCCGTAGCTTGTATCCTTTTTGTTAAAATATTTTTATTATGCTGTGATTAAGCAGGAATTAGTCAAAAAGTATGAGTTTGCTTGACGCAGACTTGTTTTGCTTTATTGACTTACGTATCGAAGAAAATGTGACCAAGAAAGTGTTAGGTATAGGAGTTAAAGGGTACAAGAGAAGAGGAAGGCCAAAGAAAAGGTGGATGGACCGTGTAAGTGAGGATATGGCTAAGAAGGGAGTTAACAGTGAGATGACGAACGATAGATTGGAATGGAAAAATCATACTTACATTGACACGCTATTGAGATGCCACTGAGACGCCATTGACATCAGTCAAAATATCAGTATCCTACTAACATGTCGACCAATTGGGGTGGAAATCGGTTTCTCAGGGGTCGACATAAACGAAAACTGATTTCGGGGATCGATCTAATAATCGATCCCAATTAATTAACACAAATTCTTATTTGAAACTTAAGATACTGTATTAATTGTGTTACGTGTACTAACTTGTTATAAGAATGACTAATATTTTAGTAGCAAGTATCATTGTTGTACTTTTAAAAACTCAACAAGTCGATAAGTGTGCAGTAATTTGGTTATGGGGATCTGAGATATCAGTTCATTTTAGAAGGGGTCTCTTGCCCTAAATAGTTTGGGAATCTCTGCTTTACACCGAGTGAGTGAGGTTACTGGAGGTCACCCCCCCCCTTCCTGATTCTTGTGGGGGAGGGACTCTAATGCCAGCACCGCACTTGTGACTATTTGAGTTGCAGGTGACTACTCAATATTCCTAAACAAGTAACCTTAACTCCAGACCAGATATAGACGTATGCCAGTACTGTTTGGAACGGCAAGACGGGGTGGTGCACCCACTCAACGTGATGCACGCACAGACTTTAGACCACGCGTTCGACGCGCTCATACAAGTGCAGCTGTGGGAGAAGGCCTGTGGCTACGCTGACAAACTCATTCCTTGCTTCAGGTAAACAAAATTTAATTGTTCTACATTCCTCATACCAGGTACTTTTTAAGACATGTGCAGATTGCATAGCTGGGCATTAACTCGTTAATCCGTTAATTAACGAAGTTAACATTTTGATTAACGGATTAACTTTTAAGTTAACTTTTAAAAATGTTAACGGACACGTTAACTCCCGTTAATATGTGCAGAAGTCCGTTAATCGTTAATCCAATGCCTAATAGACCTAATAGTTACCGCACGGCACCGACAAGTGCCGGGCGGCGCGTGGCAGCGAGTGAAACAAAAACAAAACTAGATATATTTTGCCGGCGCGTGCGAGTGAGAAAGAAAACTGCGAAGACATTTGTTTCGTTTGATCATTTCATTACTTAGCGCCGGTGCTTAGAGTGACGAGTGTTTTGTTTTGTTTGTTGTTATTATAAATTACTGTCAGTGATCATTTGCGTGTTGATAATTGATTAAGAAGAGTGCAGTGGCAGTGGCAGTAACATTTGAATTATACAAGTATTTTGTTTTGTTTCTAACCTGTTAACTTCCAGAATCTAAACTAACAGGTTTTATAAGTTCACTAATGCAACGATATATACATGCAATTGTACACATATTAACGGATTAACGATTGACTTTAACTTTCGTTAATTCTTCCCAAATGTAACGCTTTAACGTTTAACGAAGCTAACTTTTTTTGTAGCGGATTAACGATTAACGAAGTTAACTATTTCACTAACGGTGCCCGGCTATGGCAGATTGAGAAGAGCAGTTTTACTAAATAATTTGATTTTGTTTATGATAAGATTCTATCTGTAAAATCGTTGTCTCAAACTTTATTGGAATATTGATATTAGTGTGTTCATATAAGGTCAGAAAACCTTGTAGAGCAAACACCAGATTGATAGAGGTCACTTCAATCCTCCTCGGAATGAAATAAGGGTCTGTCCAATAATGGTCACCTATCGCTGAAATAAATAAAATTATCATCCTTATTAAAGATTGTATTCAAATGTTGCGGTTTCTTGTCCCAAAAATAAGTTGTAACTTCCCTTCAAATTCTTTTAAATAAGTATTACATTTCTGGATCTTATTGTGTTATCCACACTCCAAGATCAAAGTTAGACAGAGACGAGCATTCCTTTGTTCGTTCTTTACTTACATCCCTGGCTTTATTAAAAAATAACCAAATATTAACTGTGATACTTTTTTAGGTTTTACTACGGAGAAAGAAACCCGCTACTTGGCCTTCTCTACTTGAAATACGGGAAGATTCTACTTTACAAAATGGACATCGAAAAAGCCTTGTCTCAGTTGAAGTGTGCTGAAAAAATTATTAAAATGACACATGGAGAGAGACATCCACTTTATAAGGAACAACTTCTGCCTTTATTACAACAAGCAATAATGGAATCATGAATCATTTAGTGCCTGTAATTAGTAGATAATTAGTATTTGATGTTTGAACTTTTTTAAATGAGACTTTACTCTTTGATTCTTTTTAGTATAAAATCACCACAAATTTGAGATTCTAAGACACACATGCACAGCTACCTTCTGCAAATTAAGAAAGATACTTGTACTGTTTGCATACATTTATTGAATGAAGTTACCCTTTCAGACAACCATCTATATTCTCTATACTTTTTGGGGCAAGATCATTTTAATATTGTGATTGTGGCTTTATCAAAATTTGTCACACATTCCAAATATTTAAATATATTTAAGAAGGCAATTACTTTAATAAAATAGTCCTTTTTGGAGAACTAGCTAAATTAGAACGCAGTCTATGAAGTGAAATATTTATTGACACAAAAGTGTTTCAAATAGTATAAATACTCTGGCTCTCAAACTAGTGTGAACTATAATGACTATTTAAAAATTTGGAAAAGGTGGAATTTGCGTATTATTAAACTAATCTTTAATGTACACTTCATCTTCTATACACATTAGATTTATAAATTGGGACTAAATCGCGACATTGTTTAGTTTTATGAGATTGAATTACACCCATGATGGCCGCGGAAGAATTGGCTTATAAACATTTGGCGACGACCCTGGTGTAGATGAGTGGTGCCTTTCCATCCTTACAGGTGCCAAAAAGCTAAATGTGAGAAAAAAGTTGAGCCGCTTTGGAACGTCTAGCAGATGTAAAACATCGAAATTATTTAGTAGAAATGGGTATAAAAGGATAGCTAGGAAAAAAAAGTAATATAATGCAATATTTGTAATATTATATGCAAAATTGCTCTACTTGTAAACTAGTATGACTATGTGTAAAAGTTAAATTTGGGAGACTTTAATTGATAGTAAGTAATATTTAACAAGATAAGGAAAATAAAAATGTAAGTTCATAGATAATCTTGTTCTACCCTGATCAAGAGCTAGACCCGGCGCTGTAAATATTAATCACGATAGAGTCCCAATTCGATTTAACTTATTTATATACTTCAATTGAATACCTATAGAAAGTAAGTTTTTTCATGTGAGACATCTCAGTGTAGCACATTAATATCAGTGAAAGAGATCTATATCTATCTGTATATGTAGTATTGGCATTGCCGCTAAGTGCAGTTATACCCTAAATATACTTGTGGTTAATTTACCGAGATATCTTAGTGCCTTAAAAAATTACAAACCAATAAAGAGTGAACAAACTAGAAAAGAGATTATGAATAGAGATAATTTTTGGTTTTATAAATTTGGAAACGGGTTGTCATAACATACATTCATAAAAATTCTTGGCAATAATAGTTTTAGAATTTCAATAAAACTGTGCAAACATGTTAGTTCTAAGCTAA
The DNA here is from genome assembly GCA_902825455.1 of Arctia plantaginis. Lineage (NCBI taxonomy): Eukaryota > Metazoa > Arthropoda > Insecta > Lepidoptera > Erebidae > Arctia > Arctia plantaginis. The sequence goes on along the minus strand of CADEBD010000046.1, from coordinate 2,805,348 downwards.
AGATAAATTTTATTATATTTTGTAAATTATCAATATATTCACACATCAAATACTATGATTGTCTGAATAATTTGAATTTGTCAATTAATTTTTATATGTCACAAGGCTGTGTAAGCAATAAATTGGATTAAGTTTATTTGTTTAGATGCCTTTACTGAATAAATGAATAAGTCTAACATTTTGTTTGGAATTATGTCAAAGGACAGGATATATGATAAGTCAGTCTGTAGTGGACAAGGATTGTAGGTTTTAAGCTGAAATTCATGAAGTGATTTCACATTGTAAATCATTTGCTAAAATTTCAGCATAAGAATAATGTCAATAGATAAAATAAATATTTTATTAGCCACACTACATTGTCATTAATTAGTCAGTTGTGTACTTGTCCGTGAAGAGTAGTGTGGCAGTCCAATTTGTCATTCTGTTGCACACTTCCTCCTCTTAGCATTGCTCTCATCTTCTGCCTCTAAAACTTTAATACGAACACCACAAACCTCAGCCCCATGTAACACTCGCATGGCCTCATCAGCTGCTTGTGTTGAGGCGTAACGAGCATACCCTACAGTCTTATTGGGCAAAGTGTAAACATTGATTAGGTCCCCAAATCTACAGAATATGTCACGTAAAACAGTCAATGGAGGAGGTTGCGGCTTGCATACCAAGAAACACCTTTTAGCAACTTCACTGTCTATATCTGCCAGTGGTTGGGGCGGGGGTAACTTTACACTGCAGTAATTCAAGTCATTACTGTCATGATTTTCAGAGATCCCTGTAGTTGCCATTTTAATCAGCTTAGACGCTTCTGCTATAGCTTCAGCCAGCTGAGCTAAATCAGGAGTTGCAGAATTAGCTGCAGACTGAACAGCTTGGCTTAAAGTACGAGCAACCTGAGGTAACCTATTAAAATTCTGTTCATGGTAATCAAATTTAGACCTATATGGCTTAACGTAAATTTTCATACCCGGTGGGTATTCAAACTCATTTAATTTTTGAACAGCATAACCAGCACAGATCGGGTTAGAATATGAAACATATCCTTTTCCACATTGACGTACTGGATCAACAAAATATTGACAATCAACCATTCCTGGTATTATATCAAATAGACATTCCACTTGCATTTGAGATAACCGTGGACAACACATAAAATTAACTCTCGTAAAATTAGCTGAACGGGTGTTCATCATAGAAATGAGATCCAAGTGAGGACGCTCAATCGAATTTGACGCTGAAGCCAGTTCATTGATATTGGATTCAAAAGATGTACGCATCGGTGACTTTCTGTCCTGCTTTGGAAGTGCAAATATAGCTCTATACTTGTGTGGGCACTGTTCAAAAGCAATAGCTGCTTCTGAAAAGAGTTTGTATCTAACATACGCAAAACCTCTCGGTTCCCCTGTCTTACGATCTTCTTGTATGGTAACTGATTCAACCTTACCATAGTTATTAAAAACCTCATATATTTCATCTTCAGTAATGGTTTTAGGTACAGTTATAAAGAGTCTATTGAATTTATTGTCCTCATGTTCATTTTTAACAGTGTGGATATCAGATCGATTCGCCGCCACCATAACTTTCAAGGGGCGATCGGTCGGTTTAAGGCTCTTCTTGTTCATTTCCTCCAAGGCGTTTGCAGCTTCCGACGTTTTGGAGAATTTTATATACGCTACGCCTCTCGGTTCCCCCGTGTTATGATCAACTGGGATGCGTATATCATCAATAGTACCGAACTTAGAAAAGGCATCGCGGAAGTCCTGTTCCTTATATCGTCTGTCGCAAACTAGAAACAACCTTGAATACACAGGACTGTCCTCAGAGGTATCTTCATTACGCTTGCGTCTATTATTCATGTTTAAATAATACAATACCTATTCGAAGTTATAGCAGATATCTTTCGATAACGTGATAAACAGTGTTTGTGTAACTATTGAAATAAGATAACTTATAAAAATATACACAGGAAAATAGAGCTCTTAAATGCGCATATAAATTATCCATAAGTTATTCAAATTCAATATTATTAAAAGTTGAATGAAACAACAAGTGACAAAACAACTCACTGCTCGCTCACATAATGCAACATCACAGATAACTATATACTAGTCAGAGATTCAACATAGAGGATTAAGCACAGACAAACGGGTTATGAGTTTTCCAGTCTGTTAAACATAGTGATGTACCGGATATCCGTATCCGTATCCGCGGATATCCAAGGGAGAAGAGAGATCCGTAACCGTATCCGTATCCGTGACTTTTTTGGCTGATCTCACAATACATATTACATAGATGAAATTCTATATAGGTGATTTTGTATTCACTGTAAAACTCTTAAGTATGTGTTTGTAACACTATAAACAGCAACTTTTTTTCTGGCCAAGATCAAAATGAAAAAAAAATTGGTCCTCCATTCAAATGACCAATCAAATGTTGTTAGTTTGTATAGAGAAACAATTTTTTTTCTTTCGTTTTCGGTGTTAGTCCAGAAGAAAAGTTGTTGTTTATAATGTTACTAATATGCACTTCAGAGGTTTTCAGTAAATTTAAAATAACCCTGAATAATGGTTATTAGGTAGCTATGAAAAACTATTGAATTCGGTTCAGATTACTTTTTATTTCTTAAAACAAATATTTGGCACCTTTGTATTGCAATCATTTATCGTACTATACTAAATCAACTAGGCAGGTCGTAGGTACTGAAAGAGCTATCTTTATAATGAGATCAATCAAACATCTTTGTATTAGCTTATTAAAATAATGAAATATTTAAATATCAACGGCAAAGCGTCAAGTGGCGACAACTATCAAGGTCACGGGCTCCGATTGAGTAAGAAACTTAAGATCCGTATCCGTATCCGCGGATCTTGACACCAAATATCAGTATCCGGATCCGTATCCGCGGATATACTTTGTTAACGATCCGGCACATCACTAGTTAAACACTTTAGCTTATGGGCTTGATGTTTGATGATTTTGACTTTTCCTATTGATGATACGGAGTCGTGCATGCTATTAGTTTTATGCAATTTAATTAGTACAAAAAAGGCTTTCAACTTGTCTAGAAAACCAACTTCTTTCTTGAAAGCTATCTTTGGATACAAACGAGACTTCTAATCTGACCGTAACTATAGGTAATTGAGTTGGCTATTACTATACACACGTATGGATTCATCGTAATCATCATTATCTCCAATAATAAAAAAATAATGAAGCACTATATTACACTATATCTGACACCAATCACAAATTTCAGTTGGTGTTGTCTTTTCATATTCCCCTATTTCATTAAAAAGTTCTGCAAACATGCACATGATCGATTCATATATGACATCCAATTTCGATTTACATAAATTTAGTTTAAAAATAACAAACTAGATACTTTCTTTTTTAAAAAGATGACTCAGTGATTAATTGATGGATTTCTTTTTTTTTGTCATATGTGAGTCTATCATGATCTATCTTTTAATTTCATTACATGAAATAAATGATTGTCAATACCTTGATAATTATTTCATTTAATGGGCTACCGTTAGTAAACTCAACCTTCAAGTGACGGACAAAGTGATTATCTGTAGTTGGTCGACACATTTAAAAACACCTTCAAGCAATATTCTTTGAAAGTGTTTTATACACGCAAAATGTCGACTGGTACACCAATCTACTGTGCTATATTGTTGACGGGGATTTGTTTTTCTGTTACCAATAAGAGATCTAGTTCTTGAAGATGTCTTTAAGAAATCAGTTCTTTTGATGGTGGGAGAAATTCTGCGGCTATATCCTCTGTATCCAAATCCTACAAAATTAATGCACTGACACTCTCACCCGAAAAGAACTCCGGCGGCACAACAAAAGCAAAAACAAAAGGACAAGAAGGTTTACTTATTAGACTACAGGCATTCTTATCATTTTCGCTAAATAAAAAAAAGTAAATACTTCATTATCATTAAAAATTTCACAAAAATTAAAAAATGCAAACATTAGAACTAAATGTAATGATTATTACCTATCATTAAGTAAAGACCTGATAAGCATTATAAGTTTTTTTAACAAATAAATATAATAAAAGGAAAGTGAATAATCAAAAGATGCTACTAGCGCCGTTGTTAGTCCTCCATTTGGTCAAAATAATATAATCTATAAAGTAAGAGCCGTTGTATTAAATTCAAATCTATTTTTAAAACTTGCAACATTAGCAAACGCTGTGACATATTCCGCGAAAGATTATTTTTGGTGTATTTTACCATTTTTATTACAGTATTCCATTTATTTGAATCTTAAAATCGTATTGGAATACAAAAAATTGTGTTTGTGTAACGTTGTAATGACAGTTTACATTGTTTCATAAGACAACCTCTTTGAGTGTTATCTTTTAGAACTGTGGACAATGTATTCAGTTGCGCTTTGGAGCATGTCCAATGTAGTCAAATGGTTAACAGCAGTCAGTGAGAGCACTCCTGCGTCCGATGTTGTTTGTTTTGACTGCGAGCACTGAAGTAAACAGTGTGGTCGGGATATTTCATTGACGGATGATGATCGATTGAGAACTTACCAACTTTATAAAAATATTCTAGTCTTCTCTCTTCCATATACCCTCAAGTTTGGTGATTTACTGAATATTTGAATTAAAGACAGTTAGTGTGTGACTCGGACTGGTACTTAACGTGCAAAATGTTCAGCAAACATTATGAAACGAGGCTGGTGCAGCAATGCAGCCCTCTAAGCAAGAAACAGTGCCTAAGGTTTCCAGCAACACATACAAATGGAGATAGATTTACGCCGTGTCGTGCAGGGAACAACTGGCAGACAGCATTTCAAGGTAAGTCTTTATTAGACATCGTTTTTCAGTGGATATCAATTTTATTCAGTAGAAATGAACTTTTATGGTGAAATATGTGAACTCTATGATGGCCTAAAAAAGATATGATAAATCTTAAGGGCACTGAGGTTGAATTGTGTGAACTATCTATTTATATTATCTGTAATGTTTCACAATCCATGTTCTTGTAAGATATTTAATATTAATAACTGATCTCAATATTTAGTTGTATTAAAGATGTTTATGCTATTATTTGTAATATCTATGTTAACATATCTACGGCTAGCAATGTTTACAATGATACATGGTTAAAGTTTTATCAGAAATGCAACCTGACAATCAACATTAATTATTAATAGAAAATATGATTTTTTATTTTTTTAAGGGTATCATATACTATCAGTATTTACTAAATTGATCCCTAAAACATACTTCTTCCTCAACTCAACCTTCATTCCCTTGACCCGATGAGAGATCCTCCATAAGATGGTAATAAAAAAATATATGCATACTTTTTTCAACAATATATGATATATAAAAATTTACAATCACGATAGAAAAACAATTCAATTAATTAGTTAAATGTACTATATCTGTTTTCTTCTTTATAATTCACTAGCTGACCCGCGCAACTTCGTCTGCGTCTCTCAATAGTAATAAATTTTCTCCGTTTTTTAAACATTCTTCATTGGTGCTCCGCTCCTATTGGTCTTAGCGTGATGATATATAGCCTATAGCCTTCCTCGATAAATGGGCTATCTAACACTGAAAGAATTTTTCAAATCGGACCAGTAGTTCCTGAGATTAGCGCGTTCAAACAAACAAACAAACAAACAAACTCTTCAGCTTTATAATATTAGTATAGATAATATAATTAATTAATTAAGAAAGGGTAGTTTCAAAAACTGCAAGTAAAATTATATTTTTTATTTTTGTCTAGAAATGAATACACTCAATTTTGGAGAGTTTGAAATTTTTGTAAAAAATTTTTTGTTATTGGCTCACAAATTATTGTCTACACTCATGTGCGGCACCAGGATAGGTGTATGTTTTCTTTAAAATGCGAAAAGAGTTTTAAATATTAATAAACTATAGATTAATAACCTCACTAAAAAGCACCTTTCTTGGTTGTTTAGTAAAAAGCTGTTCAGATATTTTAGAGAATAAGGTTATCTGTTCACGGTTATCTGTAAGTGCATACCTTGCAGTATGTCTAATCACTAAACTGATTAGATAATGTAAAAGAACTACACTGCATGCATTAGGTATAGTGGTTTAAAAAGCTTTTTGAACTATACCTTGCTTAGTCATGATCAAGTAACACACAATAGGGATGTGTAAATAAGTATGACATTGAATTTCCTGCGTTTACAACTAGTAATTCAGGTCAGCGTCAATTGTACTACTTAGTGTGAACATCTGGCTGTGACTAGGTGTATATATGAGTAAATTTTAAACTATCACGTTCCATAATATGTGTGACCACGGCCAGTTGAACTGGTTGAAACTTCAGGCAATTCAAAGGCATGTACTTAATACCTATTGTGACCCTTGTGGCCCTATTAATGCCCTTTAACAAAATGAGGCGGTTTTCAGATTTCTTTTTTTTTAAGCACAGAACTCCGTTATTAATGACTAACTAATTTAATTGTTAATGCAATTTTTTTATCACACATTTAATTGCTTTAGTTGTATATATGAAAACGTGTCAATTTAAACCCTCTTCTAATTGTGTTGGAATGTCACTCTGTATGAAGTTCAGGTAACAATACTAGAGTATTCTCATCTGAATAACATATATTTGACATTTGTAACTGATCTTATGATCGAGCCAGGTTGTTGATAATTAAACTTTTATATTTATAAAATTCATTTTTTTTTAGTTTGACAAATTATAATCATAATCAAACATAGTCTGCAGGCTGTTTGCTATGTACTAGTACTTTTTTTTACAATATCTCTGTTAACTACGAGTTTAAGTCCAACTACCCTTAAAATTTTTGAAGTTTGTTTTTGTAAGTGAAGCAGAAAAATGGCATTCCATAATAACCAAAATTTGACAAAAAATCTCGCAATGCAGTTTTTCTCCTTACTTCTAATTAGTTAATTAACAAAATTTTAGTGACCCTATTAACATTGATACATAAGTTAAGTTAATTTTCTGTTAATCTGTGTGATGATCGGATCCACTCTCTTTAAGGTCTTTCCCCTCCTCTTTCACTCTCGGTCTTTCCCCTCCTCTTTCACTCTCAGTCTCGGATTTCTGGTGTGATACAGGAGGTTTTATACCCAGGCCACTTAAAGTTTGTTTTTTATGTATCATACCCATGTTATTTTTTTCTTAATTTTGCTCTGCTCTATATATATTTAGATTACTCTGTGTTCCATGGCTTTTTGACAAGTGGTTCTATGTTGTTTTACTATTTAGTAACAGATTGAACCTTTTAAAAAAAAAAAAAAGTACTTGATACTGTCACCTTTAAAATTATAAAGTTGAGACCACCTTTTAAAAAAAAACTTCTACAGTGGCAAATTACTGATTTACTCATGTCGGAATTTTGCTATTGCAACGTTTAGTCTCCGCTCATCCGTTTCTTAGCATTGCTACTTCAAGTGCCTCCTATAAATAACGTAATAATTCAAATTTATTATGCTTGTCTACTTACATCCAGTAATAACAATGGCCATTACTTTCGGTCTAGGCAAAAAACCATAGCTAAATTTGGTCACGCTTCAGGGTCTTACGATGTGAACAACCTGCTCACAGGTTTGCCAAGGTCAAAATTGGTTTCTAGGAAGTAAAGAAGAAAGATTTCGTAAGTGGTTGTGAATGTTCTACATGTCTTCTGTAGTACTGTCGGGATTGTTTGTTAGCTTCTGGAGGGAAGCGCTTGATTTATTATAAGAGTAGAGAAGGTAAAATGGCCGCGTCGAAGAATATAAAAAAAAACAACGAAAATCGCAATGGTAGTTAAAGAATTCCGAAATAGAGATCTTTTGGAAAGGGCTGTTACAATTACAACAGTAGTAATGACTCTTCAGAGTTATCTGTTCTCTTTTCTTCCTAGTAGCAGGAATTGCACCTCTATTTGCGTCACTTATATTCATAAAACTTGGACCATGTTAAAACGTCGGATGTGTCGGCAACCCAACTGAAGGAATCGATCTAATGTCATTGATAATTGCCTATTTCTAGACTTTCTTCTCTGCCATACATATACTGCTTATATGCATAGTTTCTTGACTAATCATAGCTGTAGTTCCACTCGCTCTTTATTATTTTCTAGGTATCAATAGGATGCATGGGAATTGAGATCTTGAAATCTTAAGTAGTTTTTTTTATGGAAGTCACCTGAAGGAAAGCAATGAAAACGATTTTATGATTCCTTATGTAGTTGCAGCGGCTACTAAACTCGTATTAGGAGAATAGTAATCAAAGCTATGATTCAGCACATATGGCTCTATCAGAGTCATACTACGACTTCATATAAAATCAGTATTAAGCAATTTTTTCGTAAGCCTAAGCCGCGTAAAGCCTACCGCCGTAGGGAGTAATCAGTGGTTGCTGTTCACTGAGTGAGTAAGGTAACCAGAAGGGGAGAGATTGAAAGGGCAACAACGCACTTGTGTCTGCACTTTGTGTGTCCATTGATAGCAATAGTCATTGAGCATCTGTTACCTGTCTGTTCGTTTGCCTCCAATGCCATAGACAAAGAAACTAGTTAGAAATTTATAATAAGTTATATAAATCTCTAATTAGTTTGACATTAGTATGCCAATAAAGTTCTGTTTGCCTTGAACGTTTGGTTACTTTACAAGCGTGTAAGATTACAACAGCATGGCCCTATAAAAAAATATGTAGGTATTAGGTATTGCAATTTGTCACAAATTATTGACGCTCTTCGTGTTATATCGCAACGGACACAAAGGTATTTTTGTTTTGCTTGATGTTATGACTACAATTTTGACTTTGACTTGTAAGGTGTAATTTAAAAGCAAAGTCAATACTGAATGCAAATGTACGGTGCATTTGCAAACTTATAAACACTATTGCTTGTTATTGCATCCGTTGCCGATCAGGGCTGCCACTAAAGCAAATTTATGTTATACCTACTAAAAGAGTACAAAATCAAATCCAAGTATACAAGACGCAGTGTTGTTAAAAGTTAGAGGATTAAAACTAAGGAATATTAACTGTGATTTGGGTTGTCAGCTTACTCTACTAAGCGTCGAACATAGTGTCATAATTTATATTTCTTACATGAACAAAGTTAAGTCAAAATAATAAAATAAATTCTCAAGAAATATAAAAATAGAGCAGTAAATAGATACAGAACTGTTGCCTGTGGTTACCCTAAAATGATACAGGCCTGAGTTAACAGGACGATTGTGCGAGGACTAACGATTCTATCGGGATATTTAAGATACAATTTGGTAGCCCTGCGGCTGTTAACATTTACTGACGTCCCAGTGTTTGTTTAAAACGAGGTTTGACCTTACGATTCCATTTATTTTAAATTTATTAACTACTACCATGTTACAATATAAATAGCTTTATTAAATCCAACACCATGCTCGTGTTAGCCTGTTAAAATTTACTATACTCTCTATCTTTTGTCATTCGACGTTAACTTCTGAACATTGATTTTCACAACGAGCTTTCTTAAATCGTCCCAATTCAGTAAGTATCTAAAACTAAGCCTGTTCGTTATTTTTGTGTTGTAATAACTGTTTTTAAGTTTTTCGTGTAGGTACAGAACACAGTTTTACTGGACTGAGGCATATTAAACAGACACTTTTTACCAACTATAGTTTTAATCTACTTACGTAATAGAAGCAAGCCAACTGCTGACGACCTTGCACTTTAGGGATAAAATCTTTCTTCTTTTCTTTCTTATCTACCTTTCCTTTCTATATACTCCCAACATGGAAATGAAAGGTAATAGAAAGAAAGGTAACAGGAATATTAAAAATGTAAGCAATAACTTGAATAGGTCAGGTTCGCATCATATCTCTAATTGCCTATTACCATCAAATTCATATAAAATATAAGACAGTAAATAAAAAGTGTACTAAAATTTGCTTGCTCATCTATGTTAAATTACGTACGTAGCAGGTTGAACAATAACTATCCTTCCATATAAAATAAGTATCGTTCCATAAAATAAATATTGTTCCAATTAACTTCACTCGTTTATACCTGGACAGTATTCTTGAGCGCTTCTTAGTTATTTACGACATTCATTCGACGATCACCTTCGATCTAATGGTGAATATACAATACCGTAGCAGTAGCGTCCTTACTAACTGAATTAGTAGTTATGAATTAATTAGAATACGTTTTCCTTAAAACTCTTTATTTAAAATTATTCTATTATAACATATTTTTTAGGGAAACTAGGGGTACATAAACAATATAACCAGTGATGTGCTGACCCAAATAAAACAGCAAGTATGCGTCATCTAGATGAAGGAACATCAAGGAACAAATACTAGTTAGACTAGATCTATAAATTATTTTTAAACGGAAAAAGACTTCTTATTGATTACGTTACTCAGTTTTTATAGCTTTCTGTAATTGCACCTGATAATAAAATGCGATTACCATGAAAAAATAATTTAAGTGCTGTATCAATCAAAAGTCAATAATCTAATCTTAGTCTTTTTGCTAGCTACCGCCTAATAGAACGTAATGACAATGATTCGTACAAAATTTCATATATTAATGATGGGTTGTTGTCTGACACGTACGTCTCAACTTATTTCAGAAAGAGTGATTGAAACGGGGCTGATGGTAGCGGTACTTGAAACCGAACAAATTTTGATATTTAGAACGAAACTTTTTCTTTCAATTATTCTGCCTCTGGTCGTGTTTTGGAAATAAATGCATCATCCGATCCAATCCGACCCGTAGTATCTGAACTCTTTTTTTCATTACAATAATGAAGATCGAATAAAGTACGATTAAAAGTTTGGTATAAAAAACCATAAAGGTAGACAAAAAAAAAACATTTAATCGTGTCCATATTTGCATTTTGAGTAAGAAATTGAATTCTATCTAGAAATTCAAAGATGAGTCGGAATGCTTTTTGTCCTTTTTAACCACAATTCTATGAAGTATCAACATCTAAGATACCGTAAAGCTTATTACTTACCTAAGCATAGCTAACTTCTGTACCGTCCAATTATCAGCTTCGCTGTGAACTTGTGCTACCGAGCTAATTAGTATCCAAGGTGAACGGCCCTTGGCTCACATGTAATTAAAACTCTTTTAGTATCTAGCAAAATTAAAAATGCGACTAAATCATGGTACCATGAACAATGGTGCTTTATTTATAATTCATGAAACTTCACGCTCCGCTACCTGGACGCTGTACACCATTTGTTGGAGAAAGTTCACTAATTCATTGTTTAACTTGGAATAGACAAATGTGGAGATAGTTACGTTTTATGGTGATGAAATTTTTAATTGGACGTTTCATTAAATTAAATCATCTTGGTCATAATTTTAGGGGGGATATGCATTTATATAACTGTAAAATGTAAGGAAATAAGTGTAGCGGTGTAATAGAGTCGGGTTCAGTGAGTCCTTAGGGATAGGTCGGTATCAACTCGTGCGCATCCTGCACGCGTCTGGTTTTTTTTTTAAACTAAGGTTTGCGCACGTGCCTGTTGTTTGTTAAAGATACTTATCTTGATCTTTGCTTAATCTGTTTATTCCTTAATTTGTATAGTTTGAAATGGCAATGGTCATTACTTGCTATTAACTAAAAAAAATAGAAGACATAATACAGGTTTAGTAAAATAATTTAAAATATAGATAGGTATATGATTATATTTTTTTATTTCTTATGAGAGTATAGTTTTGCCCTTAAATTATGCAGCTTTTTTCTTTTTTCTATTTTTATTTAATTTATTTAAAAAAGTGCTCAAGCCTGATAAGTTAACTTTTAAATTTGAAACTTCCATCTCGTCCTCGCACTTTGACGGTCATCCATATTCTTTAGAGTTCTGGCCATTCTGTTAACCGACCGCGACTTATCTAGGAAATACTTACAAGATAACTTTAATTTTGCTGGTTAACCGCGGTCTTCCATAATGTGGAAATGTAGTTCTGCAGATTCAATCTGTTGCCAAACAGCGCTATTAGCATGGCTTTGTGTGACTTTTATACACAGGTAGCACAGTAGCTTAAGTGGTTGCCTCGCCACTATGCACCGCCGAGTTTTGTAGTTACAAAACCCATACGGGACAAAAATTTGTGTAAACAACAAACAATTATTCCGAATATTGTAGCTTTTCTTTTATTCCTTCGATGATGTGATGATCTTTGTCTACCATATTCCAGTTGAAACCGCAGTGACTCAAACCAATCATTTCATGCTATGATAATGATTTAAAATTAGCATTTATTCCCATCACTAGTCTAAAATACATGCGGAGCAGTAGCACATTTGAATATGTATAATGTCAGCCTTACGTAATAGGTGCAACAAGCCTATTGTTTCCAAACTGTGTTGCTACTGACATTTTTTCGACAAAAAATCTAACATTCAATGGAAACGAAACGTAAAAAAAAAACGTGTTCAGAGAGCCGGTAAAAATGAAATCAAATAATTTTAGTCATTGTACATTATGGGAAGCGCGGGCATACTAGGTTCCAGACTCATAAAAATAACTCTTAATTTTTTTAATGTCTGTGTCATAATAAAAAAGGCTACGGTGGCCGGTTACAATTTAGTTCTTTTTCCATTAAGTTTAATAAATAAAAGTAAGTGAAGTTTTGCGTTTCTATGTTCCACAGAAGCGTGCTATATTATGTGTGTAATAAATTCGTTAATGGCTTATTACGTTACGCTCAGTAGCGTAAAGTTTATGTGATAGAAGTACCCCTTGTTATGGCATTTGAAGGTTCATTGAACTGCTTTTGAAAAAAATAATTTACATATTTGTTTATTTATAAAAACTTCGTGCACACCAGCACAAAGGCAGACCTAATGCATAAAGCATTCTTCGCCTGTTAAATAATAATGTTGTAGGTGCGAAAGCAAAAGCAAATTGAAAAAAGAACAGTGATCAGGTTTGAAAAAAAAAGTGGAATTAAAGTTTGAAACAATTTGTTCGGTTAGCCCAAACTAAATATACACATTACACGGTATACAAACTACTTACTTACCTACCTAGTTGTAATTTTATTTCGACAGAGGTTTTAAGTGATGACTCATTTTGTACTTAACTGCGTTGTATAGAAAGAAATAATTTTTGAATGTCGCAATATTCAAGTTTTTATTCCTTGGTTCATCCCCATAAATATATTTTTTCAAAAAGGGTGTGGTGCATCTTGTATCTGTGGAAAAGTTGGACTTTTCTGCAACTGAACTTGTGGTGGATGTTGTGGTCAAAACTGTCAGAATAGCGCTCCAATTACAGACCAAGAAAGACGTCGGTAGTGATGATGATATTATTAGGGGGATGAAAACTAATTATAACAATTTTCTTAAGTTGTATACGATTAAAATATAACAACTACTTTTTTGATTTTTATGGCAATAGGGGTGTTTTAAGAGGATATAAAGAATAAATAAGGGTTGAAAAGTCACAAATAGTGTTTCAAACTATAAATCTATCTTTAATCAAAAGCTATATTCATTATTTCATTCGTTAAATTACTAAAGGTATGATTATATCAATTAGGGGTAGTTTTAGAATCTTTAGCACACATCGGCATAGGGTCGATTTTGAAAAGAAAGGTAAATGGAGCTTTATTCCAAATTTTCAAGAAAATCCATCCTTGAAAAATTGGGACGTTGCACCTTATTTTTACCGTCATTTACTGGACTATGTGCTTTTAGCTCATGTGTTAAAATCTTATGCGCTTGTATGTTGTTAAATTCATTTGACGGGCGTGTTGGTCTAGTGGTTACTGATCCTGCCTGCTCAGCCAGAGGCCCTGGGTTCGTACTCTGGAGAGAAATAATCGTGTGGTGAGCGCGGTCATTTGTGGTGTCTATAGATAAAAAAAATACACAGGTACAAACTGGGATCAGACGGTAGTGTGTGAGATCTGTCAAGTTATTTTTGTTGTCTTTATTACAGTAAATATACATAAAAATTACGTTTTTAAATACATTTACAATACAAAAAAATATTTATAAATATAAAAAATAGAGTCCCATCCCATTTTTTTTATATTATAGGAGGACAAACGAGTGGATGGGTCACCTGATTACTATTCATATTTTTTTCCTGTTAGAAAATATACATAAACTTTGATTATAAACAGTATCATCGCATTTGACTTTGCCAGCTACGCGACTTTGTCACGTCATCCGCTAATCGCGTATTAACACAAATTCCGTATCATAAGTTAAACAAACCACCAGCCCTAATATTTATCGCGTGCCTTCGCAATCAGAGCTCTAGGGCATTCACACCGTAGATAGTTCATTAACATGCATTAGTTAGGGCATCCGAAGCACTCGACCGGAACCATTACGCAATTCTTTCTCAACAGATTAAATAAGTACTTTTTCTATCTCGAATTAGAAAGTTTTACTTTAGTTTTTCTCTTATCATTTCATTCCATTTCTCTCTGGACGCCTATTTTACCGCGCTGATGAAATCTGATAGATTTATTATTTTTTATCAACTTTAAAAGAGGAGGAGGTCCTTAATTCGTTTGTAGGTTTTTTTGTTTAGTACCTCAACATTCCGTTATTTGTGGACCGATTAGACAAACTACTTTTTTGTTTGGAATTATATATATTTAACAAAAATCGTTTCTGAAAATGAATAAATTTTACAATTTTTGCAAAATAAAATTATTGATACTCGTACTCCTATTGGTCGTAGCTTGATGTTATATAGCTTGTAGCCTTCCTCGATACTCGATAAATTGACTATCCGATACTCAAAGACTTTTTCAATTCGAACCAGTATTTCCTGAGATTAGCGCGTTTAACCAAACAAACTTTTCAGTTTTCTAATATTAGTATAAATTACAATTCATCATGATGTACGTGCATTGATATCGGACACACTTTTTTTAAAGTTAATTATGTAAGTAATTTATAATAAATGTTTTTTTATACTTCCTATTTTATTCATTAATTCAACTGTCTTCTTAATAACTTAGGTATAGGTATTTATAATTGCGTACGGTCGTAGTCTCAACTTTTCGATCATGAATTCCTGACTGGGGAATTGTTTTTAAGTTTATAGCCTAAAAAACAGCAATACGAACATAAGAGTTGCATTACCATAAACTCATTTTGTTACTTGGGATCTATTACTGGAAAGTTTTAGTGCTGGCATGGAGGTGTGTAATAAACGTACCTGTGTACCTCTTAATGATATAGGGTACAATATGTAGTATATATAATATACATTTACTGTATATTGGTACTATAGTGCAATATACAGTAAATTTACTATTCATTTCTCACAGTTTCTGACCATCCTTCTTTAAACAAATGTCTTTCTTGATGCGTTAACAACTTCTTAACCTTAATAATCCCTACTAATTTTATAAAAATGAAAGTAACTCTGTTACTCTTTCGCGTCTAAACCGCTAAACCGATTTTAATGAAATTTGGCATGTAGATACCTTGAGTCATGAGATAGGAAAAGGGGTATTTACTGCGATAACCGCCATAAAAGGCAGAGACACGGGCAAAAGCTTGTTTTAAAAAAATATTAGATACAGAATAAAATATAGATACTAGTTTATACTTAAAATGTGCTTCAGTTGTGTATTCCTGTAACTTTTATAGCATTTATGGCTTCTTCCCCTGGTTCCTGGTTCAAGGAACTAAGGTGAAAGCCATGTGGTAGGTCTAAAATAGAAATCTATTTTAAATTGAAGTCCGTTCGAGACGAGCTAACCAATACCCGCCTATCTCATTCCGTACATCTCTACTGGTTATCCAAGTTATAAATGTTAAACCAGAACTACCTATCCCAGAATATTACTATTTCAATATGCTTGAGAAAAAATGTATTTTAATTCTTTTAGTTCACATAGTAACTTACTGTAATAGATTATAATATGGTTTCCAACACTGCTACAATATTTAATTTTAAGTATCATAAAATAATAATAATGCGTCGTGGTGCTTTACATAAAATTAGTCGACCAGGACAATGGTGTATTTCTCCTATCTAAATGGTTTTAATTATAGCTGGTGCAGTATGTTTACTTTAAGAGGTTTGATTTTAATGTGAACATTATCGTGTAATTTATTTTCGTTTAAATAAAGTTATTGAGGAGGTAGGCCATAGTGGTTTCTGCTCTAATTGCCCTACTTGAAAGTACCTTTAAAAAAAATGTACTTCTATTGTAGCGTTGTTTTTTTAAATGTGAGTGAGAGGTCCTCAGCAGCGTCATGGGAGACTGATGAGGATAGCATTCTTGTAATTCGTACTATCTAACTATTAAGAAAATCGTGTTGATTAAAGTTGATGGTATTAAAATTCACTATATAGGTTAGATTCAGGCTAGATCTATTATTTTCTTGTTTTATACTCAAATGTAATCAACTCTACTAGTGCTATCTCAAAGCTGTGATGGCTTTTAACGTTGAGTTTTATATAGATAGCATAGTTGCCTTTTGTTATTCCAAATAATATGATTCTTTTATAACACAAGTACCTGGATGACTTTGCTCGGTTTTCTGTTTCTTTTTTTGGTAAATTTTCTAAAAATGAAACCTAGCTAGATCGATTAATCGGCCCCGAAACCCCCCTGCATACTAAATTTCATGAAAATCGTTGGAGCCATTTTCGAGATTCAGACTATATATACATATATTAATAAATACATATATACAAAAATTGCTCTTTTAAAAGTAAACTGAAATATAGCGTGATAGAGTAAGACGTTTAGTATTACTAAAATAGGTACTTTTTGCTCTGTAATACTTTACAGTCTGGATCGCTATCCAGACTTATTCCTTGTATATCCGCTTGAGTGATTTCGCACAGATTTTTTTCAATTTACTGCGACTATGAAGCATGACGCACCTTAACTGAGGTTAATAGGGCCAACGCACTTGGTATAGGGATTCCATTGTATAGGAATATTATACAGAGTATGTATGTCTAGTTCCTTACAGTCTCTCATCCGAGACGGCCCATGTCCGTTTATCTTTGCCAAGTTCGCGTGAGGATTGTACTCGTTAGTAACAACTTGGGTATTTGATAGTTTTTAATCAATGCCGTGTTCGTCACGGTTGGTGCTATTCGCATGTGTAACAAAACCAGCCATTTTAATTTAATCCAGCATGTTAACTTGATGTTAATCTTTTTTTTTAACATCAGTGCTAAATATTTCAATATGTTAAGTTAAAACTATTCTTGTATGTATTTTTGGCCTTTCTCTTAGTCGCATTTCGTTCTTTCATTAATTTCTTTATTTTATTATACTGCTGAATAGAAGACATGCTAAGTATATAAAGACTGTAGGAAGAAAAATAATAAACGAGCTCCAAAAAATATAGCGCAGGTGTAAAATATATCTGAAGTGTATCTACATCCTTTGACCAAATTTGCCAGACGGATGTAGAAACTTGCCCTAACATTAAAATGGTAATTATTAACCATTATATCAGTCGCACGAGCCCGAGGTCAAAAGCCATCGAAGTCAATTATAGGTAGTTAATTTCTGTCGTATGCATTATTAGCGACTTTCAAGTATTGTAACGTATGACAATGGTTCTATGTAGTTCTGGTAATTCAAAAGAATTAAGTGTCTATATTGCTATTACAAATGATAATTTGTGTCTAAAAAATATGGTTCATTTTACATTATTGTTTTTCTATGAGTTGCTTTCACAAATATGTTATGTAGACAGACTGCAGTACGTACTAGACAATACGTCTAGTAAGTGCATTAGGTGCATCCAAAACATTTTTCTCCACACGGTTAATTTTAATTATGTATGAATGGTGATACTACAGGTGGGTTGTTAAAATGTAATTAAAAAACCGGGATTATGATGAGAATAAAATAATTTAGTAATTTTCACATTAGAATATAGTCCCGAGTCGTGGAGACGTAAAAATTATATCACCATATCTATACGATATGATGCTTATAAAGCAGAACAATAGTGAGCAAGGGAGTTCTATATCTTGGTCTTGTAACAAAACTATTGAGAAGTGACGACGTTTCTTCAGCTGTCCGTGTAGTCAATCATCAGTTCTATGCAGTCAATAAAATAATCATTATACTTAATATATTTATAATTTTGCACTTGCATGTCATATCAGACACATAGCAGATGCGCAAAACAGCCCTGACCTCTTCCAACAAGTTTTAATATTATAAACGATATTGTTCTCAAAATATCGTAAAAATTATCAGTTTAAAATGTTGTGCATGCACCGATGATAGCTTCTCCAACCTGTATGGTTACAGATAAATATACTACGTTATGTACACTTTCGACCGTCCTACTAACATCGGGTACAAATTACTTGACTCCTTTGATAACGTTTTTATCAGTGTATTGCTATGTGCATGTATTTGCGCATTTGGAGTCTTTTATTAAATGCAAAAATGATTCTTTAAAACCATCATTATCTTTAAATTTAATTCTAAAAGCACACACGTCTCCACGCATTTGAAATCTGTAGACCTCCCAGAATAAATCACCGCCAATTAATAAAAATCTCATCAGAACACATGCATTAAATGTTTTTAACTTTATCAATATCATTTATGTGATCATTTTTTTCTTTAATTTATTCTAAAAATATTAAATTTGGACGTCTCTGCAGTGGTTATGCAAATGATAACTAAAAACTCATGTTTAGCTTGACTTTATATCTACATAATGACGAATCACAGAGACGTTTGCGGCTTATTTACATTTCTAACAATGTGACTTCAGTAAACTTATTGTTACCGGCAGCAGTAGGTATCGAAAGGTTACTGTCATTCAAAAAATATGTACGAGCTGAATCACGGGAAACATGTCCTTTTAAATTTTTAGAAATCAAGATATGTAAAGTCGGAAGAATTTTTGCGAGAATATTTTTTTACTTTAATCAAAGCGCCAACATCCATTTAAGTTTATAGCAAATAATTGCATTTGACACGATGAGGATAATTCCTGCACCTGTGTAAACTTTTACACGATTCTGCTAATTTTGGGTGGGCGGCTGCATATTTGCACCATCAAAATTTGTAACTGACAAATTAGCACTTTCGGACACATCAAGTAAGATTAAAGTTCTATATTTATCTTAAATATTCGTTGATGATTGCATTTGATTGAACGCATAAATTTCGGTTCATTATTACATGTTTTGATGTTCTTATGCTTTTAGCTTATCTTTAATGTTTAGTAATGATTTGTGAGCCATTCAGAATTAATGAAATGTCATTTTATTAGACGTAAAGTGGTATAACAATTTCCTTTTTTCTAATATTGTGACTGCAGAATTTTATGTCCTATAACTCTGTCTAGTTTTAGTACGAGGCTGACATTTGAGACAGGTCTATAATAAGGTGCATGATATGCGCAGATTCGACGGTACACCTACGGTCATTTTTTAGATTTGACCAGCCTTCAACTTGATCAGCTGAAGTGATGTCATCTAGCTGCCATTATTCAATATTTGTTTTGGTGCATAAATTCGCTATTTGTTGCGAGTTTACTACAGATGTCTATTTTTTATTTAATTTGTTGACAATATGAACTAGATTTGTTTGTTATGAATGTAATTTGAATCAGCTGACTGTGATTCAGCTTCGTCGTACGTACTCTAACTGGACTTTCAGTATTCCAAAAGTATTTGTTCTTGGAAGTTCATTGTACCAATCAGCTGAGTCAACCTGTGCCTTTTCCTTTTTTATTGATAAGGGCAATATTGTCGCAACTTAGTTGCAAAGGTGTCGGTGTATATTATGACTTGGAATCACGTAAATAAATTAATGGTTATTTTTTAAATCCTGATATTCTTGTTTTTCGTATGTATACAACTGTAATTTCCAATAAATTGATTGTTGTCATGCAAATATTTCGTGCATCTTCTTTATTGATTTTCTAAGCAAATGATATCATTATTTTGCACCTCTGATGAAAAACCATTGTCCATTGATTTCGTATATTGACGACAAACTTAAAAATAAATATTTTTTGTATGTTGTCACGTCTAGACACGTTAAGCACCCTCCCCGCTGTCAGATTTTGGCTATATTGGTGAGTTAGGTATCTGCTAAGACGAGAAATACACATTGTTTAACATTCATCATTCACGTCACCAACACGAGGATTTAGTCAAGTTTTTTCTGAGATCATATTTTATAGACTTGTCTGTCGGTGCCTAACCTTATCACGGAATTAGATGCAAGTTTTTAGACGATGATTCAATAAAATATTGATTGATGCATGTTTTGATTTCCACTGTCAATGTATTTTTAATTTATGCACGATAATTGCTTATATCAGATGATTTTGTACAATAAAATAGTCGTCTAGCAACAGACGCATCAAATTAACTTCTAATAGGTATAACTCTTTGCATTTATGTATTGATCAAATATTACGTTAGTAGTTAGACTAGGCAGGGCAGGTACTTGGGTTGAATTTTTCTAGGTAGTAGAAGGTATCGTTATAAATCTTATCTAAAATAGTAAAGTTATAATCAGGTATGGTTGCGTAATTCATTTTGTTTCCTAATAATCGATATTAATTTCTAAACATCCACATATCGTGCATTTAATTTTGAGTTGTTACGTCAGATACTTTCATTTCACATATTATGTCGTACATCAACAAACGACTTATATTAACGTCTAATATTGGCAGTACAGAATCCTTTTATGAGTTTGAAATGCATATATGCCTGCCTGTCTCCGTATAAACTTTAATTAAGCCAAATATCATAATTTACATTACAATTTGTCCCTTCTGTATCAATCCTTGCTAAAACAAACCTTTTTGTTACTATTTTCTGTCAACTGGTTCTACTCAAAATTCTTTCGTTGGCTTTTACAGGATAGAGGAGTTTTAAAACCATTAAAAGTTTTTAGAAGAAACCTAATTTCTGCTGCTCGTTCCTTGACCTAAACTGTGTTGTATAGAAATCTTGAAACAAGTTGAATATTTTCAAAGCGTATTCATCTGTGCCGACTAACTGTTTGCTCTGAGATTTCTATAGGCACTTCGAGTACCATTTGAAAGTAGGTTGGAGAAATGGACGCATCTAGGAATAGCACTGGAGTGTTGTACACACAGTCTTTCTTTACGCTGGCTCAATAGCACAAGTTCAAACTCGACAAAATAGCTTCCATGACTAAGTCATAGAAATTAGTATATAATATTTACTAGGTTTACCTTAGCGGTATTTTAATAAAGGCTTGGTTTCTGGTGACATTCTAAATTCCGCACTCTAGCACCCGACTGCGAGGTGTTACCAAAGAAAACATTGCTAGTTACACTGTTTGCTTACTTATGCCAATAGTTATGGCCTCATTGAGTTTCTGCTACTAGTAGATCTACATTGCCTCGAGAAATATAAGTACGCAAAAAATACTGATTGAACAGAAGCTGTAATAAGGCAGCGTTTGAGGTGTGATGACTGGATAATCGTTCGTTGGTTCTAATGACATGTAGCAACTAAGAACAAATGATTCTCTGTACAAATATTGTCAGCTGTAGGTTTTTCTACTTTTTTGTATTGGTTTTAAATTATTATTGTATGATTCAACACACGTACATAGCAATATTGTCGTGCTAGATCGAGTTGACGACGATGTATTTTCTTATCATTGTCACATGGCATTATTTAGAGCTTAGAACCAGATGATTAATGTCCTAGACATTAGCATGTATTGTTGTTTCACTGTGTAATTGCTAAAGCCTTTTTTGTATTGTCTCCGCTCTTGACACCTGAGATGAAATATAAATCAGTTGTCAATGTGTTGAATTTGGGCCGACGGCGTACAATGCTTGGTAATAAATTGACGTCTCCAAGATTTGTCTGGCTTGCATCATCATTCTTGGCTAAATCCAGATGATTTTTAACCATTTACTTTGTATTAAGACTTGATAAATTAAATATACCAATGCGGTCTGTTATTTTTTGCTATCTAGTAATATTGACTTTACGCGATCATTATAATCGCTGTTGGTCATGAAATGGTCAGCAAAAACGTCAACATATTCTATCAGTCTTAGGTAAAAATTAAACAAAAAATATTTTGCATGCAAAAAGCGGCGTCGCTCACGATCCTTGCTTATGTGTTAAGTAATGAACCACGTTTTGGTTCAATGCACTCACGAATCTTTATTTTACTGAATATTCTAATACCTAGCAATTCTAGAGACTATCAATTCATTTGTATTTAAAGTTATTATTTGAAACTCACGATTTTCTTGCTCCCAACGAGCGATTGGATACGATTGCTCTATAATTGTATGTTCACAATTGAGTGCATAATATGAATTCAGGGATATTTATTAATATACTGTATCCCGTATACAATTTGTAGTGCACGTGGGTGTTGATGTGCCTCCATATTATTTGATGTCATTTGTTGCGTTAGACAATTGTGGCGGTTCAACGCACCGCATTTAGGTTCGCAGCCAATTTTCCGTTTTCCACGTTGCGTCATTTGAGTTTGTAGGCACACCTGTTTTAATACTTCTGTCGATTCAGTGTCTGTAAGCAAGTTGCAACACGTACGTACTTATAAGGAAACTTCTTCTTTATATGAGATCATTTTCTGAGTTATCAGAATTAATCACTGCTTGGATTCTTTGATTTTAAATAAATGTACATACCTAAAGATGGCTTTCATGTTACACGAGTTGTGGTTTTTTTTTTGATGTAAATTGTAAAATTTTCAGTAAATAATAAATAGGTTATTAATAAAGACTTATTTTATACGAGCTGACTCGCGCAACTTAGTCTGCGTCTTTTAAGAGGAATAAATTTTCCCCGTTTTTTAATATTCTTCATTGATGCTCCGCTCATATTGGTCCTAGCGTGATGATATATAGCCTATAGTCTTCCTCGATAAATGAACTATCTAACATTGAAAGATTTTTTTCAAATCGGACCAGTAGTTCCTGAGATTAGCGCGATCAAACAAACAAACTCTTCAGCTTTATAATATTAGTATAGATATGAGAATTTTTTCATTAAGTTATTTATAAAAGAGATGAGATAGTGGTCGAAATTGGACCATAATTCATACTTAGCTATTCATTACCAATATAAGTTTAACTATACTAGACTAGTTTTTGGCAGCGACATCAGACATCGTAGAGGATACGCTACTACCAAAAATAACGAAGTTTAATATAAATTTCTAACCCTGTACTCTTAGGGGTGAATTTTTTAAATTCTTTGGTTAGTGCTAGTGCCAGTAATTTCATGCTTCTAGGCCTCAGCGGTTGCAGCTGTGTATTAATCGATCAATCAGTGAATTTCTTCTTTTGTATATATAGATTAGTGTAATTTGATGTAGCCATTTTCATGTTTTTTTTAATGTAAGTAAAAAAATATAATGATCTTAAAGGCACAAACTTCAATTATTCATAATTTAACGCTCCTTCAGTTGCGAAATATTTATAGGAATGTATTCTATTCGATTTATATCTCGCGCATTAATATATAATATTAACATTTAACTATTCCTACCCAGACTTAAACTATAAAAGATATGCGTTTATTCCATTTTAAAAAACAAACTTGTGTAAATGTTTTCCATTCTTTTTTTTTGCAAATATTCTCCTTCAAAAGCATTATAAGTCAACCTCTTAAGCTATTAGTAGTTGCATGCACCAATATTGTCATACAATAACCACTGGCCGGGTCACCCGATAAGAAAGAAAGCCGATAACCGGTGCATTAGGAACTACAAACACAGCTACTGTTACCATTTCTCAATACCACACTTGTTTATATATCAAAGATAATGTTTAAAGGTTAAAGAACCTGTTACGGTGTAAACTATGTTGTTTGAAGTGTGGATGCACTAAGCAGTTAGATAGAATGCAATGTTAACTGTTCCCGATCCCGTTATTGACCTGACTGCACTAGCAAAGTACCTACACGGTACTTGCAACTACGAACTTAGAATTTTCCTATGAAACGTGCCAACGTTCTCAAGGTAGAGCAATTGCATTTCAATGCAATATCCTACGGCGAATAGGATATTGCGTATTTTATTGTTCCGTTAGATAGTGAATTCTACTTCTAAGTTATCCATAGCTTATACTATTTTTAGCACTTCGCACCTTTATTCATAAACTGAATTAACTTAGAATTTCAAAATTGTGGGAAATCGCATTTAAAGTTTGACATTCATGTACGTGCGAGTTCGTCAAAAAGAGAACGACGATCTGTTATCTCTGCCATTTTCATGGTATCGAGTCGGCTGTTGGATTGTTCGTGTTCTACTGATGAAGTTGATTTGGTATTTGTTGAAAACTCGAAAAACGTAAATTTTGAATTAATTCAGTTTATTATTAAAGGTGCGACTTATCGGTTAGTATTTGTATTTAAGTAAGAATTGTTGGTTACGCAATGGAATGACGCAAACACTTAAACATTTACTAGAAACAACACTAGGTAGTTGGTTGTTTATCATTTTAACCGACTTTAATAATAATAAATAAATGTTTCTTTACAAAGGTGATGTGACAATGTTGGTTTAAATAGGTATATAAATGTATTTATTATAACCCTTATAAGAGACTCGGAGTCTTGCACTGACAGATCTCTAGACTTTAAAAAAGTTCTTCATATGTTCCAATGTTTAGTAACTTAGTTTTGTGGATTTTTTTGCGATGTTTCTTGTCCACATCGTCCTTTCTATTATTATTTTAATAATAATTGAAGGTTTCTAGTATGATTATGATATGTTATAATGTATACTTCAACTATTGTTGATGTGACTTAAGTGACTAAGTGTTGTGCTTATTATCAGTCAAGTGATGACAGTCCGCCTTTAATTACGGCCAGTGCAACCTGGTGGAATCGTGAGGCAATTCCAAAGTATGTAAACCTGGTGGAATCGTGAGGCAATTCCAAAGTATGTAATACCTGTTGATCGCGTAAATTATCGATCTAATAAGTATAGATTTACTATGGAACGCAAAAGTTTGAAAGTTGTTTCTGTTATTGTGATAACGTGATTCCATCTGTGATTTTCGCTGTAAATGTTTTACATGTAAATATGCTGACAAAGGCTCTAACCATGATTAACATATTTACCATAGATAGTTCTTGGATGACTTCCAAAGGAATCTGAATACGTTAGGCAATGTAAAGAAATCTTTGCCTATACACCTTCTCCGAATAAAATATTTTAAAATTAGTTAAACCGGTCATTTTCTAGATTACTGACATAAAATTAACGTACTGTGATGTATAAACTAATGTTTGTTCTTCTAAATGTAATTGACTAAATTTTTGTCTGTCTCACGCGATTTTCTCTCTTCTGTCTTAAGTCTTTCTACTATTTTAGCTGTTATCATATTACTATATGCAAATAAAACTTGCTAAATAATTTTAAGCCCTATTAGGACGACATTTGCTTTATTTTCCTTTAATAAATATAAGGCGATTTGAGTTTGACCACGTGTGACATGCATTGTGTATGGCAAGCCTAGTAATATAAGATTCTAACTCGGTCTCCGATACCTAGTACATACAGGCATTCTATCGTGAAATCTAGGCCACGTTATAATCGTACTTGCTACTAGTCGACTGCAAAAGTAGTAATTTTATTAGTTGTTAGTTACGGCCTATGTATGCCCGACGTGGAACGAATCACCATCATTTGTTAACCAAATATGTTTTTTCTGTAGTCTAGGAATATAATGAGTTTGGTACGGAAAATGTTTGATGATATAAAACACATACATTAAAATAACAGAACTAAACAACGTGTACACTTAGCATTTAAAAACTTAGAAAACAAAACATTAAAAAGTAATAGATCTGTATACTCGTAGTATTTAAAACTTCTAAAACATAAAACTTTTACGCACCAATAGATAAGTATTCTTTGTAAAGGTTTTCGGTCACAATTTTTTCACCTGCTACTAGTTGCTGATAACACACATTCTATACTTAGTGACACACTTTCAGTGAATTTCTAAAGATAACCAGTATCTGGTACTATTTCACAGTTATTGAATTTTCTTCAAACCGTGACTTTTCGTTATCAACCTTTTATTCTTTGCCTGGCACGACGGTGGACGACTTTATCTTTATCAGGGCACTCCACGAACATTCCCAACAATTTACTTGAACATATTATTTACTACAACAGTTTTATTGAGTGGGTTAGCGATCAGATATTGGGGCCAATTGTGACTATTCTCTGTGTCCAGGAGAATTGGATGTGGGTAGACACCACGTAGGTGGAGGCCTTGCCAAAGACTGTTACGCTCAGTCAATTAAGTGTATTCTCACATCGGTAAAATAGACTCTATATCATGTAGAATTCAGCACGGTTTCGCATTTGAAAAGGATGTTGACGAATTTGGCGGTGTTCTGAATTAATTACGTCTGCGCTGATGGTCTGTCACGTAGGTGACCAAATATAGTTGCATGTATAAAGTCCCCCACCTTGTATGGTGCGGGCTCAGGAAGGAAGAGGTGTGATTGAACCCGAGCGTGCGTTAGGCACTAGGGAACAATCGATGTTTTTATTCAGTACACTACGATTGTAATGCAATTTTGGAGACGTGCTTCCGACCCGCCTGTTATTGGGGAAGTGCATCGACCACAAGTGTGTTGATCGCTAATGACCTTTCATTGATTTTGAATTGTATTCTATTGTAATGATATTCACGACTAACATAACATACCAAAGGTACGAATGATGAGCTTCACAAACTGATTAAATTCTATATCTACATTTTAACTTGTTTCTTTTTTAAATTGGTGTTTTTTATTTGTAAAATAAATATTTATGCATTTTCTCACACCACTTTATCAGATATTGATTTTAAAAGACAGACGTTTAAATATTCTATTTATGTGACATTTTTTGCAATAGACTAATAAATATTTAAGCTAATAGGTCTAGATAGTATTGGTTGCATCCTAAAGTTACATAATTTATGTTAATTAAACCATCTAGACATCTTAATGTTTAATTTCTAAGGCGTATAATGCAAATCTTACCAGTAAGATAATCCAAAGTGCTTCTAAGGACCATGAATCATCCTTAAATGCAATATATAAGTATATTTATCCTCTGAATCACTCATGAATACTTCTTAGCAATGGGTGAAATATATTTTTGGAGATATCTCCCAGGTTGTTGCTAAATTGACCATCACTCTTCTCCACCATGTGTTCTGGTAAATATTTCAAGGTGAAGTATTTGACCCAAGAATTATATTTAATACAAGTAAAATATGATATAAAAGAGTTATAAGCATTAAGTTGTTACTAAGAGTAAAATTAATAATAGTATTTTTTAAGCTTCGAGTATAAAAGTTAATTACATGTTTTTTTTGCGTTACATTCTTATGATAACTTCACCTTTGACATGTACAAGTTTTTCTAAAGTTTGCTTAAATTATTTTGCAGACAATATCGAAATATAAAATTTACTAAGCAAAGAAATTAATTTAATAATGAAACATTAGTTTACAAGTTAGTAGCAAAAAGTTTATTCGATTTATGCTTAATAAATCACAAAAAAAAACAACTCATCGTAACAATTAATCGTGCGTGATGTTGTTCTTTGTGAAATATTGTCAAATTATAAGGTGATATTTTTTTTCTGTGCGTGACTCACGTGGCACGTGCCGACTGGCTCACTAAACACATGGCTCTGACCTGACAGCGAACTAGTGCGATTTTATAATTATTTCTAAGATCCCTTTTTTTTATTTATTTCATCAAATTTCTTTTTTTCAGTCGTGTTTTCTAGGTTGATTTTATGTCCTTTTAACTGACTTCAAAAAGGAGGAGTTTATCAATTCGGATGGTTTTCAATGTATGTTCGGGCTCTGTATGTTCGTATTAAGTCATATATAGACGGCTTTTCAAAATTATTTTATTCCGAAGGCGTTTATTCCGAAATGGTCCCATTTAAATTTCAAATAGATCTGATGATGAGTTTCGGAAACAGACAACGGAATCCTTAAAAAAATGACAGCAAATTAACCGCGATTGCAGCTAGATTTTTAGTGCTCTTTGTTACTATTGTTTCAAGTCGGTTCAACTTATTTTTAAAAAGTATTTATTATTATTAAATGCATTTTTTTAAAGTAGGAGGATTTTAATTCGGTTTTATTGCTTTTATATTTGTTACTGCAGAACTCTGTTATTTATGAACTGATTTGAAAAATAAAATTTTTGCTTTGCTAGGGTAGGTATGCTTCCCGTTTGGTTCCATTGAAATTTGAAGAAATAGTATTACCCCTAAGGATAAAAAATTGAGGAGTGAAAAATACATTTCATTACAATTGATGTGATCATATTTAAGTCAGTAATACATTTTTAAAAGTTAATTATGTATATATTTAATATGTTTGTTTTCAAAATAAACTCTACCTCTAGTAAAGTTTTATGACTGCAAATTGGAGTTACTATTTCTGTAGTAATTGGCGCTCGTACCAGGATGTAGAGGTCCGACGATAACTTATGTAGCTACATCCTTAATTGTCAATTGGTTGAAATTAGTAAGTTAAGTAATTGCATTGATACAAAATAATATGGAGTATTTGTAATAATTCTTGTATTTATTCTATTTGCTAATGTAATTTTGGATACAGTAGCTATGTCTCATCAACTTATTTCAACGCAAATTATATTATTTCTTCTTTATTCCATTCTTCTCAATCACTCAACGTCCTTTTCAAACCACGTGCTCAGGTCAAGTAAAAGTTGCAATAATACAATGGCAACGCCTTCAGTAATCTCACTTACTCCGTGGTAAGCCAGCGTGGTATAGTAGGCCAAAACATCCTTTCTAAGGAGAGGCCTATGTCCAGCAGTGGACTATTAAATGCTGTTGATGATGATAATGATGTTGATGACTCCGGTCCAGTCGAGCCAACCCATAAATCCTCGAACTGAGAACCTTTTATTGAAGTCGGTAAAGTGGTTTGAAAGTTATTTGAAAACACATTTCAATATCCTTTACCTTAATTCCATCGTAACTTCATTTAAATTTTGTTTTGAATACACATTTGTTATAAATATGTGTAATTACCTGTTTTGTTACAATATTGCAATATTGTTATTGAAATGTTGTCATACAAGGAATAATCTTCCTAAATATATTTTTAGAACTCCATAATATACTCCTTGCTATGCAGACTGTAGTTCTTTTCATTATAATTAACTAAATGATGCGATATCCTCTAATAAAGTTTTATTTTTCAGCTATACACAGAGGCACAGAAAATCAACCGACCAAGAAAGCCAGGGGCGATGGCGGAGGCGACAATAGCAGTGGAGGCCGTGACCAACATGCATATAACTGCCTCCTTCAAAATGAACTACTTGGGGCTAGAATCGAGGAAGTTCGAGGCCCGGCAGCTACTTGTGCAGATGGGAGCAAAGCCAGTTTGGGAGCTGCACAAAATCCGAGGTCGTCGCCGGCGTATCTCCCAGTCTATAGATTCAACGCTCAGAGTCAAAGTGCTGTGGTAAGTTGATAAATTTTT
This sequence comes from Arctia plantaginis, assembly GCA_902825455.1. Classification (NCBI taxonomy): domain Eukaryota; kingdom Metazoa; phylum Arthropoda; class Insecta; order Lepidoptera; family Erebidae; genus Arctia; species Arctia plantaginis. The sequence continues at coordinate 2,775,879 of CADEBD010000046.1, read as the reverse complement.
AACTGACTTGTATATTTGAGATGTTTTGGTTTTGGGGTTTTTCAACTTAATAGGCTTATGATATACCAATCCGGTGAGCATCTCAAAAAAGCATATATAATCTATCCCTGATTGGATTAGGAACCGAATACCTGGAGGTACAGTATTGGCCAGCAACAGGCTCCGATCAGTGTTTTATGTGTAAAATCTTTTTTACTTAATGTTGAATACTATAAGCATTTAATGAAACTTAGCGTGTAATATAAAGATTAGTATTAAGTATAATATAAATTTGATAACAACCAAAATAATACGTACCGTAATAAAATAATAACATACAATTATAAGTCTATTATAAATTGTCAACCCTATGTATATACAGTGACACTAAGTTGCTTTTAAGCCGGTAAGAAGTTAGCGGTAATAGGCGGAAATTAGCCAGACATAAAATTTATGTGGTTATGGAAGCATATATTGTAGCCGAATATATTGCGTTGTGTCTATTCTTGTTACCTTTTCGTCCATGAAAATATGTAGTTTTTTAACCTTGAAAACACCATGAAAAATTGGTTCAGGGGCTAGATTGCAGAGTGATCTCTATTCTTCGAACTTTATTTTAGGCAGGCGTAGATTAATATCCACACAGCCTAATCAACTTGAACGCATACCAAAGATAATACTAACGAACGCGCCTGTGTTGTGTTTTGTTTGACGTCAAATTTTTGACAGCTACCCTTAGCTGTCATAAATTTGTTGTTGTGTTGTCATTACTTTTTGGTAGGAAAAGAACAAAATGTTGTTTTTACTATTTTACTCGCAATTTATATGTTTTTTTTTCTACATAAAAACCTCCCTCCCTAAACGAAAATAAGAAAAACAATAGCCATATTGGTCGATCCGTTCTCGAGTATTGCGCTCATCAACACATTTGGCGATTCATTTTGATTTATATAGATTATGAAAAGATTATGAAGAAATGGCAATCGCGTTAGTTTCTTTTTGTTAATCTTACTGATGGTAGTTCTACACAAAACTTTTACGTTAGATCGTGCTTCTTAAGAAAGACCAAGACATCCCGCAGGCAATTGCACTATAACATTTAAACGTTAACACACAAAATGTACATAGTCTATGAATATCAGCGTAATACACACAAGAAAAAATACAGCCGAATTGAGAGCATCCTCTTTTTTTGGTCATTCGTCATCAAGGTCACTCGTTTCTTTGTCGTAGGTGGACAAAATCAGTAATCGATCTAAAATCTCATTTACTGGACAGTACCTCTGTGTTAGACGACCGTTATAACAAGACCTATGGCTGCCTGATCTATGTTTTCTATGTACTGGCCCGTGTTAACTGTAGTTTTATAGTTTGAATCGGATCAAAATCATATCAGCACTGAAGATTGCTTTTCATTCGTAACTAAGGGAAGCGATCACGTAAAATACTTACACAGAAAGTCTAATAAAGAGGTCTCTCCTTTTGTTTTAGTAGCTCATAGGGCGTGCTTTAACGATTTTTGTATAAACCCCCTCTAAAACTTTAAGCTGTTCGATAATTTGCAGTTTTATTTTAGTTTACACAATACGCTAACTAAGCAATTAATTTTAACAACGGATCCTAAAAAAGCCTCTTCAAAAATAAACTTTAAAAATTCTTTTGATTTTTTTTTAAAGTATAATTATTAAGATAAAGAGCTATTAATTGAAGAAACAATATCAAGTACCGTAATAAATAATCTTTCCTCTTGTCCTTATAACGGGATTTTCAATCTTGAAATCGGTAGTCGCATCAAGTGTTCGACGAAGCGTAAGTTTATCTATCAAGTGCGTGACGTAACAAATCGGTCTTAAAACCAAGAAATGCCTTGTCACGATAGTTCGGAAGTTCTTGATGCAATTTATATTCATAAAAATTAAATTTTATTAAAGTGTGGGAAAAAAGCGGCGTCTTTCGAATACTTACTTGTTGCGAAGGTTTTTGTAACAAACTAAGCCTAAAATAGATTTATAAACAACAAAAAAAAAACGCTGTTTTAAATGATTGCGCATAGCATTTAAGCCTGAAAATTAAAGGTAAAAATTAAAATAAGAATGCAGTCTTTAGACTTTTGAGTGGCGGCCATCCGATCGTAAAATCAAAGTGACTCCTTTTCTTTAAAGAACTGCTTTTAAGAAGTATGTGTGGTATACGTCTAAAATACAGGGTATTCAATATCAAAGATCACAAAGCTGTATTTTAGCTAACCGAACTCCAAGAGTCCATTCCAAGAGACTTTTCACAAGCACTCTTAATCAGTACAAATATGGCTTTCTCAGTTGGAGGAGAGAACACCCGTATTTTAGCGAAAAAATACTGTTAAAACTTAGATTTACAGAATTTTAAGATATATTTGTAAGGAGTTCTTTTGCTTCAACAAACGCCAGTCCTGCGGCAGAAAATTTTGAGTGCGGAAATCGTTATTTCTAATCACTCCTGTCATTGAATCCGTAAAATAAAAAAGGCTATAAAATTTTATGCGAAGCTCTCACGTCAAATGGGTTACAGTATAAAAAAGATGCATGTCTAATGAGTATTTTGTCTGCGATAGACTTGCATGTTTCTACTGTGTCTAATTGCACATATTCTTTGTTTCATGTTTTTGCAATAGGTAAGCGTAATCGGTAATTTGTGTTTTTTGTGCAGTTTCTACTTTTTCACTGCTGTGGCTAGCCACCCTGATTTTATCCAGACATAATTTTAAATGTATGTACATTGAACTATGTTTAGATATTTGGCAACTTGGCTACGTACTTGCTTTGATGTTCCGTGTTATCATCTATTTTGTTGTATGTCTCTGTCCAGCGGCTAGTATTAAATTATAATCTGTGCTTATAAAGGTCTGTGGTTAAACAAAACGTTTTCATGGCTGCGGGAATTTTAAAAGATGTAGGATAGGAGAATTATTGTATAAAGAAGGAATAATTTTTAGGTCTGTATGCACTAAATTAAGCCTTTTATGTCCTGACAAAATTTATTGGCACTCACAGTGATGTATATGAACATATTTTGATTCCATGAGTTATTTAGACGGCGAATGACGATTGGAGTATTGTCAAAATGCATATAGTTTATTGCATAATAAAATGAGCTTTTAATTTGATTTTGCATTTATGGGGCTTTTTACAATCATTTGGGTTCATTATAACAGGTTGTGGATGTCCTGTCTGAGTTGATTGCCTTTAAGTAAATAGCATGAGCTTAGTTGAAACTAATGTTACTATAAGTTTAGCACTTAACAACGTCTAAGTGTCACTCGACGTCGATTAGAACTCTCGAACGATGAGCTTTAAAAACATTTTAAAGTTTACGAACCAAGAAGGTATAACCACCCGGTTTGTATGATAACAAAATAAACATAATTGCATTGACCCTAACACTTAACCCAGCTGGTGCCGAATTCAATTTGCAAGTATTCCCCGTAATGTCATCTAAAACATTATATATAATGACAACCGAACAATGTTGTGACAGTATCTCTGTCTTAAGTACGGTATTTTATACGTTTCCAATATAAAATTTGCAATTTAACAAATATCGATTTTTATTATAGGTCCGTGTGAATGTAACATCCAAGAACTCGTATCGTGTTACCAAAATGTATGCATTTTTAAGTTGTGTTTTTTCGGGTTTGATATTTTTTTTACCATAAGGTAAAGGCACATTAGAGGCTTATTGCGTTATTTCATTACACGCTTTTGATCTTAATAATTTTTTATAAAAAACAAGTAAAGAAAAGATAAAAATACATCCATGATTTTATAAAAGGTTTTGAAAGTCCAACACGAGACGAGAGAGTAAAATAATTTTAAAAGTACTTTTTTCTTATTCATGGCATTTAATAAATGAAAGTTATCTATTAACTGATTGTATTCATAATATTTGTAGTATTTTTTATTAATTAACTCCAGAGGAATTATCATCATTATGAATGAATGAAAAGTTATTAAGATTGGAAGACAGAGCTGTAAAGTTTATACTTTAAAACTATTGTTATAAAGTGCATATGTTATGTTCAAACATGTATGCACTTTAAACATGTATCTTAAGAAAATCCTCTTCACTGCGCTCCTCTCGGTCTGCGCTGGCCAGAACTCTTACGCTTGGGGAGTAGAAGTAATAGCTAAAGGTGGTTAGGTTCGCTTAACTGAAACTCGAACTTTCTGTTGCCTGAATAGGTACCGACTCCTCTAACCTCTGCCTTTAAGTGATTACGAAGCCAATTGACCATATACGAATTACTCGTTAAGTACTCTATAAATAAAGATGACCGGTAAAATATCACCTATTTTTGTATTTACTATTAATATGTTTACATGTCTTGACTGAAGGTGATAAAAAATTGATTCTTAATTTGCCCCATCATCGCGTTTTGTAATAGACTATGAGTGATTGACATTTGTGATGACAGACACTCTACACACTGGAAAATGTCAGATCTGTCAATTCTTATATTGAATGGGACCAATGTACACAGATATATAGTTTTTTTATATACTTAAAACCAAGTTCTGTTATGAAACATAAGTAAGATGTTCTGGTTTCTTCAGTATATGTTGAAAACTCTACAAAGCCGACTGAGAGTCCAAACAAAGTTTAATTTTATTAATAGCTTAATTAGGTGTTAGCATCTTTAACCTACTTTATCATCATCATCATCATAAGGTGTCACATCATCCGGTTTGCGCCCTATACCATAAAATAAAAGGAGGAGGTTAAAAAAACGACTAGACAGGACTGGAAAAGGCAGGATCCTGATCTGTCTAAGAAGTGCCTGGAGAAATTGAAGGACTACTAAGGACTAACAAGTGTCAGTATCTTGTTTGACAACTCAGCTAAATAAAAACTTTAGTACTTAGTTAAAAAAAAATGTTAAATGCCTCGCCAACTATGATATCGTTTAAAAAAGGAAAAATACGACCTCCTTGCTTAGATCTTTACGCTGTCAATAATTATCACAGTATTTCTCTGTATTTATGCGAGTTCATGCATTTATGTTGTAATATTCACAATAATTTGTATATTACAAATGTACGTCGACAAACCACGAAATCGCTGAGTCAATCAGTCTGTCGGTCTTATTGTAACTGGAAGCTGGGATCGAATGTCACGCCGTTCTTATAAAATATTGTGTCAAATATGTCGTCACATACGTGTCACATAACTGATATTAGTTTCAATGCTACTCGAATATTTTGATACGATGTGTAAAAATTATGTTTGCACTTTAATCTTTGACTCGACAGATGTTTGAATATCTATAGAATTTGCTTGTCTAAGTAATGTTAATAGTAAATTATTTCTGATTTTACGATAGTGAGTATTTAATTAATGAGTAATAATAATGTTTATTACTCATTAATCACAAATTATGTGTACTGATACTGGATCTCAAGTTAGGCAGAAGTTAAGCTTTAAAACCATGATCTGGCGTCTGTGTGCTTGTTTACTGACGTAGCTGTATAAAAATATCTAGTACTGCATAAAAGAACTAACAAGAATAGTTTTAAATGAATACTCCTACTTTTTCCATCGAATTCTTAAAATAGGCAGATGACGGCAACAAACTTTCCCTTCTATTACGTAAATAAGACTAAAATAGGTGAAGTAGCAAAATATGAGCGTTTAATACATCTCTGCCTACCCTTCGAGGATATAGGCTGTACGTATTATAACGTATATAACACCAACATAGGGCTAAACAAATTGACATACAAAGTACAGACCCCGCATTTAGTGGATCTTCAGTTGATTCACGTTATTACTTTCCATTGTTCAAAGTTTTAGTAGCAATAAGCGGTGAAAGTACATACACTGCAAGATCTAATGTTCACTGGAGTCTGAACTTTGTGTGTCAATTATCACAAAGTTAACATTTAGCGTATGAGTGACAACGAGGATATGCTAATTACCAAAGCAACCATGTTTTTGCGCCTTTTTTTGTCTCTACACAATGCAAATCTAAAGATCTCTATTTAAATTTAGTCATTACATTATTATAGATGTATGCATCTTTTCCCGCTTTTTATGTAAAGCTATCATTGTTTTTTTTATAGATGTTTATTTTTTCTCTTAATGCCCATTGACAACGATCCATAGTCTTATAAGTCATGGATTTATACGTTGGCTTTTTAATAGTATTTTAAGTACCAATAATTCCAATTTTAAATTGATAAGGCCGTTGCATTAGGAAGTAGTATAGTTTTTCAAGTTTTTAGTTTTGGTGTAACGTAATGGGGTAAGAGTGCCTGTAGTATAAAAGGACTGAAGTGTTTTTTATGCTTTTATTCCTTAATCACTGAACCGATTATCATGAATTTTTGCATACTTGTTAATAGAGGTACATAAAATGACAGAAGTTACTATTCATCCAAGTAAAGGTACACCCAGAAGGATACTAAAATAGTCCTCTCCCCTCGCTTATTATAAAGAACAACTTAAAATTCCAAACCACATAAAAAAAAAAAACCATATACATATATATTGCCTAAACCATATATTGTCAATCTTATTAGGCCATATTTTGTCCTGTAAAGTTAATAACTTCTGATGTATATTATGAGCTTCGACACCGATGCCTTTAGTCATCGCAGCTGCTTAAACAAAGAAATCAAGTTTTCTAATAGGAATTTATAAATGTTACGTAATATAATTCATAACAGCATTATTTACTTCTACTGTCTTTATCTTAACCTAATCTATGAATCTATATATTGAAATTTTGGATGCTGATTCTTTTTATGTTGTAAGCACCCACTAAGAAAGGATTTGTGGAAATTTCACCCTTAAGGGGATAAAATAAGGGAGAAACGGTTGTATGGAAGTTCGTCATTTTCAGTTAGAAATAAGAAATAATCTGAGCGAAGACGCTGGCTATAACGAGTACTAGATAAAATGAGATGTAGTCTGATCAAGGAATACATTGCTATTAAAATGTCGAAAAAGAAAAACATCTTAATGTAAATACTTTTTATTCTCGTGCATTAGCCGCTTGTCAGTTCAAATGATGTGATGATCGGTTTGCACGACCCGGCGTGCTGCTTCTCACGCGCAGGTGCTGTCATCGGATTAAAGGAAAAAAAAAACAAATTTCTACATAATATTGGATTTACTTTAACAGCTAGTCAGAAGTCACCGTCTCGTTTTTTATCCTAGACTTGTGGTATCACTAGCTCCCTGTTTTTCATTCTTAATTTTTGCCCTTCTCTCCTTCCCCTCTAAAACCGAATGACTGCCTTTTACGGTTAATTTAAAAGAAAAACAAAAAAATCAACATTTTATTGGAATACATTTTTGACACACTGCCAAATGTAATTTTTAACATAAACGTATGTTATTATCTTACTTAATATCTCATATAACTTCTACCACAAATTAAGTTATTAGTAAAATGCTTTGACCTGCACGTGTCTAAAATCGAAACAACATAATTGTCCATTCACGACTTCTCTGAAATAAAATAATAGTATATGCGAACCATAGATCACAGAAAAAACACATTAAAACTCCACATGAAATTCTAAGTCTGTAGGCGGTACCACCCACTGGATTATTTTGCATTATGCACTGCATACTAATTTTTTTTACATAAAAAATGCATTGTTATTTTGATTCGCTTCTTGATGCGCTCCCTTCCCATATAAATTTTTGCCTGCTCTGCACATGTTGAATTTAAGTAAAGTCCATGAATAAATTCGGCATTACATCCGAAGTAATGTCTATATGCAAAAGCTGTTAGAGATTTAAATCTTTGCACTTTTAGTGGTTTTGAATATCTACATATAATTAATACGTGACGGGAATTTATTGTACCGCACTGAAGCATATCATATTTGGAACACTTACTTGATTTTGATATGTAGAAGAATTGCAGGAATCTATATTTTTGAAACAATATGTGCTGTAAAGTTGAAATGCATGGAAAAACGCCAACATACAGCTGTAGAGATCCAGTATAAGTTTAAACTTATAATAGTACAAAAGTCTATACAATCACAGTTCAAATTATAAATACAACAAGAATTTCGAAACGACCGAAATTCGACCGCTAGGCGATCTCCTAGTACAAATTAATGTTTGCTTTGTATTGGCCATGTACCTTGTAAAGTTACAAATATTCAAAATTATTTTTTTACTTCAAAATACTTTGCCTAAATCAAAATTTCACAGTTTTTTAATTTGGCCACATGCGAGAATCGAATGTTTATGACTTCACGCATCTTAGGATATCTGCGACTAGAAATTATGCCATCGCACAATCGCTCACATCGCTATCCCGTGAACTATATTTCGTGTGTCGTTATTGCGTTTCGGTCTGTAATTTTATTACGCACAATATCAATCTGAATATTCCCAGGTGTAAATAATTTGAGGTTAGACGGTAAAAAGCTCTCGGAAAAAAATGGCAATCGATTGTTTCTGTAGCGCTCTTAAATCGATTTGTTTTATGTGTGCATTACATTGTTGGCTGGGCAAGCTAAGAACCTGGGAATGCATGATATTAATTTGTTTTATTTCCCATATCTAGAAATAAAGATGCATCTTTATACTACACACGAAAACATTTTTTTTAGCTGTGAAGTCACGATTTCAGAAAAATTACATTCTTGAAACATTTAAATAGTTAAAAATAGTAGTGATAGTATCGTTAGTGCTAGAAGTAGTATAATTTATTTGGTCTTACAATTCAACGGCTGCAGGTTCGAATCATACCTATCCTTATAATTTCAAACCACAATACAAATTTGTAGTTTGTTACTTGTTGGTTTCCCCAACGTAAAATAAATTACAATATTTTAAATTATTGAGATTTTTCAAATAAATAGATTTAAAAAAAAAAATTAATAAAAAAATCCAAAATCCATTTTTTTGAATTAATATCCCAAATCGTAGACGATTTGTCTATCTCGCTCGCTTGTTTACATACGCCATTCATCCTACACGTAATCCTACGTCTTACATATCATATATATCTGATTGAAGCTAAAAGAACCTCGGCTTTTTAAAGCAGAGGTTCTTTATACCTTCAATCAGTTTCCATACATCTATGTGATCCAGGATGAGCTAACTTCTCATTTACTTTTAATTCAGATAGTTTTACTGATAAAAGTTTTGTTCATTCAGGAGTTGAAAATCGAAGCTTTCAATACGCTAGAGTTTGTGGTAGTTGTCCTTTGACTCTTCAACCTCGTATAGAAAAAAATCTAGATCATGAATAAAATGTTTTTCTAGTTAACATTTTTCCTACAAGTTTATCCAATTTTACCAAAATCTTTCATAATTTTAAATTATTCAGATCCAATTAGTCATATCCTCTTCTCCATTTCTACGTAATACTCTCTTTGCCACAGGTCTGGACTAAATATAAACACTAGGTTATTTGCATTTTCTTTTTATATTTCAATGCTGTCCGCTACACTCAGTTCGTCGATCTGATTATGTCACGACAACTGGTGATATTTTTCCAACAGAAGAATGTCTCAAGACAAATCCGTGATCAAAATTTTCAACATAAAATACTACTGTCGTGACGCATTTTTGCAAACGATGCATATGATGGCATGACCTAAATCAACCTTGAGGTTTTATTGTAAACAGAAATAGTTTTAATTAAATCATTTCACGTTAAATACGTAATCGATTCGTCAATCGTTCTAGCTGTAAATTAGATTTTGAAAAGATATTTTAAATTGATCACAGTCACGGAAAATGCCAATACACCTATGAAGGCCTATATAAAGTTAAGGTTTATATTTCAATCTATCACTATATCCTTTTAAAAATCTAATGTGAAATCAATTAGCTCGATACCCATAAGTGCTGTAAGCATTCAGTACATATTCGGAAAAGTCAGAGTACATTAGTGTATACAAAGTAATAGTTCTATAATGGACAACCATAAAAACATTTATAAGTAATTCACCAGGAGGACTGCGTATTTGCTCATCAAATAGTTATTATAAAGTTTTTTGGCAGAGACATGTTTTAGAATACGAGTATTAACTTTGGTCTAGACTCTGAGGTCAATGACAGGGGATGATTCGTAACTTTAGCAATGCCAGTTTGTATGAATGCATTTTTTCTTGTAATTTTTTATCTAACTGCATGAAATCGATTTCTTTGTCGTTGTTTTTGGACATACGTCAGCCAGTTGCTGCGGTGTTGTTACAATCTAGATCATGTCTTAGATTGTCCTCCCGAATTGCTGCAGAGTCACGTTTCTGGAACATTGTCTGGGTGCTCATTTAATTTCTGAGACATCTCGATTTGAATTTCTCGTTAATTATTAGATGAATTATTTTTTATCGTTCGCTTGATACAGATACTTGCAACCTTGAATCTCAGTTTGTTGCCAGCAGCTACGTGCCTATCTTTTTTCATTCGGTATTGATACGAAAGCGCTGATTGACATTAACAACATGCTAATCGTAATGCAGATGTCCAAAAGTTATCTGATATAGGACTAGTTCCAAATGTGACAACATCGGTGACTGACACATCACACGACTCAACTACGGATGTATAATTACAATAGAACGCGATACTGCCAATATTGATTGACTAGATATTGTGTATTGTACACGGTCTATGCCTAGGTATGGACATAGCCTTTGATATTTAGTTACGATGCGACGTTCATTTGTAGCTATTGTACTCGTGCAGCAAAAAAAGCAAGTTACTCCGTAGATCCGAGATTAAAATTGCAGCAGAAAATAAAATTTAATAACTGCCTCAATTTAAGAGTTATAAAACCACAAAAAACAGTGGTTTATGTTTTTAAACCCGTTTTGCATTATTTTAAAATGACGAGTCTATGTTGTGAGAGCAATGGTGTGCTCAGCGGCTCCCGTACTCTCAGCAGCCATTGAACCGGTCACCAGAAGTGCTCATCCATGTTCCGCTCAGTGGTTTGTTTACAGAAAAAACAAAGTCTACTGGTACCTATGCGAGGGAATTTCGCGTGAGGCCTCTACTTGGCCTTAATTTTCTTCCAAAGTACATATTTAAACAAAGTCTTATGTAAACAGAGGCATTTTGCGATCGAGGCTCCGTAGGGTTCGCGTATGTTGACAGTATTAAGTCGATTCAATTGTGAGAATCATGAGTAACTTAATATCTAAATCTATAGTACATTAAGTACGTACGATAAAGAACAGTTTCTAAATGTTTATTTTGAACTGAAAATTATATATCAGCTAGCATCTAATTCTTCGAAGTACTTGCAGTTGACCGTTAGAGAAATGGTGGGCTTTGAACTACGCTGCAACCGTGAAAATAGAAAATAAATTGTCAGCGAGAGATGGCGTAACCGCACCACAGCTTTGGCGGTTTTTTATGCGCATTCCAATTGCACTTGACGATCTGAGTTGGGATTACTCAATAATTAGGAGACAATGACTTAATCTGCTTATTTATTTTTTAAGTTGTAAATATTTAACATTGTGGTCTCATTTAGGATATTCGAGTAAGTTCGCCTTTTTAATTAGTATTCATAATGTATTTAATGTCGTCTAGGCACTGAAAATGTTCACATTCGTTTTGGTTGTGCAGTGCTCGTTTTGTTTTATTGCATTAGCTCCGACGTGATCTGCCTACGGAACTAGTACAGGTCACAACTCATGCACAGTACCAATCAATCTCCTATCTGCGATCTCGTCACTGAATTTCTAGCTTTTTATACGTCTGCTGTGGGAGGTTAACAAACTTGCGTTTCTGATTGCTCATTCATCTTACATCATTGTGGTTTGCGTTAGATTGAAATTTTTCATTTACCTGCCCGGCTCCCGTGTCATTAGTATCTAATACAATTTAGTCTCGCTCGCCTAGATTTAGTGTTCATTTATTTGATTTTTTTGCTGCTGCGATACGATTAGCTACGTTGATTTTACGAGTGTTATAGCGCCGAGCTAGACCAGACAGATGTTTGTTGTGAACAATTGTAAGGTCTATTGTTGTATTCTTTTTGTCTGTTTGGTTTGAATAAGCCAATTGCGGATCGAGGAAGTGGACAATTTGGGATCTAAGTTACATGCAGCTAACACACGCTATATAAATATTTTACGTTAAATAATGACTAGATGTATGTATTTAAAGTAACGCGTTCTTAGTGCGTGAAGGATGTAAAGTATACTTAATTTTTTTATAACACATTAAGTAGCTACTTGAGGTGTTGTTGACTCACGAAATGTGTAGGTTACGTGGTTAGGTAAACGTTCATTTCATACGTTACGACGGGACCATCACTGTTGCCGACAATTCTGTTATTGTGATTGCGTAAAAAGTATCCGTAATTCGCGTAATCAAAATAGCATTAGCGAAGCAAAAGTTGTTAAAAACCGTTTGATCTTTATCGTAATAGCTTAATGTTTCTACTTCGTCACGCACTATTTTTATACCACGTGTGTTACATTCACATAAATAAATCTTCTTAAATAATAATCAAATCATGCTTAGTAACTATATTGAAATTAGAATTTATAAGATAATGCAAGATTTATAGTTAACTTCTAAACAGATAAAACAGATTTCTGTAAGATTTTATGTCTAGTTTATTTATGTTGCCCTGTGCAGTACATCTGTTACATGCGTTACTAGATAAAGCTTTAGTAGCGAGGTCGTTGGTGTACGATTTGTATCTAACATGCACTCTAGTCTAGACCAAACGTGATGTCAAGTTAGCTTTACGAATGCACGATCTTTCCTATGTGCGATTCAACTCACAATCACATCACTACTAGCATCATCGATTTATATCTCGACTGACGCACTCGCTTCTGTATCAACAAACCAGTTGTAATCTTCTGCAAGTTATCCACTATTATTTTTAACAATTTAATATACATATGCATCTAATTTAGAGCTTCAAGGTCGGTATGTCGGTGAACTTTTAGAGGCGGGACTTTGTTCAATCAATATATCCTTAAGTGGCACTCGCGAATTAATCATCGTGCATGTCTTGATGCACTTTCAATCTTACTCCAGGTCCTGTTCTCTTACTATCTTGATTCATTCATGTTTTGTACGCTTGCGAATGGATGTGTTATTTTGTGGCGCTTCTCTCGCTTTATTGAAAACAAATTCGGCAACGAGGCAACGGTGTCGTACGTGTTATCTTGTAGTATTACATGTAAATCTTACCTTTATCAGCGATTTATTGTGTGCGCTTGTCTTTAAACATTCATGTTTATTGTCTCAGTACGTTTGTAACACCTTATGTTTTTCGTTGACGTAGGCGTCACCCAGTTATTTCCATCTGAATTATATTACTGTAAAATGTGTCCCGAGTGGACGAGACACGTTCTTTTGTTGCTGTTTTACTTTAATAAAGGTCTGCTGTGTTCGAAGACTACCAATATTTTCCACCCACACAACATAATTCTATGCTGCAACAATAAAAGGATTATTATCAACCCGAAAATACACATATGGTAATGGCAACCCACGTTATGTCTCACGAAATTTGAGTCTCTTTATGAAGGTGTTATTCATCTAGATTACTTAGGAGTCCGCAATAAAGCGGGTTCACGGACACTGAACTGCCGCGACTTTAACAAAATTCTGCACTTTTTTGCAGTAAAATACTTAGAATATCTCAAGACGTTTGTCGGTGCGAAAAGTCACATTAAAAATGTCAACATGGTTGTCATTTCGTACGGTAATAAACAAAATAAATGAATGTTTTATATCACAGTAAATAATTATTCCACGCAAACAATCGGCTCTGGACGAATTACAGAACTTGTTATAATTTGTATGAGCAGTGTCGATATCAATCTTTTATTCATGAACATTCACTATTCGATAGACAAAATAGCAGTAGCCGCAAATATATCATTTTGTGTTTTAATTCCGATCGTCAATAAAACTAATCAAAATGCGTTGTAAGAGAATTATTCTAATGATTAATTGAAAGCATGTCTTAAAAAAATGCTGACAAATCGAAACGCTATCTGACGTACATGTTAGGTTTATTCGTTGTTTTTTCAATGCCTTTTTATTTGTGTGTTTCTGACAAAAGACTTAGGTGGGCGAACTTTCAAGGCCTGCTGTTATGCTTCAGGAGGTTTTAATTTAATTCCTTGCACAAATTTCGCATAAATTGTTTTAGCTTAGACTTTTTAATCAATAACACTTATCTGCCATAAGTTTTATACAAACTATGTTTTAATAATGACATCAGTTGGACTAAAATTATTTATACTTCGCAAAATGTGGGCGTTTAATACGCCTGTCTACCCCTTCGGCGATTAAAAGTGAGTGTCATGATTTAAAAAAAAAAACATGGCTTCTAACATCATGTTCTATGTAGGTTTTGTTACTTAGGGCATAATAAGTTTTACTGTGAGCCAGTCTACCTCTTCACGATTGTATAGTATGCGTTTTATTTTTTGTCTCAATTGCCTGAATCCTTAGCCAAATTATATTATGTACCTCCAAGTATGAAGTGTTAATATTGGCAAATTCAATTTGTCAATAGTTTTTGTATAATCATCATCTTTAGTGTTAGTCTCGTGTTTTTATGTTTTATTACCGTCATGAAGCTAATGACTGCTGCAACATTTATAACTTTTACACTACGTAACAAATGTTGTTCTTTCATTTATGTTCTTTAATTACACTTAGTTGCGTGTTTAGTTATAACTTCAAATGATTCATTATTTTTTTAAGGTTTATCTATAAAACTTTGTCTATTGTTGTCGTTGTCAGATCCGTAATGAGATTTTTTTACAACTTTTGTAATGAGATTGTCAAGATTTTTGTAAGCGCCGTTTATTGGCTACCATTGGCGGTGCTATTGATACCTCTAAAAAGGTTTTCTATATGTGTATGTTATTTAAATTGCCATACATGTCATTAAAATAGATATATTTAGATATTGCACCTTAGCGGTTTTTATACTGTGATGTGAGTTTTAAGAAATATGTTATGATGTTAGTATAGGACAGGCATAATGAACAAGTTTTGCTTCGTTTATTTTAAACGTTTCAAGTGTGCGTATTTTTTTGTTTAAATTGTTGAGAACACACTATAACTTGTTCAGAGTCACCTTAAATGTTAAGTGCTTTCTTCCAACAATTTAACATAAATTCCTCTTATATAATGTATGATACGAATACTGGTAATGAAATAAATGTAATGCGTCGTTATGCTCATTGCTTTCCTCATTTTTACGTAATGAGTTCTCCCGTTACGTAAAAGTTATGAGTAAATTGGGTATTTTCAGAATTATCTTCAGCTTGTTCCGCATTACATGAATTTTATTAAAAAAATAAAATCTAAAGGAAGTAGTCTAAATTTAAACTGTAATGTCAAATAAGTACGTATCAGAAATTACTGTTATTAGTCAGATTACAAATACGTGTCTCTAATGTCTGCTACTTTGTCCTTGGGATAAGCTTCCCAAGGACAAAGTGGCAGACATTAGAGTAGTATTAATTCAATTAGTTTATTACACAGGCCAACAAAATTTGACAAAGTTTCTTGCCCAGAAACCAGAGTATACTTTCAAGAAGGATTTTGGTACATTGAATCCAAATTCGGCCGTGGAATTGCTCTATCACGTCAGGTTTTTGAGATATTCAAAAAACACACACTTTATTTAAGGTTATGTAACCCTTCAAATATTATTATGCCTAAAAAAGTACACAGGGTACCTTAAAATTCAAGTCTTAAGCTTTTAAATGACGTTGTGTTTGCTCAAGTAATCATTTGGTTCACTACTATCTCAGCTAAAAAAAAAAAATATTTAAGCAAAGCAAAAAGCAAGGTTTCTGGGTAAATGGCTCTTGTTTTTTTTTGTTTTGATTGTTATTAGTTTACTATTCTTACACTACTACATTACAGTTAATGCTATGTACACCCTATTTTTTTTACATATCAGGTATATTGTCACATATTGTCAAAATTAGTTATGAGTATAATATGTTTAATGTAGTAGTTCTTTTATTAATAAATAGGCTAGATTCTTTTCATTTATTTTTTTCGGTAGTATAGTCCTAGATTTCGAACTTTGTGAATGGTTTAAAAACGAAATTATCTCTTGCAGGAAAACATAGACCCATCGCCGTACAGCCTGTCACCGATATCAGCGAAGTCTGAAAAATTACTCCGCTCCCCGAGAAAAGCCACACGGAAGATATCTAGAATTCCTTTTAAGGTGCTTGACGCACCCGAACTGCAGGATGATTTCTATCTGAACTTGGTGGACTGGTCAGCTCAAAATGTTCTCAGTGTGGGATTGGGTAGTTGCGTTTATTTATGGAGCGCTTGTACTAGTCAGGTGAGTTCGAGAAATAAATAAATTTTCTAAATAAGAAAAGGACGACAGTAGTGCATTGCATACACTGCCACGTCAGGTCTTGCTGATCTAGAATCCTGATCGGTGCAAATAGTCGTTTGCGTGAATTAAACATTCAGTTAATATTTAGTAATGGGTATTTCACAAATTCAATTCCAAGTATATTTATCCCTGTTCTTGCACTCATCAACTCTGGGCACATTTGCGTGACGGAGCCCCTACGACCTTGACTGATTACTTTTCTGTTAGAATAGACAAAACGAGTATTATAGTCAGTCATTATCGCTGGATTTTTTCGAAATAAATATTCATTTCGGTAATAAGTATCAATTATCGATTGGTGATCTGGCGGGAATTAAGACAACTGCTCAGAGTGCCCAGTGGGAAACAGGGGCTTGGCACTCATAATACAAATTGTAAAATATCCACAACTTAGTATCTACTGCTTTTCTTTTAAATTAGATGTGTTTTAAATGACTTTGAAGTCGCTTGTGTAACCATTAGGTGGTTAGAACCCCCAAACACTTATTTTGCATGCCTTTACGTATTGGGTCTAGAAGAAATTAAATTCATCACAATACGATAATGACCATAATATTTATGAATTGACGTCTTTTAAACAGTAGCCGTTTGACGATAACCCGTTTTCCATATTTAAATAATGGGTAATTATACTCGGATCTATTACTACAACTTGTAGTTTTTTATTTATTTATTGTAATATGGTAGTATTTTTGGGAAAAAAGAATAGTCACATGACTTTTGTTAACTTAAATTTGTAAAAAAAAATTGAATATGAATTGGTCTGAAGTAAGTTACTCCATTTAGGTAGTTTGTAATAGTGTAGTATTTCTACACTAATTCTGAACGACAAGACTTAATATTCAACTGGTATTTCTTTTAGGAATCCATATATATAAATATGAAACAAAACGATCATAAATTCGGACATAACCTTAAATATACTTAAGTCGGGGTATATTTGTTTTATTTTCCGTTTTGTGATTCGAATACTTTCTTACAGGTGACACGGCTGTGTGACCTGTCGTCAGAAGGCAACGCTGTCACTTCTGTGGCGTGGAGCGAGCGGGGTCATCTGGTAGCTGTGGGCACACAGAAGGGACACATTAGTGTTTGGGACGTTGCTGTAAATAAGGAGGTAAGATATCTAAATATGATTATATAAAAAGTTAAAGAAAACAAACGTTGGCCTTTTCCTTGTGGTCTTTTCTAAACTTAGGACTGACGTACGCAACCAAGGCCTCTGTGAGCTATTGTGGTCCTAGTCTCGCTTTCCATCTGAAGACCGCGGTATTTCCTACCATAAGAGTTTTGCTTTATTGGAAATTGATTACTTTCCCTAGGAGGGTCAGCGTTAGGCAAGCGACCGGCCATAAAAGAGATTAATCACAAAGTAACGATATAATTTATACTCTCGATTGTCGGCACTTGGTGGAATTCGTTAAAATACATTATGAAATCAAACTCACTTGTACTCTTGCTCCACTATTTAATTTGTCCTGATCTTTGATGGAAGGATTAAGAATACGGAGTATCCCCTCCCATATTCATCACGTGGGTGTCGTAAGAGGCGACTATGGCAGCAAACTATGCAGGCCAACAGCACTTCAAAGAGAAGGAAAACTTGTCACAAACCCTATACCCATCTATCTGGCCAGCGTGGTATAGTTGGCCAAAACCTCATTTCTAAGGAGAGGCCTATGTCCAGCAGTGGACTGTAAAGGGTGTTGATGATGATGATGAAGGATAAGTTAATAAGCGATACAGATAGTGGAAATACAGACTCCGCCTAGTTCGCTTACAGAAGCTTATTCAATTGATTAAAAGTATCAGAATATAGCTGCTTTTATGAAGTATGGAAAAAAAATACACACTGCGCTAAATAAAATTGAGAAAATGTCAGGAAAATATAAAACCAAATATCGATGACTCAACGCAAATAACTACTGTCGAATGTGTCTTTTGTTGGGTCCTTCAACTAAAATTGTTAATATTTATAGGCGTTTAAAAAAATATACCCTATTATAAACTAGATTTAAACAAAAATACAGATAATAAGAAATGTACTACATAATTAGTAGCTATGCAATATCGTTCTTAATAAATAAACAAAAGAAAATAAATCATCTCTGTAATAACTGATGACTTGTTAGTAGAAAGTACCAAATTGTCGTTGTAGGTTTGCGTTATATTTATATAAAGTTCTAAGTTTAGTGTCTGGGTTTAGTTTACCATTATTTAGTAAATCAACTGATCTGTGCTCTATACTTATCGCTAGAAGTTTTCAAATAGCCTTTCGAAATGACTAAGAAAATTTATTACCTAATCTCAGAAACTCACTCTCTTGATTAAAAACGAACTGAGTTCTTTTGTGAATTTTATCTTTTATTAATCTTGTGTGTTAAGATTTCTAAGAATGAGATAATACGATGCAGTTGAATGCAGTCTGCATCTTAGTACATACGATAATACCGGTTTTTGCTAGTACTGTTAACTATCTGTGCTCAATCAGTTGGTGGATGCTTGAAACACGGATGCATAAGTTTATAACTTGCGGAACCCACCGCTCATCTTTATTACATTGCAATTTCCTGGTCAACTGTGAAAATTAATTGGCTTTTATTTAAAGCTAGCTTTCGTCTGCTAATTTTTCTTGATAAAATTTCATATATATCAAACTCAATTTTTTTTTAATGAGTAAACCTTTTTAATAGTGCATTTTCTAACGTGTCAGTAGAATATAAAATAACAATCATATTGAAAAAGTGTCCGTGTGGTGACGGATTAAGAATACGGAGGACCACCCGAATTTGTTCGGTGTGTGTCGTAAGAGCCGACTAATTGAACAAACTACACAGAACAACAGCACTGCAAAGAAAAGGAAAACTTGGAAAACCCTTTTTTTTTTTTTTTTTTTTTTTTTAACGTGTGGAAATCCCCTCGGACCGTCACCCCTCCGGGGTTTGCGGCGGGGTGGTGTGTCGGACTCGGACCGACTAAAACCACACGGTGTGCCACTCTGCGCCTGTAACAGGAGGGATCCGGGAACAGCTGTTAAGACATCCGGACCCCTCCTAGCGCCAGCCCGCTCCTGGTGCGGGCTCCGTCTCAATGTTTTTCCTCTCTTTATAGGCGACGTCCGGCACACGCGGACGCCGCCCCCTCGCGGCTGGCCAACTAATGCGGGTGGAGGGGAAACCCACCCCGTCCACCCGCGGCCAACTTGGAAACTTGGAAAACCCTATACCAACCCGTCTGGCCAGCGTGATATAGCAGGCGAAAACCTCTTTTCTAAGGCCCAGGCCCAGCAGTGAACTGTTATAGGCTGTTGATGATGATTAAAAAGAAACGAGACACTAGAACAGTAGTCATCTCTATGAATGACGATGAATCTGATGACCTAAACCTAGAAGATAAATTATAAACTTTAAATAACTGAAATTACCCACATAATAATTACTAACTATTATAAACACATTATAGATATAAAATATCTAAATATGGCTTTAAAACATTTTTTTTATAATTATTAACTTATTAGACGACAAAGGTAGAAAAAATTGACTTGCCTACTTGCATTTAATAAATATTACCATATAATTAAAAACTATGCAATAAATTTATATATAGTAACTAGTAAACTTGTAATGACATTGTGCAATAATAAATTTATTAAATTATCAACAACTACATACTATTATAAATATGAAATTTTAATAAAATATTTAATTTAATTAATTTATCTCGATTAAAGCAGATATCGTATTAAAATAAAACTAGCACAACTAAGCAGCTCCTCCTCTAATGATAGTGCTGTTCTAGACAGGGTCCATAATTGTTACCTAGTTTTAAGCCTAACACCTGGATTTACATTAAATGCAATAAATAAATTGAAATTGACCTAAGTCATAAGAGTCACGTTAACACATTTGTATCCCCTTTACAAGGCCTAAAATCGACTAGTCTGCCGTCATCAGGTGGACTTATAACAAATTCCCCATACAAACTTCCACCCCCCCTTTCACCCCCTTAAAGACTGATTTCTGGGATAATATATCCTATCTCCTATCCCGGGACTCAAACTATCTCTACCAAATTTCATCGAAATCGGACAGACAGACACTAGTATGGATGAGCATAAATTAAAAATGATACTGTAATAACCAGGAATTTTAACTAACATAGCTTTCGTGCTAGTCTAAAGCTTTTTAAATTATTTATTTTCCAAAACACATAATAATAATAATATTCTACCACATACACACAACGCCATCTAGTCCCAAACTAAGCAGAGCTTGTACTATGGGTACTAGACAACTGATAGAAATACATAATAAAATAACCAACATAATCAGTTCATCTTAAAAAATTGAAATCAACACGACTTCCAACGAACGAAATAAAGAAAAAAATAGGGCAACTACCTTTACAGATGGATGTTTAGTACACAATATATTACCTTTTAAACCTCAGTGTCCTATAAATTAAGTTCTACAAAGTTATAAAGTTATTAACATATCAACATTTAAAACCCACAATTCGCTAAAACTTAAAATGTTGTTTCTAGCTGACGAAACTACAAGGTCACATTGCCCGAGTGGGCGCGCTGGCGTGGAACGGCGATATACTCAGCTCAGGGTCCAGAGACAGACATATACGACAAAGAGACACTAGAACACCCCGTAAGTATTGTATTCAACATGTATTAATTCAAATAACCATGGTAGTTTTCACTTGATAGTTTTATTAACATCATCCGTGATCATGGCGCTTGCAAGTGTCCAAAATATCGGCAAGTAATTCCCGAAAATAAATCCTTTTATAATAGCTTATAAGGTGTATACAACATGTTATAAATCTGAAGGTTGTCTATTTGCTGAATTCAACCTTATAGTCCTCTTTTTAAGCTCTATATTTAGGTTTACTTGTTACTTTGTTGTTCAGTAAAAGATCTTAGAAGTCAATGTCTTATCGTAATGAAATTTTGAGCTGTCTGATGATGGAATCAGTAGGCAAACAATAGGCAGTAAATCCGTAGTGTACCTTGGATGGATGTTTTAGTGATTATATATTTCGACTTTTTTAAAAGTGACTATGCAATTTTTAAGTTTTTTAACTTTTAAAAATGTATCACCAACAGAATTGGAAATGAGTTAAAAATCAAATGCAAATGCGGAAGTATTATAATAATTGTGCAAAAATAAACAAGTGGGGAGAAGGTATAAAATACCTGACCTCGGTTACAAGAAGGGTTCACGATGCACGATTGAAGCTGGGCCGTGAGTCTGTGTTAGATAGTTTGAGAGGGCGCTTAGCTAGTGCAAAACTTGTTTAGCTACCTACTGGCTTTTAGATACTGCAATGGCTCTCAAAGTTTTCTAGTTAATAATAAGACCGATAGTATATTAGGCATTTTATAATTCTGAAAAATTAACATTGCGATTGAATATGATTTGGAATTACTTTCTTTATAAGACAATGTTAAATGTCTAAGTTAATTGTCTAGTCTTGAAATTGATTAACTATATATATAAAAACGGATCGCTGCCGTGGTATCAAAAATCATAGAAAAGATTATTTTGAATAATTTACTTATCCTATGTTTGCAAGACACTCCTTCTAATGATTCACTTAAATATCTTAATAGCTCTTGCCCACGTGTTCGCTCGCGTGATTGTTTTTTATTTCGTGTTACTAACTTTGGAAATGACAACGTTCTATACAACCATTCGTCCCTTATTTTACCTTCATTTTTTTTTTTTTTTCTGTGTGGAAATCCCCTCTGATACCACCCACCAGCGGGGTGGCTATGTGGGACTCAAAAACTGACCATAAACTGCACACCGTCTCAGGTACCAGTAGCCGAAGAACCAGCTGTCCCCTAGAAAGGAAATCCCTGGTACTCCCTTATGTTGAAATTTACTCCCCTGGGTTGAAATTTACTAAAGTACTTAGTGGATTTTCCGTGTGGTGACGGATTAAGAATACAGAGTGTCACCACTCCTATTCATCCCGTGGGTGTCGTAAGAGGCGACTAAGGAAGCAAACTACGCAGGACAGCAGCACTGCAGAGAGAAGGAAAACTTGAAACAAACCCTATAGCAACCCGTCTGGCCAGCGTGGTATAGTAGGCCAAAACCTCCTTCCTAAGGAGAGGCCTATGTCCAGCAGTGGACTAGTAAAGGCTGTTGATGATGATGATGATGACTTAGTGGATGCTTACAACATAAAAAGCATCAGCTGCCCAAATTGCAAGTTTGTAGTCCCAGCAGTTTAGGCTCTGCGTTGATGAATCAGTCAGTCAGTCAAGTAATTTTATATGTAAATACTTTACGTTCGTAATTGCATTACCCATAGAAAGTTTGAGAGTCTTGTACTGAAACACCGTTGCTTGTGGCTCTAAGGCTGCACACGAGTGCACGACTCAAAGTTCAACGACAATGCAATTATGCAGCGCTGTATTTACAGACTTAGTAACTATATACGTAGCCGTACGGTGCATCGGGCTAAATTTGCGAGAATGCGATGTGATTGCTAGACTTACTTTGTCTTTGTTCTTTGTATACATCATTTACTTTTCTATAATTGAGTTTATATATCAGGCGGGTTCCTCTTAGTTTTAAACAGTCGTACAATTATATACCTTTTAAGCAAAAGCAACTAATAAAAAAAAAAGCAAACTTTCTCAGATCTTGTATATATTGGAGCTTTTTCTTGTATACCTTTGTTTGTCTTTTTTATTTGTTATAGCTTAAATTAATAATTTTTCATTGGTGTCATGAATTGAATATAGTTTTAATAAATAGAGTAAAAATTAAATTTAGAACTATATTTTGCTGATTTTTTTAACACTGAGCGTGGTTATATTTTAACATGTATTTACGAGTATACTAAATTTTTGTTCATTAATCTTTGTTTTTTTGAATATATATTTTATTATTACTGTATTATTTTAATAACAACAATAATAATAATAATTTATTTAGATAAAGATTACAGTTGTTGTTTGTTTGCCCTAACTAGGTAGAACCTGTCTCGACTCTCGGATTATATATGCCATTATATCATTTATGACTTTAAAGCAATAGACTTACCGAATAATACTAACTTTTAATAAAGTTTGTACTATGTCACTATTGTATTTACAGAATTTAAAAGTTGCTGCTTATATTTAATAAAAATAATAATTTATTTTTACAGCGTCACAAGCGTCACGCATATTACAGGGGCATAGACAAGAGGTTTGCGGTCTGAAATGGTCGCCCGACGGTCAGTCACTGGCTTCCGGCGGCAACGATAACAAACTCTTTGTGTGGTCTATGGTGAGTTCCCTATTCATAAAATTATTATCTAGCAATGTCGGGGTCGCATTATATTGAGCAACATTTGATAAACATTACCTATCAAGTTAAGAAAATAAACTGTAATACGACTAATAACGTTCATATTTTAATTGTTATCAATTCGATGAATGCGTTCTATTTTATTGCATTTTCTTCTTTATATAATGGTATTGGTTGTGGGCTCCGGTTTCCGCATTTAGACTCAAGATGGTCCTTTATGCGTAGAGGAAACGTTGGCTAGGTGAGCCAACCAAGCTCAATTGGCATATGCATTTAATAATATACAATTTATAATATTTATTAGGAATATTTTTTATACTCTTTATACTTTTCTATACTCTTGGCATCGAATTAGCTCCATGACCAATTACCCTACTTGAGTTCGCAATTGTTTTAATGCAACTGGCATTAAAACAAACCTACATGTATGTATATAATTAATTGATAATGTATTTCCATATACTTTATTCTATTGTTTCTATCGTGAGAATGCGGTTACGGTGTGAGTGATAAACTGATAAGGGTTGTGGTTATAGTATTTATTGTTTCCAAGTACCGTATTACATAAAACTTATTGCACAATCAATACCAATTAGTTTTAACATACGTCTGCGAGTTATATTTGTTCGAACAGGTTTATTTAAATCAGGAAAAGAAGAGGGTCACTGCTATATGGGCATTGCGTTGGCGCATCCGAACCACACGATGTGCTATCCTGCACCTATGTAGAAGTTTGCTCATGTAACAACTGTTAAAAGGAAGCCTTTCTTCTTCTTATCGTCTAGATGTAAAAGTTTAAAATTCGAAAACATTAAATTTAGCAACACGGCCGACCTTTGTAGGTTGTGTATATGACATATCTATATAAATAAAAACGAATTGCCAAATGCGTTGCTATTGTTGCTAAGCGCAAAACTCGAAAACGGCTCTACCAATTCGGCTAAATTTATTTTTGATATTTTCGTTAAGGCACAAGGAAGGTTTTGGAAGGAAGAAGGCAGGAAAAGTGAAACAAAACAAAACCGCGTTAGGATGCGATTGGAAAATAACTTTTGTCAGAACGAAGTCTTTCGGGACAGCTAGTTATATTTTTATAAGTTCGTAGGACACACTTCACTAGTATCTTTACTAGGTGGATAGTAGTAATATGCATCCAAATTAACGAACTACTTGTAATACTGGTTTGCGACAGTAGTAAACTGGTTGGTACAATCATTTTGATCTCAAGTCCGACGTCCTAGCTACCGTCGCTGTGACTCTGCCTCAATGGTATACAAATAGAATGTATCTATCTGTCTGTTGTTCCAGCACTCGACTTCCCCGGTACAGACGTACGGTGCTCACGTAGCGGCGGTTAAAGCCATCGCGTGGTCGCCGCACCAGCACGGCCTGCTCGCCTCGGGCGGAGGGACCGCAGACAGGTGCATTCGCTTCTGGAACACGCTCACCTCGCAGCCGATGCAGTGTGTTGACACAGGTTAGTTGTACTTTCAAGACTGTTTTTCTTAATATGTCCGACCGCTTGCCTATCGCCAATCTTTCTTTTGAAATTAATCGTTATATGACTGGACAAAGGCAGAAGGTAAGTTAAGGGCGAGGAAAACGGAAGCTAGGAGACTAGCGGAATTGCTGTCCTGTGATTCAATATGTATGTCTGTGGAAAATTGTAAGCATATCAGACACCTTAGGACAGGCTTGCATTGTTAGTAATAACGTTGAAATAAATTATTTTTATTATTATATATTAATAGGCCACAAGAACTGAGCTGATCGGCACTGACACGATCAAACTACACAGTTTTTAAATAGTGAGTAAGCGTGACGCTTAAATAGAAAAGCTAATAAAGCTTTATAAAGGTATAAAATACATATATAATAAACAAAATCATTGAAATTTATACAAAAAATAATAACTGATATTTTATATTCATGTTTATCTGAAAACAGTAAAGTAATTTAAAGAAAAATAAATAAAAATATTTTTTCTCTTTCAGTTTGTGTTTTGTCTGTATGTATAAATAATGTATCGGTGCACATTTCAGTAAAACTACAAGTTGTATGTAAAATATCCTCTTTCAAATGTATTCTGACATTAAAATTTGGTTGCAGGATCACAAGTGTGCAACTTAGCGTGGTCGAAGCACTCGAGCGAGCTGGTGTCTACGCACGGGTATTCACAGAACCAAATATTGGTGTGGAAGTATCCTTCGCTCACGCAGGTACCTTCAAATTTCTTTTTGTTTTATTTATTCTTATAAACTCGTTTCATGTCACCACAGCGTTGTCGTACGAATTCGTAGCGACACTGTCCTAAAGTATCTTTCTATTACATTTTTTATTAACTGATAATGCAAGCTTTCTTTGAATATTTTGGTTTCTCGAAGCACGCTACTGCGATAACAAAAACTTAAATAAATCTTAATTAAATATTTTTTAAATATTTTATAACGTTAATTATGTCCAAACCCTTTTCAAGCAATATTTCCAACAGTGAAATACATGCAGGAATGTTAATGGTAAAGATGGGAAAACTGGAAGTATATCGAGAGGGAAGAAAAGGTGAAAGTTTATTTAGAAATGTATAAGTGTATTTATCAGAAGGCTGGTTACCATAGTACAGGTTCTGCTTAGTTTGAGATCAGACTGCCGTGTGTAAGATGTGTCTAGTTATTATTATTGTAGGCACAGAACTCCGTCATTCATGAACCAATGTAGAAAGTACTGATTTATTTACAAGGCTATAACTTCCTGTTTGGAAGAAAATAAAAACCACCCTTAATTAAGGTGGAAAATTCGAGAATGAAGAATACATTTTATTAAAAAAATTCATGATCTTAGCCTGATTGTGGTCGGTTAGTTTTTTAAAGTTAATTATTTTTATGCAGGTCGCGAAGCTAACAGGCCACTCGTACCGCGTGCTGTACCTGGCGCTGTCGCCCGACGGCGAGGCCATCGTGACGGGCGCGGGCGACGAGACCCTACGCTTCTGGAACGTCTTCTCAAAAACACCCTCACACAAAGAAAACAAGAGTGTTCTCAACTTATACACCGCACTCAGATAGATATATTATTATTTATAATAAACAAAACACACACGCGTTTTTGTATTCTCAATTTTGAATGCAAAAATTGTGATATAAATTATAAAATAAGTTCGAGTTGTAGAAAAATAATGAGTTTAAAATGCCTGTGTGTTTCTGAACTTATATTATTAAAGATTTGTAAATACTAGCTTTATTTATTATTAAAGAAACGGTTAGTGGTGTATCGTTTATATCGATATTTTGATGTTTATAAGCTGGACTGTTAGGTCTTTTTGGTGATTTTTGTTGATCAATATTAAAAAGTATTAGTTGTTCGCTGTGTGACAGAGATGGAACGAGTTGTCATTGTTTCTCTTTCACGCAAGGACACAACAATTAGTAAATTTCTTAAACAGGTTCGTTTATGAAAATTCGAGTAAAAATTGTTTTACGAACTGTATCAAAATCTTTTTTATACATTATGTACACACGTTTGTATATAAATTATATATTGGAACTCATGTATATTGCTTATTTTAGAGTTCGATTGGTTGTGTGACAGTCAAAGATACAAATATGAGTAGTTTTTAGAGTTCGAACGTTAAATAACATCAGTTGTGCATATCGATTTATTATTGATCATGTAAATAAGCTTTTACAAAATTGTACAAAAAAAAAACTACGGACGATTCAAATCTGTAACATTGCATGATGAGGGCTCTACTGTAACTAACCAGCTTGTTGGAATATAGAATATTTAAAGCTAAGGTCTCTCAAAGCTTAGTTTAGAGCTTAGAGAAAAGGTTCAGTAAGGAGCTATTAAGTGTGCGAGTCTCTTCTTTAAACAGTAGATGTATCATAAAATTGCTTTAAAAAGATTACCAGGAAACCTTCTCTAATCTTTTTCAGGACTAATATTGTATTTTTGATTGTCGCGTCCTGGCGACTGAAGCAATTCTTCGATAGAGCTGCTACGTTGCTTTCTTTCGATGTGTTTATTTAGACAGAGTGTAATATTAAGACTGTAGGAAAAAATAGTAATAATGTCCGGGTTCATTCGCATCTAAACAATAAAAACATCTAAAAACAAACATGTGAATTAAAAAGAAAATAAAATGTAAAAAATAACAGCTGCTATTGCAGTAAATTGTTTCTGTTGAACACAACAATTGAACAAAACTGCTGGGCAGAGTATGTCTTTAGTTTACACTCTGATTCGTGAAACTAGATGTTGGAGAGATTTTCATAACCCACACAAGTTTAAATAAAAAAATAATTGATCATAAACCATAACCTTTTTTATTCAAATAGTAATATGTAAAAGTTTTTCACTCAGTTTCAGTATTTATTCAACCAGTGAAGCTAATTTTACTAGGGTTTGTGTAGCATGTTCAAAGTGTATTATTTAATTCCTCTAAATGAACAAAAAATGTTTGCGTTACGAGTCATATCAATATTCAGAGTTTATTAAGTGTGCGCAAAAGCTATACCTAACAGATTTTATTGACACAACTTCATTGTTTTCTGTTAATGTACACTTTAATTATTAGGGAATGCTTAATAGGTATTTAGTAGAGTGTCATTAAGTCCAATCACTGACAATTAAAACAGTAATTGCTTACCACAGAGCATTTGAGCAATGTAAAAATTGTTTTACACGTATTATATTAAACAGAAGAAAAAATAAATAATTTGAAAATAGCACGACGTCACAAATGTAGTATTTTATAAAACATAGTTTTTTATTTATTTATAAATTGATTAGACTCGACGATCAAATAAAGAGCTTCGTATCTGATAACATATTGTGCAGTCTCTCCATCATCTACTTGAAAATTTCGACCTAACCATGTAATCATTTTGTAGTGTCACTTTTTCGTTTTAAAACTATTATTTTCTTATAAAATTGTAGTTACTTTGGTAATACATTTTTGGTTTATAATTGTTTGTAAAACTAATTTTATGGTATTTTTCTTTCAGATTTATAAGTCGTGTGTCGTTTGATAGATAATTATAATATAGAATTCTTTCAAATGATTGTGACTTGCGGGTAGTTCGAGAATAATTTTTATTTACCAGCGTAAAAATGCCGGAATCAGGAGAAAAGGTATACAGACGTACAGTAGTACAATTTTTTTACATGTATCATTCATTTAAACTTTAGTATGTAATGTATGTTTATTATAATCGGTATGGCATTTAATTTTTAGATGTAATAAGTGATTTGGAGGTGCCGTTTGATCTCATTACAACTATGATCTTAGTATGGCAACACTTTATATTCTATCTTATTTATTTTCTTCTCTTTTTCTTTACTTTTTTATTCAACACTTGTAGTGTTTTATCACATTTTTTTTTTCAAAACAATAAATTCTTAGTCAACATTTAAAACTTGTTAAATATTTTTCAACATACTTCCAATCATAGACTAAATTAGTCGTGTATTTTAACATTACAAGTGTATATTATCTAAAGGTGACCTCTAAATTGTTTAAATTTGTGTAAAATATTGTAATAATCCTATTAGTTATAAATTAGTCTTAAAATAAATTCAATTTGACGAGTGCAATGTTCTTAGTTAATTAAATTATATTTGTAAACCACTGTGTGACTAATTATATAATCTTAAATGTATTTTGCTTTGTCCTATTGAGACGACATGATACATGTTTATAAGTGATAACAGACAAATACAATAAAATCAATTCTCTTCATAACATACAAAAATGTTATGGTACAATATTTTTTTCTAGATAACTATAGTTAATTATTACTATGCTAAAGTTAGTTCACCATAATCAGTAATATTAAGGATTAAAATAGTGATTAATTTTGCCTTCGCCTAAAATAGGGTGGACGCGCGTAACCCAATGTAACCCTTTTCAATTAAGTTTTAAATTTGTAACAAATTGTAGAAAACATTTTAGTTTTCTGTAATTCCTATCGATTTTACACTCCCTAAAAAATCCTAAAATCTGTGTACGAAAAAACATCTTCAATATTTGTGTGTTCAGAATTATTCTAAATTGTAATCAAGGCCACATTACTTTGTTTCATAAAAATTAAACAGATAAATAATATGATAATAAATTTCGCCTTAGAAAATTGTTTGTTTCATGTATTATCTCTTCTCTGTAGGACATATTTTGTGAAGGACTAATATGTTCTATTTTTAATGTGTAGTGTTGTAAACACAAAAAATTATGATGGTTCTGTCTAAGAGGTTCTCTTGGATCAGTTTATTTAGTCATTTCTGTATTTGTTAGGTTATTTTTAATGTTAAAAAATAAATATAAAAAATATATGTTGTTTAAAAGCGGGCAATCCTATAACATAGAACACTCGCTTACTCTGGATGCCATGAATGTATTCTTGAGCCACATCAATAATAATAGTTTTATATTGTTTTATTATAATTAAGAGTTATAAACATAATAAAGAAAACTACCTGAATTGTAGACCTTAACTCATACCAGAAAAAAAAAAGTTCTAGAATGTGCTATCGGTCAGGTTCTATAGTTCAGATACACAAAAAGCGTCCTTCAGGAGAACACTGTAAGGCTTTTTTTTGTATGCATCGAACTGTCGGTTATAACTATTTAAAAGTAAGAGGTGTTCTAGATGTTGTACTGAGGACTAAAATATATGATATACATGATCTATTTTTGCTTCGTATTTAATAATACTGTACTCATAACTCACATCCCGTTTTAGTTGAACAAGAAGTAAATTCGTATACTTAAACTTTCCACAGATTTCTCGTATAATATGTACCTTACTGTATCTACATTATTTCTGATCTTTCTAACAACTTATGTCTAAAAGTCCTGTTTAAATATAGTATAGTTTAATTAAGTGTTAGTAACCGAGTTCTATTTGTATAAAAGAGCTATTTATATGAAATACAGAGTGAATAATATATTAAACTTGTATAGACTGATGAGATCCTTGCAATGTACTTTAGAATTAAATGTTTTGATTGTGTGCTCTAAATTATTATTTTCTTGTAAAACCTTATCCACATCATTGAGTCCGAATTCATTGAAAAACATAAATAAATTAGAAATATATAAATTAATTTTCTCATCCTCCGGGGTGAGGGGGGCACCGATGGACCGGCAGCACACTTAGGAGTTGAGTTACAGCGGTCCATGGGCGGCGGTTATCACTTAACATCGGGTAATCCGTCTGTTCGTTTGTCTTCTGCTATGTCTTAAAAAGGAAATCGTACCCCACACCACACGTTTTTTGGCTCTACACGAGGCCCCTTCGAAAGTGTAGATTCTGTAGCTTTAACATGCTTAGAAATCTGAGTTGCTCTTTTATAAACTTCTAAGTTACTTAAAATAACCAATATCAAAATATGTAGTAAAATTGTTGTACTGTTTTAATAATTTATTTAGAGTAACCGAGTTTATTGCGCTTAAGTCAAAGATTAAGATAAATTTATTTGTTAGAACAGTACATTAGGTTTTATGTAAAATTTCTTACATTCTACTATTTTTGGTGCACTATTTTCCTATTTTCACTTAGGTGCTTTAATGGTTATAATTAAAATACGAAAAGAAATGAGTTAAATGAAATCAAATACTAAAATAATAAATTAATTAACATTTTGAGAGGAATTAGAATACAACAATAAAAATAGTTAAATAGAACATAGTCAAAAAGCAAATATGAAATAAAAAAAATTCAGTCAAATCGCTCATTTAGAAAGTCATTTAAGGAATGGACTGGTGAAAGGACTTCAAAGACTGCGTTTAAATCTTTGAAAAGTTAACGATTTAACAATGTCAGGCAATTTATTGTTAATGCGAATGGACATAAAATACACATTATTGGAGCATAGTTTTAGATTTTGTCTAGGATCAAGCAGCTTTATACATAGCCACATCAATTAATGAGTTCAAATAAATTGATGTGGCTATTTACAAAGACACAAATTTTAAATATACACAAATTTTGAACAAAGGAACACAGCTGTCCAATGGCTGCGCTCTGCAGATCGCACGTATGTATTTTTTTTTGTGCCCGAAAGGCTCTATTTACATCAACAGAACTACCCCACACTATCAAATCGTACTGCAATACTGATGAGTCGTTACCATGATACGTGCAAAGTGCCGCTTCAACACCGGCTACCCGCCCTTTTTTTATTTTTTTTATTTCTATAGTACGTATACAAATCTATCTATTTTAGAACATACAGATTCATTGTTGCCTTCCAATTGCAGTTTTTATCCATTATCACACCATGAACCTTTGTGTCGTTTACTTCTTCAATAATCTCATAAGCATGTTCTATTTGCAATTTCGGACGTTTATTATTATAAGGCTGAAATTGAACAATTTAGTTTTGCCGATATTAATTTGTAGGATAATTGACTTAAACCACGAAATCACTCTATTCAAAGACAAATTTATCTCCTCTTATTTCTAATTTTTATTTGTAGATTTAATAGTGATGTCTGATCAGCATATACAATATACTTGTGTGGAATTCCAACATCAACAACCAATCACTTATATAAAGTACGAACAAAAGAGGTCCCAATATGCTACCATGGAGTACACCACATTTGTTTTGACGATACAAGGACTATATATTATTATACACTGGTGGACAAAAAAATTAGGCCACTTCTAATTTTACTACGGTATTTTTCAAAATTAAAATAAATTCGTCTTTGTACGTTCATCAGCAATCTTAGTAGAGCGTATATTGATAAAAATATCAAGTGTAAATGTGTGAAATGTAATTTATTCAGTTTTTTAGAGACCCACACTATTATTCTTTTAAGTTTAAATTCCTGTCGCTAGGATACTATTTAAAACTATCGTTTAATTCGTATTACTGATTTAAGTTCTGTGCCTCGCACTTTCTTTTTACTGAAAAATATGGAACGCGAAGCAGAAGTTGTTCGAATCGTAACGTTGTTACAAACTGGCATGAGCCAGCGTAATGTCGCTGGACAATGTTAAGTTAGTCAAATCGATCAACAGTTCAATTTGTCTACAAAAGGTATCTCTGAAGGACCTGTTGTCTAGTGGTTAGTTACCCTGACTGCTAAGCCGAAGGTCGTGGGTTCGATTCCCACCCAGGACAAATATTTGTGTGATGAGAACAGTTATTTGTTCTGTGTCTGGGTATAATTTATCTATAATATGTATGTATTTAGTAATATATAAGTATGTACCATAGTACAGGCTCTACCTAGTTTGGGATCAGACAGACGTGTGTGAGATGTGTGAGGTTATGTGTGAGGTGAGGCATCTGGAGACCGGTGGTTACATCAGAAGAGTTAAATTAGGCCGGCGAAGAATGACATCTGAACGGGATGATTGATTTATAGTGTCAACAAGCCTCAGAAATCGTCATCGTTCTACTCGTAGAGTAAAATTGAAGCACCTGCTCAGAGATGTCCGAGGTGTTACTGTAAGTGATAACACAATAAGAAGGCGCCTTAAAGAACGAAGGTTAAACCAAACAGACCCGCAACAGGTCCTAAACTTACCATAGCTCAAGGTAGCAAGGTTAAATTGTGCTCGTCGTGTTACTGGACATTGGCACAATGGGAGCAAGTACTCTTTTCTGATGAGTCCCGTATGTGTCTATATGGTGCTGATGATAACAAAAGAGTATATCGTAGACCAGGAGAACGATATGCACAATGTGCCATATCTGAAAGGTAAGCTTTTAGGTGGTTCAGTTTTGTTCTGGGGAGGTATAAGGTCAGAAGTCCGTACAGAGCTGGTTATCGTAGAAAGAGAAACCGTGACTACTGAATGGTACATCACTAACTTTCTTCATCACTAACTAAAATATTGTGCCATACTCAGGATTTCTCTTTCAAGAATTTAAATGCGCACGGTAATGCACGCCCCCACACTGCGATGTGAGTGAGAGATTACTTGCGAGAGTGGGAATACAAGTTCTGGACTGGCCAGCACAAAGTCCAGAACTTAACCCAATAGAGCATTTATGTGACGAGCTAAAACGGCGAGTAAGACAGCGAGAACCAGCTCCAAAGAACATGCAACAACTGAAAGCAGCTTTATTGGAAGAATGGACACATACCCGAATCTACCATTAAAAAGTTGAAACAATCCATGAATAGAAAGTGGTACCTATGTGTTCTCAAAGCCAGAGGAGGCAATACCTTTTAGTGAAGAAAGATGACATCAGCGAAACCATTCTAAATCACTGTGAAGTTGTTGTAAATTTTTCTTTATTTTTGATATTTCTTGTGTATTACTAAAAAATATAGTTGGTTAATTTAAAAATGCATTATTGCATGCATGCAAGAATTAACACACATTTTTTTTTATTGTTTTCGTTTTGTGCTTGTGCCACCAGATTTGCAGACATTCACTGGTACCGGTTATTGACTTTCGAACATGTGATCCTGCTGCTCGTTTTCCCCCTATATCATAAAAAGAGGTATGGGCAAATATATTTACGTTTTAACTTTTTAAACTCAATTTTTCTTATAAAATAACTAGCCAGCAAAAGCGTGGAGAAAGAGTTCACTCGTGACTGACTATTATGGCGGGTGGAGGACAGCCCGTCCTGTCCTCCTACGACCAGCCTCAGAGTGGCATGAGATCCTGGGAGGCACACCAGCTTCGCGTCTGGTATGCTAGCGCTAAATAAGTTCGAGTCGTGATCTTCTTATCCCTTTGATCTTCTCTCCTTCTGTTCGTCGACACGATCTGATAATCGCGAATGGGTTTAAACGTCAATTTCCTCTGAAGGCGCTAGGGATGCTCTCTGGAGCATCATCCCTTTTCTACCATTAACTTTCTTTTATTATACTAAAAATGTTACCATCTAATTTCCAAAGCGCCAGGTTAAAGGCAATAGACTTGCACCCTGTTACGTAGGTGGAAGTAAAATAGTAGTCAGGACCCCTTACATTATAATATTGACCGAGTAAGTATTGCATGTCAATATTTGGCTAAACAACATTAAAACTTTGAAATCGAAGTTCTAGAAGACGATACTCTTTAAATTCCCTACTTGTTTCGTCAATAACATTACTCATTTATGATGCATTGATGATTCGTTTAAATTTTCCAACTAATTTTGGTGTTTTACGTCTAAAATATCTTTTGAAACTAAAATGATTGAGTTACAGTTCAGTACAGTACAGTTCTAACATGTAGTCACCCTAATGGACGAGTAATTAGTGTCCGACCGAATCAGGAATTTCAACCGAAAGCGAAACCGAACTTCCGGCACCTGTTTCAGTTTCGGATGACTCAAAACTCGAAACTCAACTACCATTTTAAATTTTTGATTGTGTAATGAAATCTAGTGTATTTTTATCTGCTAATACCTAAGTGTCACTTAAAACCACTGTAATATGGTAGACACACGGCATTAAAGTTATTAAGGTAGGTAAATAAAAATAAAAGCATTACGTAGGTAGGTACTACTAAGTATTAGAAATTCACCTATATATTATCGAACTAGATAGAATGACTGGAAAGTTTGAACGTATTATACGAGTTTTCTCATAGATAAAGTTAACTGCAGATCATACGTAGTATAAGTTTTTTGGGTGGTTTTATAAATATATATCTTTTTCTTTTTTTTTAAGCCTACTTTCGCCCTAGCAATATCTTCTGTGTCGCGGGGGACTTATAAACATATGTGGAACGGACACAAAGAATACCCAGACTCAGAAGAACGATTTGTGCAAGTGTCGTCTCATGTGGGGATCGAACCCACAACATTCAGCGTCGAAGAAAGCGGCTTGGCGACCACTTCAACCACTACTTCATCCGTGCAGTCTAATATATATATATATATATATATATATATATTAACTACTATTATATTAACTATTTTTGATTTATTAAAACATAAAGTAAGGAAATGGAAAATTAAAAACAAATTATGCTCTATTTTATTTGAAGAAGTAGCACTGACACCCCATCTCACATATGTTGAGGCACATGATCAAATAATAGGCTTCAAAGATTTTTTGAATGAACGCCAATTTAAATACTGTGATCATGCACTAGCATTCAAG
This sequence comes from Arctia plantaginis, assembly GCA_902825455.1. Taxonomy (NCBI): domain Eukaryota; kingdom Metazoa; phylum Arthropoda; class Insecta; order Lepidoptera; family Erebidae; genus Arctia; species Arctia plantaginis. The sequence continues at coordinate 2,740,139 of CADEBD010000046.1, read as the reverse complement.
GTATTTGTTCACACTGGCGTCAGCCTATTTCCTTTTATTTCTGTGAGGGAACTACTGCTGCTGTTACAGTTACACAGATTTACCACTGGCGATTGTATGTGACCAAGGATCAACGTTTGGAACAGCCATAAATATGCTAAAGACAGATAATGAACGCAAAAGAAATTTAAATGGGGAACATAATGGTAGATGCCTGCGCTGTTCATTTATTGCACATTTTGTTACTGGTATCCTTTAGATTAACATTATCTAATAAATAACTTTTGGTTTGCAGATGGAACTGTTGAGATAGCAGGCCAAGAATCGAGTGTGGTGTATGATCCACCACATCTACTTAATGGCCTTAGAAATAACCTGCTTACCAAAGATATGGTTATCAAAGGCAAGGTTGCTTCTTGGAAAGATATCTTGACAGTATTCAAAGCTGATTGCCAACTAGGCCACAGAAGAATGAACAAAAAACTAACTGAGCACCACCTTTATTCCGACAAAATGAAAAAAAATAAGGTTAGTGTGGCTGCGCAAGCGCTGAGTGCAGCAACGAGTGCAATGCTTAAATACACTACATTATTTAATAAGTTTTAAACTATATTGTTAATATGTGATATTCCAATAATATTTATTATGCATCTCCTTTATGTATCTATATAAAATTTCAGAAACCACAACGACAGGTGAAATCGTTAGTGAAACAATGGCTCCGACTGGAGAAGCAGTGGAATTCGTGGATAAACTCTTTGACAGCCTCAATGGATCACGAAGACGCACTGTTAAGTGAAAGTTACGAGGACCAATAAAGCCAAACTCAAAACACTATGAGTTTTGGCAAGAAGCTAAAACTATATTAAAAAATATTAAATTTGTAGACAACAAAAGTAAGAGGGCACGAAAAAATAAAAAAACATTTGAGATCCGACTTCCTTCCCTTGACGATTGGATAACAACGATAGAAAGTTTTGAAAGGTTGTCTAAGCTCTTTTTTGAAAAGTATGGAGTAGTATATTTTTATCCTAGAAATATTAATCAGGATACTTTGGAAAACTTTTTTGGCAGGTTCAGAGCAATCAACTACAGAAATGTCAATCCTGACGCAAGTACTTTCATTAATAGTTTTAAATCCCTATTAATGTCCAATGTTACGGGTCCACACTCAATGTATGCTAATTGTGAGGATGATGAACGAGACACGGTGGTTGATTTTTTAAAACTTCTGACAAGTAGTCACAAAAAGACAGATGATAGTAATTTTTGTTTCACCCACAACAACAACAAGTATTAGGGAAAGTAGTAGCATCAACCGGTCGCTAAATGCTGTGAATGAAAGAATACGTGTGAACTCTTCAACATATACAGCAGGATATCTATGTAGGAGACTGACAAGCAAACTTAATTGTAAGGATTGCCCTGATAAATATGTTGTAAAAGAAAAAGATTTTATTCATAAATGGATCGAACAACGAGAGTACAATCTTTTAAAACATTTAAATTAAACTTATCCATCAAAGAATTTTTTAATATTGAATAGGGAGATCTTGGGTCTTATACGAGACTATTAGAATAAATAATATGAATAACATCGCACTTCAAAAATGTTTGAAAAAATAGTTAAAGTATGAAATATTTAAAAGCCATGACTTTAAATGGTTTGGGTGCCCTGAACACAACATAAGCACAGCATTTCAAGCATTATATAGTATAGTAAAACAATTATTTTTTTACAGTCACATCAATAGAAATGGGGATTGAGAGAACATTAGAAAAAAGCCGTGTGGTGTCGTGGGACACCCGATAGGAACGAAGTTGTGACGATCGAGTAAAACTGATTTGACACGATTTTAATTACAACGCCATCTATGAAAGCGGCTATTACCTACATATTAAAAACAATTAAAACAATTTATACATTGGTAAAATCTCCTTGCGAAATGATTTCCTATCTATTCGATAGATGGCGCTGAATGTCTGACAAGATGACACGAAAAAAAAAAAGCGAAAAGCCAACATCACGTGGTATTCCCAGGCGGTCACCCATCCAAGTACTAACCACGCCCGATGTTGCTTAACTTCGGTGATCGGACGAGAACCGGTGTATTCAACATGGTATGGACGTTGGCGAACGTTAAAGCAAATTTAATGTATGGTATCCACAGTTAGACGTCAATTTATATTAATAAAAAAGTGTCGTTCCAAATTTTAGTACGAATTTTTTCCGTCTAGCCCCCTTTCACAACGCGCGATAAGGAACTTCGTTCCAATATAATAATAATATAATATCTTCTCCCAGTAATTCCACACAGCTTCATTTGCTGATCATCAATTATTTGCATTGGGCACCCACATCTGTAGGAAAATTAAAAGACAACTAAACATATCATGGTTTAAAGTAATGGAATGGTTTGAATGAAATGAAATGAAATTTATTTACCTTTAACCATAGTATTTCACATTATTGATACACGGTTTGTACAACAAGATTATTCTAATACGGAACGTTTACTCACCTACATTAGGAAATAAGTAATAGACACACACACTCTACACACACTCTTTAATATTCTTAAACGTCTAGTTTTTTTTGGAAAAATCAAATTTTCATAAGTAACCTAACATTTCAGATACAGGGATACGTAGTTTAAAAGGCAGAACTTAATCTATATATATATATATATAAGAGATTTCCACGTATATAGTCACTCATCACGATATCTCTGGAACCATTAGAGCTAAAGACTTGAAATTTGGTAAGAAAATTCTTATCACCGAGTAGTGGTCAGCTAAGAACGGATTTTAAGAAATTCAAAAAAAATATATTTAAATAATGTAAATAGCAAAACAACGTTGGCAGGGTCAGCTAGTATTTTATCTAGATTTCTGCAACGGATTTTGATGCCTACGGTAAACTTGTTGTATTTGTATGTGTAAGTTAAATAAAATGTTATTCAAACCTATCATTTATTTCTTCATCCTTCCTCCACAATAACAACTTAGTACGAAGTTGTTATTGTGGAGGAATATTATATATAAGGAATATATATATATATAAATTGAAGTAGTGGTTTTATTTTATAAGAAAGTTTTTAGTTTTTGAATACTTACGATTGAAATAATATATTCAATGAACTTTGCAAATAAGTGCATCATCATCATCATCAACAGCCTATACTAGTCCACTGCTGGACATAGGCCTCTCCTTAGAAAGGAGGTTTAATAAGTGCATAATAAACATAAACCGAAATATAACCTACTCCCTACTCTTCCTTTTATTTGTCATCAGTACATCACTATCCATTCATGTCGACATCTGAATCTGCTAAATCCCAACACTATTTGCGACACTAGCCACATGCGAACTCATTGGAACTAACAGGTAACATTTGCAGTGTCCCATCTGTCTCTGACTAGTATATAGTTATCTGTGGTTGTTATCCTTCATAGTCCGTATTAGTTAAACCATTGTTAAAAAGCTAAATTATTTTTAAATTAAATACTTCCTTTTTCTTTTCGAAAAGATGAAAAATGTATGTTTACTGTTGTTTATAGGCTTATTTATTTTTTTGTGTTTCGCGAGAGATGGTAAGTTTATTTTCAGTGTCTGCCAATTATTAATTTAATTTTTTGTTATGATGTTATTACGCTATACTCTATTTTTTTCTTTAAGCTAATAATATAGATTACCTACCATAAAGCATGTAGATTTTATGACCAGACACTACAAGGTTTTTAAGCTAGATACGTGTTCAGAAATATGTTTTAATGTTTCGCTAAGACTCATGATTTTGCCTTCAAGACTTGCATCACTCACATATAGAAGATCTAAAACTAACTGTTGCCACAATATAACGTCCCCTTGGTTGCTGTTTGTCAAAGCATAGGGGCAAGCGAGCAGACGGGTCACCTGAGGGCCAAGTGCGAGTTTATTTCACATCAACTCGCTCGTCACGGTGAGCGCGTTTAGCGTTGCAATTTTCCCGCACTGAAATCTCCACCAATCAAAACTCACACTTTGCCCTCTGGTCTTAAGTGTCTACCGCCGCCCAAGTGCGTTGTCGCCCTTTAAGTCCCTTACTCACTCGATTAAAAAGAACGAAAGAACTGCTCAACACCGGTGTTGTGTGAGGCCGTGGCATCACTCCGGTCAAACCTGGCCCAAATATGCATGACTCTCCCACGTACAAATACAAAAAGCAACCAAAAAAAGTTAAAGCGTAGAAAATTCTGTTACTTACAAATAATACTTCGACAAACTATTGTTGTATTGCGTTACTAGATGGTCAAGACGAATTCGAAGTGTGCTGATTTGTGCTGATTGCAGGCTATTGCAGTCTTTGAATTTAGGCCATGTATTTATAGCAGAGGTTCCTAGACTTTTTTTCTCATCGACCCCTTTCAAATTTTAGCTGGTTTCGGTGGACCCCCTGAAGATACATTTCTAACGTTTTACAAAAACTCGACAAAAATGTGAAGATTAGATCTAACTATAGATAGTATATTTGCGTTGCGTTTGAGTTCCAACCACGATTTAATAGTTTTTGAAAAAAGTGAGAATTGATTGGTTAATTAATTAATTGATTGTGCTGTGAGTGGATGTCAAAAAAATAAAGTCGGCCAATTAAAAAAATTATTCCATCTAACTGTACTTTTTTACATCTCCTCACAGTACAAGGAACCAATCAATTCTCACTTATTTAATTTAGAAAACTCTCCATTCGGAGTGGTAAAAAGAAAAATAAAAATAGTATTTTTTGTGTATTATATTTATTCAAATATGTAATTATTACACTAATAATTATTATTGTAATCATATTACATTGTCATATGATAACAGTCGTAATATAATTAAAATTAAACGTTGATAACGTATGGTAACTCCTACAACGACAATCACTTCTTGAAATATTATCTGCCTACGGTGATATGTGAAGTCAAGTCAACATTTTAATTCTTCACTATCACGCCAACGTAGACCCCCGTCGAGTCTCCCGTGGACCCCTGGGAGTCCACCTGGATAACACTTAGTTGCTTCCGATGTATCTTTTCATAGTACAAAATAAAGTCGCTTTTTTATACTGTACGCTTAGATCTTTTAAACTAAGCAATGGATTTTAATGCGGTTTTCACCAATAGAGAGTGATTCAAGAGAAAGCCTTTTTTTTTCTTCTTATGTTAGAGAGGGCAGACGAGCGGACGGGTCACCTGATGGAAAGTAACCACTCTACTTATATGTATAATACATGCATATAATAGTACAGAAAATCCGAGAATTTTAAAGATTAGTAGTAAAAAATATGCGCTTACATTGCAATAATTTACTACGGAGTTGTATATCATAAAAATGTTTACAATAAAGTTAGCGATGGTATATGTCTATTTCCTAAGGCTATCCTTAGGAGAAAGACATATACCATATATAGATAAAAATGGTTCAAATTCAAATTGTGGGTTATCCCACGTCGTTGAGTCGCCACGTCGGGCCGTACGTTCGTCCCGGTCGGCAACGGCCCGCAGGAGCCGTAATTAATTAAGGTAATAAGTAAGGTAATTAATTACTCCACACTGACACCACATTAGTAGTACTAGTAGTATCTACAGTAACTAAGTTGAATGCTTCTGCTAGAAGTAGGTTCACATCCGAAGCAACTAAGTCGAATGCTTGTGTTGTATTATATCGGCTCAACATACACATTTTGCCAACTGTAATTATAGTTTCTCAGCTGTCAGTGCCACCGAGAAGGCATTGGGTGACTGTTATTTTGTCTATCGTAATACCGTAGGGTGTGTCGTGATTATGTCTTAGCCGTGGTTTTGGCTTAGCCGCCCGGACTACGAGGTAGACAACCTCTAAAATAAAATACCCCGTATCCCGTGTTTTGGTGCGTGGCCAGGGGATGCATGGCTGATGGCTGTTCTCCCGCACTCGTTGGTTTAATATTGGAGCTTAATAATTCAAAAACAAATATAGAAAGAAAGAGAAGAAGGCGAAGAATACTAAACTATGGAGGCAAACAACTCCTCACAGCATGACATTTCAATGGAGACGCCTATCGCGAAAGAGGTCCTAGAAGTGAATCTGATTTATGAGAGCAGAAAAATATCGGAACGTCCCCGTTCCAGGTCGTTTCGTCGGGAGGGAACTCCAGTACAGCGATCGACGAGCTTTAGAGCTTGGAGCTTATCATTGATAGTCGGAAACGCGAACGCTCGATGGACGACGATGAAGATACGTCCCATGAGTGTACTTTACCACCTCGCCGCAAACCCCCGTGGGATACGACCCGAGGGGGTTTTCACACGTAAAAAAATGGTGTTTGTTTCAAATTTTCCTTATTTTTGCAATGCTGTTGTTCTGCGTAGTTTGCTACCTTAGTCGGCTCTTACGATACCTATGGAATGAATAGGGGTGGTGACACTCCGTATTCTTACTCCGTCACCACACAGATATATTTATATAAATAATAGGTAAATTACACCCAGACACAGAACAAATGCACATCACAATATTTGTTCACAATATTTGTTTGTTCGGGATTCCCAAAGTGGTCGATGGTCGATATCGACTCCTTGGGGTCGACATCGGTTTCCTAGGGGTCAATATAAACAAAAACTGATTTTGGACTTCGACGAGATCTAAAAATCGACCCCTGTAACACAAGTTCTCATTTAAAACTATCTAGATCTTGAAAGTATTAGTTGTGTTACGTGTACTAACTTGTTATAAGAATGACTTATATTTTAGTAGAAAGTAGCACTGTTGTACTTTTAAAAAACTCAACTAGTCGATAAGCGTGCAGCAATTTGGCTATGGGGTTATTAGGTTCATTTTAGAATAGGATAGTCTTGTTTAAAATAGTTTGGGAATGCCTGAACTAGACCAAGAGGCCAGTCTGTCAGCCTCGAAATATAATTAATAATTATTATGTTTATTGCAGATGTTCAGAAATTGCGAAAAAAGTCATCTCATCGCAAGGATGTAATATTTGACGGGTTTAATAAAAATTATGTTGGGTAAGTTTTGATTTTCAACATTGACATTTCTAATATGAAAAGACAGAGGCGAATTTTTTAAGAATTTTTATTCTGATAAAAGCACTGTTTAATTAGCCATGTATATAGTTCAACACAAAATGTATGTTATGGTAAGTTCACAATTATTATTATTAGTAATTTTTTAGGTAATGCGTTGTAAATAATTGGTGTTATGTACACACAGCTTGCTCTGACCACCTGAACGAGGTACAGGCATTTTTAAATCACTTTTGTTAATTTTACGCTTATTTGTGTTATTTCACTTATTATTTCACTTCAAACAATCCTATTTCATACTTAACTTTTGAACTGAGCCAAATGCGGATACAAATCTGTAAAATGATTGCAATGCTAACTTCCATCGATAATAAACAAAAAGATTTCATTAACAAAAGTACATTATTGATATTTTGGAATGGTTGGGGAGTAATTTTGCACGAATTGCTTTAATTATCAGTATAAAAGTACTATCATTTATGTGGTAGAATACAATATTTATTTATTGCGCTATCGTACACAAACATGACAATTTATCGAGACGCTGTCACCATCCATGGATGCGCGTGGCACGCTGTAACATAAATACACGAACATTCGCGCAAGCGCCCTGCGCCGCCTAAACGAAACAGCAGGCGCAGGCATACATTTTCGCAGCGCCGTAGAAACAGAGGGGGATACTTCCTCTCCTACGCCGCTTCGGCTGTCTACTCTCCATCCGTCTTACGAATTTTCGATCAGGTCACGTGTCCTGACGCGAGTTTAACATTTGTTACCCATTACAAAAAAAAGTGTACAACGCCGCTAGAGAAGTTTTCACTTCAAAAATTCGTCTTGGGAAATACATATGATCCTATGAAAAATCGACCTAATAAAATAATCTCTAAAAAGAAAGAGTTTGTCTTAGAGTTGCTGCGTAACAAAAAAAATTTAACAAGTTGGAACATTTAAATATATTCTGACCAGACACCCTCCAACACCTAAAAGAACATCGGGAACAAATGAATCGAGAGTACGAAAATGACAATACACACTTGATAATTAAGTATGTCAAAGGTATCCCAAAATAATAGACACAGTTTCAAAAAAACTAAAGGCCATTGAAAATAATCACAACTGTCAAGCCACAGATCTCATAACTACTTACATTTATCTGATTCATATAAAATGTCAAGACAAGTTAAAAGGTATTACAATATATTATTTTATAAAAATGCTCAAAATATCATAAACTCTGGCAAACTAGATGAACTAAAATGTGTGGAACAATCTTTTAATAATCCTTTAGACGTTATCATTGTTACCGAAACCTGGATAAAATCTACCGATGAAGCTAAAGGGATGCAGATCTCTGGATACAAACATTTTTTTCTAGTTTTTGTTTTAAAAAAGACAACTCCCGCATTAGGAATATATTCTGTGCTGCGGGGGACTTTACAAACATACATATGTACATGAAACGGACACAAAAAACACCAAGACTTAGAACAACAATCTGTGGATCACACAAACTGTCGTCCCATGTGGGTAGTAGTAAGCGGCGAGGTGACCGCCCAAACCACTACGCCATCCGTTCAGTCAATATTATTATAATCGTAGATGTAACACGAGAGGTGGTGGCGTCTCGGCATTTATACGTAAGGATCTAAAACACAACTTAATTGAAGAATGCCTACAGGACGACCATTGCCTATGGATACACCTAAAAACGACTCTCTAGATATTGGTGTGATATACAGAAATCCAGTATCTCAACGCTAAAAACTTTTTAGATATATATAGTCACCAACATCACAACAGGAAAAGGGCAATTGTTTTTGGCGATTTTAACTGCAACTTATTGAATTCAGATCATTTAACCACTATGAGGTCGATAAATAATGGTAAATAGGTAATTAATAATGTTATAAATAAATGTGTGCAGTTACATATATATAAGGCATATAGGCATATAGTTACATATACATATATATATATATATATAAGGCAAGGCGAGCCGCACACTACACCTCCCCTTTTTATAACAAAATATTTATCCTATAAATTATTTTTATACATCAAACATTGAAATATAAAAAATACAAGCTTTACATAACATATGTTAAATACAATTTAACTAATTTTACATAACAAACAATGTATTATTTTAATGAAAAATATAGTATTTTCTATATTTTAAAATTTTTGTTAAGAGTGTGTCTCCCGGTAAGTGGAAAACAACAGCGTACTTCTCACAAATGCTTTGAATACTTCATTATCCCTCCGTATTTAAATATAAATTTAATTCTAAAGTACTAAGCAAAGTTTTGATGGTAGTAACGGTATTGTCGTCAAACCGGCAAAGGTCAAAATTCTCTAAACAACTAGTACTTATATCCGAGAAAAAATATATTTAAATAACTATTAGTAGTATTTAAAACCCTAACAGGAATGAAATCATTGCATGGTTTCGAGAGAACACCCGCTGTGTAAACACCTTTATAAATTTCTTTAGACAAAATAACGCAATCACTATCTTGTGACGTCGGGAAATGTTTTATTACTTCGCAACGAGGCGGAATTGTAAACATATTGTTACTACTACTATTAACTGAATTACTAATTGATTGGTATGTTTTCTAAACTTAAAGTACCATCTTTATAATTTAATATCTCATTATATCTGATAAAAAATTCTTAAAACCGAGAATGCCTTCTGCGGTATAGATGGACTGTTCGTCTACCGTGGCTCTAATGGCCTCGGGCAATGACGCAAATTCCTTTGATGCAATGATGCAACAGAGACGTTGGTCGGCCAAACCATCACTAAACCTCTTGATTGCAGTCTTCTCATTGAGGGGACGCAATATTTCGTAGGCATCACGATTATCGTTCATTTGGGCTATCGTGAGCTTCACGAACAACTCCTCGAGCTCTGTACCGAATTTCTCGATACTTCTACAAACTTGAGAAGCCCTAAACAATTGTGTTTGCCAAGCGACCGTAGAGTTTATAGGCAATATATATTTTCGATTTTCCTGTACAAAACTTTCCACATCCTTATATGTAGACATAAGCCCAAGTCTGGAGCTAGGTGACAAACGAGTTTTTAAAACAAATTCGATTAATTTGCTTCTACTGTCCTCATTTAAAATAGAATTATAAAATAAAATACCATATACGGGCTGCTTAGTCACCTGCTTCTGGCCATTCATTACCGGCAAAATTGCAGTTTTAATATCATACGAGTGAGCCATTTTTGAAATACCTAATAATAATATTTTGCCACATTACACAACGCCATCTAGTCCCACACTAAACAGAAATTGTACTATAGGTACTAGACAACTGATATAAATACTTATATACTTTTTTTTTGTAAATACATACATATAATACAAAGAAACACCCAGACAGTCAGACATTAAATGTTCGTTCACACAAATGTTTGACTTGAGCGGAAATCGAACCCGCGATCTTTGGAATAGCAGTCCGTTACACAAACTACTACGCCATTCGGTCGTCAAAATCCCAAGAACTAGTTTGACTACTATTGTCTATCATAAAAATAAACCTTTTATATTTTTAAAAATTAAAGTTAAGATGAAAACACGCACAAGTTTCTTAGCTTATCCAGCGATCTGTAACTTCTAGGTTCATCTGAGTCAAAAATATAATCCAATTTTTTATACTCTGTTTCAGCTTCCTCTAATTTCATAAAACCTAATTCTTGCTATCTGTACCAAGTTTCACTAAATATTCCTTTAAATAATTTAACTTTGAATGCAATTCGTCTAATTGTAGAGACATACCTTAAATATAATATAAAAATGCAGTACAATAATACATTAACTATTGAAATAGTAAGAATGACATTTCAAAAGAAACGATTGACATTTCAAAATTATGGGTGAATGCATTACCGACACCGGATATGTAAGGAGGTCACGAATAACGTCGAAAGTGGTGTAATTGATTGTTATGAAATTCAACGTTTGAAGTGAAACTGACTCCCGGCTGCTCCAAATCGGACTCGTACTATTATCTCCCGGCAGCCAGCACATCCTCTCATGATAGCCTTGGGCATTCTACAGACACCCGGCACCAACACACAACATCATCAAAAATATCAAGAATCGAGAGAGAGATCGATTAATCGAATCATATTTATTTTTGATCTTCTTTCATGGTTTTCTTCTGTTAGGGTTTTCTGAGTTCTGTCTTCTCTAAAATCTTGTACAAGTAGTCTTCATTGTCTTTCTTCAAAATCAATTTCTCTTTAACATTTCTTCTAACGTTCCTCAATTTTCATTCTTCAATAATCTTCTAGTCTTCTAAACAACTGTACGCCCTCTTTCTTTATAATGCTAAAATTTCAATAAAAATTTCAATGAATGAAAAATTGCTGGCTAAGGGTTCCGTTCTATAATTGGTTTAATAATGTGATAAATAAATGGGTGCAGTTACATTTAAGGTAAGGCGAGCCGCACACTAAACCACCATGTACAAAGAAGTCTTTCAAGAGCACCATTACCTAATACTGAACAACATCAATGAAAAGTACTGCACGCGGGAAACACCTACTACCAAAACCATAACTGACCATGTGTATTCGAAAATTATAGCAGAAAGTTAACTGGAAACAAAAAATTGTGATTATCAAGTATTTGTAAACAAATCAAAAGCAAGTACAGCTAAGAGCAAAATGACAAAATAAAAGGAATTAGGCTGGAATGGACAAGCGAAATAATAAATGAAAAAAAGAACAGAAACATCTTATGGAATCGACATAAAAGTAAAAACTGAGAAATATTTAAAAGATCTTTCATTAAAAAGAGAAATGCCGTAACGAATTAAATACAGTCAACAAAGATTAAATACCATCAATCTGCTTTTAACAACTGCAAAATTACCTTTGTTTCAATATATAATATAAATTCTAGTTGTTATTAGGTCACTGTTAAATAAATCAATTTTTCCCTTTTGTATTGAAATACCTATCTATACCTGCATATCTGTAAGTCTTCAATATTATATTATTATATAAATAATTATCAATCGACCAACCAAACATTCCCATTATATGTAACAGATTTCGACCGCGGCTTCGCTTATATTTAGATGTTTTAATAATATAGTTATCTTTTATCTACCTCCAACAAAATGTAAGTAAAATACAGCGAGATCGCATTTACTAATTAAAAGCGTTACACACAAACTCACAAACAACTACAAACAAACTGATTGCCTCATTTAAAATATAATGTTAGTATTACTAAAACTGATCACAAATCATATCATATTTAATGAAAATAAATAAATAAATATCCATTGGATTAAGATCGGGACTAGATAACGTTCGTGTCCAACCACGCTTGGGATAATCGAGTTTATGACCCGGTGCTGAGTCTTGATGAAATAATCATTTTTGGTTATGGAACATGGGATTGTTAAAAGGCTTAACTACCTTTTCAATAACCATATCTTGATACACTTGTGTCGATGTTTTGACACTTTTTTTACAAAAATATGGCTCAGTCACTCTTTGATAGACAAAAAACCATCACTGAATTGGGAAGCATCTGTGGCACGTTGTCATTCTGCTCTGTTGAAATATGCTGCTGTTAAAACATTGCTCAATAGTAAAAAAAAATCTTTTATTCATTTCCCGAGATAAAATCTTTTGTCTTCGCACAGGATATTCGGCTATTCGCACTTTTTCGGCCTGTCAGATCTTTCTCAGTCACAAACAGAGGAGGTTTCATTGTAACTATCAATAGCAAACAAACACCGACCGGTCCACTAACACTAGACTAATGCCAAGCGGACGGAGAGTTTCAAAAATTGCATTTGGATATAATTGGGATCAATTTTAATATCACAAAAATATTTAACACAAAATAAAAAAACACAGTGATCATATTATATTTCAAAATATATACATACATACCAGGTACATGTCACCTAAAAATTGAAAATATCGCGAAACTTTAATCAGTTTTTATTGTTTTGCAGTTGCCGGATAGAAAAAGTCAAACCGGTTTTTTTTTCTGGTGAACACAAGCTCATTATTTGCAATAATAGCACTGCTGTTTTACGAGTAAGTTCAGAAACACTTATAATAATTAATATTTTTAAGTTGACATTTTGAAAAAATACTAATATGACATAGTAAACAACAGTGAAACAGTAAATAAAAGCATAAAATAAAGGATATAAGTTCTAAAAAAATTGTATTAGGCAAAATTTCGGCGATTTTTATAAAAAATCTTAAAACTCCAATATCTTGAAAATGGTTAGATTTGGGATATGGTATTTTATGGTGAAATCTATCAGAAATGATGCAACCACTCAAAGCATCTAGATCGACTCACCCAGTAACCCTGTGTATCTAGATTAATATAGATAGGTTTGGTTTCTTTTTTTAATGGTATAAGAGGGTAAACAAGCAGACGGGACACCCGATGGTTCTAGAATTAAAAGTTGCTCTACTTAGTTTAGATTTAGCTAGCGATGATTATGTGACCCAGTATTTTATTGTCATTGATATAAACTACTATCGAGACTACTTCAGCGGTCCTTTACGCTTCGTCCCATAATGAGAATGCACAGGACAGAATTTATCAGACGAAATAAAAGTTCCGTTGGATTTGCATTGCTTTCAGACTCCTGGATTGAAAGGCTATTTGGAAACCAGATTTACATGTCCAGTTAAAAGTACAAAAACCGTAAGTAAGTATTACCAAAAAACAAAGAAGAAAATAATATGAAACTGGTTTTTCTTAACCATAAGCCATGCTTCGGCATAAATAGGCCGCCTCTACACGAGTAGTACAACGGCCTCACACAAAACCGGTGTAAAGCAATCCTTTCATTGCTTTTCTCCGAGTAACTGAAGAAGCTCCCGCTCGAAATCAGTGGGCCTAGTGCGAGTGAAATAAATTTAGACTAGGCTCTGAGGACGTCCACAACCCGTTTTATATTGAACAAAAAGGTACATGAGGAAATTATGTACCTTCTTGTTGAATATAAAATTCTTAATGAAATGGCAGAATAAACTAATTGATAGTGCGCCTTATATTCTAGTATTCATAGAGTACGAATATAGTGTAAATATGTGTATATGTCTTTATATTTATATATGTGAGTCAAAAAGTAACCGGAAACTTACGAACACTATTTCGCCTCAAAAATTTCCTGCTTCCTAAAACCAAAACTACTCTCATGCAGTCCCTAATCTTTCCTTTAATCGACTATAGTGATGTATGTTATTTGGACCTGAATACAGACGTCCTTAATAAGCTGGACCGCCTTCTTAATAACTGCATTCGGTACATTTACAACCTTCGCAAGTATGACCACGTGTCTGCCTTACATTCCCAAGTAAACTGGTTATCCATTCGCCTGCGCCGCAATCAGCGAGCTCTGACTTCTTTCTGACTTCCCATCCTCACCTACTTACCTTGCTACCTACTTCCGTTTCTTGTCGTCTAAAAACGACAGGAATCTTCGCTCTGCAAAAAATTTGATTCTCTTAAGAGTTCATGAAGTCGGAATTGTGAGAGGGGTCACATTTCCGACTTCGTGAACTCTTTCTTCTTCGTTCAAGCAGTTCTACTCTGGAACGCTCTTCAGTCTGAAGTCAGAATGTCCACAAACCGTTCCGTATTTAAAAAGAAAGTATACAACCTTCTTCTTAATGAGACGGCAGAATCATCGAATCGATAGCGCAGCAGCCAATTTTCCTACACTCATGGTGGACGAATATAATGGCGAATATATGTTTGTATATGTGTAGATACATATATATATATGTATAGTGTATGTATGTGTCTTTCTATATATGTGTTTTTTTTTTATTTATATATATTTTATGTGTGTGTATGTATGTGTATATAAATGTGTAATATCTTAGTGATTAGTGATATAACCTATATGCGCCTACCACTCACGATTTCTACATTACCTAAAGGTTGACTGGCAGAGAATGCCTTGGGCATTAAGTCCGCCGATGTACAAAAGTGCATTAAGTTATAAATAAATATATACTACCCAGTATATATCCAGTCCAACCCTCTCCAGTAAAAATTGGAGACTACGCTCGAGGTTGTTGATGACTACGTGTACCTTGGACAAACTATCCAGTTAGGTAGGCAGGTCCAATTTCGAAAAAGAGATCAATCGTCGAATCCAACTCGGCTGGGTAGCGTTCGGGAAGCTGCTTGTCATTTTCTTGTCTGAAATACCGCAGCAGTCACTGGCAACAATGGTCTTTGAATTAAAATTTTGGGTTCGTTAATCGCAGTTGTGACTCGAAGTCGAGACATCTTTTCTTCCATGCACTGTTGGAGCGATTAACGTCTCATTATTGCATCGTGCTCGACATATATTGTGAACCTAACGATTTTATTCTTGCCAAGTGTACCTTGCTGTGCTTTCGTTTAATACTTGACTTACGAAACGTCTCCAATCCTTTTTGCTTCACTTTCTTTTAATGGATTTTTACTAATGTTTAAATTTACTATATTAGATACTCACTAAATTTACGATATTAGACACCATGGCTCTATTAATGTAAACGACACTGTGTAACATTAAAAGTATACTGACGACTCAGACAAAACGGGGCTCTGCCAGCAGATCTCAATAGAAATGTTTGATTGAAGAGAGAGAGAGGCGTCTCACGCAAAGTCGATCCCTTATACCTACTACGGCTACCATTCTAGTGACCTTGGCACCTACAACGCATGGTTGAAAAAATTTCTAATATGGCGAAGCGAGTGGCGAAGATGGCAAAGTTTGAAATCTATATCAATACCAATTCTCAAAACTCAAACTTTCTAGGTATGCTCGGTTTTTCGAAGCAAATTACTGAACTCAATATGTTTAATAAGCTGGACCGCCTTCTTAATAACTGCATTCGGTACATTTACAACCTTCGCAAGTATGACCACGTGTCTGCCTATGCTCGGTTTTTCGAAGCAAATTACTGAACTCAATATGTTTAATGAAGTTTTAGCAGACAGAACATTATCAGCTATTGATGGCAAGCTATCACAATTTGAATTCAAGGAAACACCAGAATATGAAGGTATGGACTCAATATGTATGCGACATGTGTGGTGGGTGGAGGGGAAAACCCGTCCCGTCCACCCGCGGCCACACTCAGGGCGGTCGTAAGCACGCCTCTGCCGCCCGGTTCCTTCTGCCGCCTCCATCTGCGAGATGACGTCTTCGCAGAACGATGCGACCGTGGTGAAACATCTGTCACGTCGCTGGTAGCGAGAGATCTCTTCCGATGACTGTAATGAGGACACGGCGCTGCGGTGCCCAAGCCGGGCAAATTGCCAGCGTGTGCTGAGCCAAGTCCTCACTGCAATCGTAGTGGTGACGGTATGCCTAGAAACCAGCCAAAACCTTTCTTCAATATTACACAATGTATCAACCCTAAATTAAGTCTAGAAAAATCCAAGAAGATTCGTTAAAGCAAAGCGTTTTAAGCTCAAAGCATGGTGTGCAGCGTTTGAAAGACAAGTTCATTTTTTTTACAGATGTTTTTATTATAACCATAAATGGTTTCGAGTTAAAATCATCAGGTTAACATCGCTTATATGGAGCGTATTCGAAACTATTTATATGTATCTACCATTACAAGTTCATTTATAATACATTAAATATCACTTGTGAAAAAAGTGATAAAAGCATAACTTCTGATATTGATACAAGTTTAAAATTCAGTCCTCAAATGACCAATCTTTTTACGGATGCTGAATCAATGGGTAAGGAACACAACAATTACAAATCTATCACTCTAAAGATTCTGTAATTATTGTTCTAGTAAAGCAATAACTCATGAAAACTTGAACAATGAAAACAAAATGCAGGGTCCAGAGGTTTTTTGAATATGACTGTGTCTATCATGAACACATCACAAACATCTAATGATTTCGGAACAGAACCATATGAATACAGACTTTAAACGAGAATGATCATCGAGCAAACAATATGTTCAAATATACTTGGTAGAAATCAATAATTTGGACGGAGACATTAAGAAATTTAAGCTAATGGATTTCAATGAAAAAAGCACTACGATGCTAACATTAAATTTTATCTAATATGTTCACATCATAGTATGTAAGAAATGAAACCTAATCATTAACTCAATTTTGGATGAAAAGTTCACCTCATGTATCGATAGATGGCGATTTAGATGCGCGATGATTTAGAAGTAGCGCTATCGGTTTGCTACCGTGCAATGTATAAGAAGTTACGATAATATTTCATTGAATACCTACGTTTTTAGTATGTGGTGTGGGTTTATTGCTATAAAATACTCCCTACTCGTATAAAAGGGTCTTATGATCCGGAACGTTTTTTGAAAAAGCTAAAAGCACCTACTAGTGTCAGAGTTGAGAGTTGAGTAGCAGCAGTAGCAGCTAGTTAGTCGAATTGATCCAAGTTTGGAGCTGATCTAAGCTGAGTTGGGAGCGGAGCGTGATCGACGGAGCAGAGCTGAGCGGAGCGGAGTGAGGTTGATAGTGCCTAGTGCAGTGTTAAATGAGAGTGATTTTAAATTGATCAGTGCAACGTAAAAACTGTGAGTACATTTACTTTATTAACAGTTCCAAGTGTTAGAGACGTGTAAAAATTTAAACTTAATGCATTACAAGAATTTGAACGAGCTTAGGACTTAAAATAATTTGCAAAACATTGAAGAGATCCCAAATCTTTGCCCGATTTATCTTAGAATTAAAGTGCAGTTCAAACATTAAGAAAAGTTACGACATTCAAACACTTTGTAAAATTTAACTACGGTGACACTTAGCAAATTAGGCACATAAAATGATTGGCTTATTACATCGAAGTATTCGTAATTGGAATCAATAAGGCTAAGTTAAGATATTGGAAGGTGTTGGAAGATATTAAAAGTCGTATCCAAAAGGGGCTTATTAACTTTAAAAGTCACCAAAAGACAGATTAAATCAGGTATATTTAGACTCACATTTTCAAATATTAGACAAACAGTATGAAGAATTCACAAGAAAACATGAGAAGCTTTTGGCGGTTACAGACACTTTTATAACTTATAAAGTAGAATTAAAAAATGTTTTACTAAAATCTCAGCGTTCTAAAATGAGTGATAATGCCTCACCAGACCATGCACAAGCGAGAATAATGGCAATTGCTAAATTATCAAAAATAACAATCCCGATTTTTGTTGTGGTAAATATCAGGAATGGTCAACGTTTAGAGATTTGTTTTTATCACTAATCGATAATAATCAAGCTCTTGATTGATAGATAGATAGGTACTCGTTATTGCATACCATATATAGAAAACATATAATGCAATATAAACATTAAATTTAAAAAAAAAAACAGTGGTACAATGGGCTGGCTTATCGCAGTCTGCAATGATGTAAAACGCTTTCACTATTCAAGATCTTAGCTGTCGGGTGAGGCATCACAGCTCATTAAGTATATACCGATCGCGAATGCAAATTATAAAAATGTTGGACGCACTCAAGCATTTACTAAACCAAAAACAAATAACGGCTGCGTCATCTGTGGCGCACAACGTTTTTTAAATACTAAAACCGATTATTTACACGAATTAGCACATCTAGGGGTTAAAGTAGAAAGTCGGGGCACCAGGGACTTCCTTTCTAGGGTATACCTGGTTCCCCGGCTATTAGTACCCGAGACGGAGTGCGGTTTTAGTCGGTTCAAGTCCGACATGCCACCGACAGGTGGTAGCCGAGGAATTTACGCACGGAAAAAAAAAGCGGTGAAAGTAGACGCTTGGAATATCATTATTATTTATTTAATAAGCTCCAAGTTGGACGTTGAGACTCGGAAGCAGAATTGCAAGTGAGTCAATCTTGCGAGGACCTTCCTACCTTCAAGGATTTCTATTTACTTTCTCCGATTATCGTCCAATTTCTATCCTACCCTTCCTATCTACAACTCTTAAACGTCTTGTCTACAACCAAATTAATCGATATCTGTATGAAAATTCCCTTCTAAATCCCCTCCAATCTGGTTTTCGTCCTGGATGTAGTAGGTACAACCACCGCACTGGTTCATATCACGGACGATATACGGTTAGTCTTTGAGGATGGCAAGCTAACGGTGCTGGCCATGCTTAATTTCATAAACGCCTTTAACACTGTTGACTTTGACGTCTTGCTTGTCATTATATGCTCTCTTAACATATCTCCGACGACTGTTGACTGGTTTCGTAACTACCTATTCGGACCACGACAGCGTATTCGAATCGACCTTAAGCACCCGTGGAACAACTAGGAGCAGCGATCTCAATTATTAACCGGGATGTAAAGCAGATTTGTATATGGAGCAGGCAACACTGGTTAAACGTGAATCTATCTAAAACACAAGCAATCATAATCGCTGGCACTAGGACTTTATCTAAAGTTCACATATTACATAAATTGGTCACATCAGCCCCAAATATTCTGCGATGGAGCCTTAGTTCCGATTTCGAACACCATCAAAAATCTGGGAATTCACCGCGATAAAAACTTATCCTGCAACTACAAGAAGTCAGTAAGAAACTGTTTGCTTCTGCCGGATCTCTGAGAAGGCTGCGTAACTTCTTACCAATTATGACCAAAATTGCGTTTGCAGAATCCCTTCTTCTTCCAATTATTGATTACCAGATATGCCTATCTCACCGAAGGCCAACTTAATAAGGTTGGTGGCTTCAAAACTTTTGCATAAGGTTCATTTTTGAATTGCGCAAATTTGACCATATTTCTGAATTTCGGAATAAGCTAAACTGGTTACCCATTCGTCTTCCTAGGAATATTGATATACTTTCACTACTATACAATATTCTCTTTAATCCTAACACTCTCTTTTATTTAGAAGAACGCTTTAGATTCCTATGTGATAAGCATTCGAAGTCCTTAAGATCGTCAGAGCCGAAGCACACCACGACTTTTATGGACAAATCGTTTACAGTGCATTTCATACGCTTGTGGAATGCATTGCCACTGCCATTAGATGAGCACAAACATTGGCTAGTTTTAAAAAAATTGCTGAAGGAGCATATCCGAAATTGCTGAGCGAGGGTCTCCTCGTTCAGTCTGGGATCTTGTGTTTATCTGTCTCTTATTTCTGTAGTTTTTTTTTCGATGTATATTTTGTATAATTAATACAAAATATATATTTAAAGTGAGTGATGTTAGTATGTGTTTAGTGTATATATTTTAATAAGTTTGTTTAATCTAATAGTCTTAAGTTAATATAATAATAATATATTAATAGTTTACAAAATACTCAGAAAACTCCGATCTACGAATTGCAAACTTTCTGTCTCATTCCTATTCTTCTTTTACATCCAGCGGTTCAACCACTGGATGCCTGGAAGAGATTGCAAATCGCGATAAGGTAGACCATTGTACAACTTTTCACATTTTACTTTCTATGTTTCATTTATATAACTTTAGATTATAAGACTCACACCAATGTATACAAACTGTTTTATGATTATGTATTTATTGTACAATAAAGAGTATTCTATCTATCTATCTATCTATGGATTGCTGGTTTGGATTGGGATGAAGAACTGTCAGAAGATTTAACTTAACTTTAGAATTCTAAGGTGGCTAAAAAGAAAAAGTGATCATGAAACGATAGAACTTCATGGTTTCTTAGATGCATCTAACGTAGCGCACGCCGCGGTTGTTTATATCAGAGTCATCGATGTTTTAGGTCGGGTCCACCGTAACCTGGTAACCGCAAAAATGAAAGTGCCTCCAAGTAATCAAATTTCTATACCACGACTGAAACTATGTGGCGCGGTTTCAGTTATCAAATTGCTTTTGGAAGTGACTCGTGTCTTAAATATCCAAAAAAGCCGACTTACATGTATTGTACATATTCTACGGTCGTGTTGACTTGGTTGAGCGATCATCCGAGTCGATGGAAAACGTTGGTCGCAAACCGGACGTATGAAATTCTTAATGCGTTTGATTCCACTCAATGTTATGTCTATACAAAAAACATTCCCGCTGTGATATTGCTTCAAGAGGAACCACATCAACATCTTTGTTAGACGCGACCAAATATTTTAGTATAACACTAAAGTTGTTTGCCAACAATTCGTTCGTGATCCATATACGATATGGACCTGTCGTGAAAATAACCTGTAGGCGGTAGCTGGAACTGAACCCCAAACAGTAATGCAATATGCAATTAGTGACTGGCAAAACTTCAAAGAAATCCGCTTTCGCAGATCAGTGTCTTATGTTCTTTAACCGACTACAAGAAAGGAGGAGGTTATCAATTCGGATGTGTATTTTTCGTTTATCTCTCTGATCGTTTCCAGACAAATAAACTCAGTTATTTGCCTCGTATGTCAATTGTTTCAGGGGCACTAGGGCCTTTTTAATCTTTTTTTAATGTTTAAATAATAAGTTTTGATCGTCAATATGTAATGCAATACGGTAGCTTGAGTTCTTTTCTGTAATTATTTTATTAGAAATAATACTCATTTATTTTATTTACAGTTTAATGTCAATTATTGCGAAGTGTTCGCAATATATTTTGACTTTATTCAATTCATGAGGTTGATATTCCCAGTAAATGTAACTTTTTCTTGAAAATTGGTTTTCAGGAATTTTAGTTTTCCTGTTGACTTTTGAATCATTTTTATTTTCGGGTGATGGTAAATCTGGTATCATATGAAGAACTATAGATTTATTTTGATTTTCTACTCGGACGTTTGTAGTTTCACAAGTGTTGGGCTTTTTTTTTTAGTGTGATTTTTTTCTAAAATGATAAAAAAAAACATGATTGAAAATATTGTATGACATTTCACAAGAAATAACAGGGATGTTATTTCTTGTGAAATGTCATACAATATTTTCAATCATGTTTTTTTTTATCATTTTAGAAAAAAATCACACTAAAAAAAAAAGCCCAACACTTGTGAAACTACAAACGTCCGAGTAGAAAATCAAAATAAATCTATAGTTCTTCATATGATACCAGATTTACCATCACCCGAAAATAAAAATGATTCAAAAGTCAACAGGAAAACTAAAATTCCTGAAACCCTTCCGGGTAATTCGAGTAAGTTATTTATTTATTTTACTGTCATTAAGGACACTAAATACACAAAAATGCAATGCAATTAATTTTAATAATTATAATTTGTGACAAATAAACGCTTCATAAGGGCTGTTTAAATATTTATATTTATATGTATGTAAATGTAACTTTTTCTTCCTCACTGTTATTTGTTGTGTAATGTCATAAAATATTTTCAATCATGTTTTTTTTTATCATTTTAGAAAATATTCATACTATAAAAAAAAGACCATTACTTGTAAAAACTACAAACGTCCGAGTAGAAAATCGAAATGACTCTATAGTTCTTCATATGATACCAGATTTACCATCACCCGAAAATAAAAATGATTCAAAAGTCAACAGGGAAACTAAAATTCCTGAAACCCTTCCGGGTAATTCGAGTAAGTTATTTATTTATTTTACTGTCATTAACAATAATAATAATAATATAGTATATTTTACCACATACACACAACGCCATCTAGTCCCAAACTAAGCAGAGCTTGTACTATGGGTACTAAACAACTGATATAAATACATATATACTTTTTTTTTTAGTAAATACATACGGTCATTAAGGGCACTAAATACACAAAAATGCAATGCAATTAATTTTAATAATTATAATTTGTGACAAATAAACGCTTCATAAGGGCTCTTTAAATATTTATATTTATATGTATGTAAATGTAACTTTTTCTTCCTCACTGTTATTTGTTGTGTAATGTCATAAAATATTTTCAATCATGTTTTTTTTTATCATTTTAGAAAATATTCATACTAAAAAAAAAGACCATCACTTGTAAAAACTACAAACGTCCGAGTAGAAAATCGAAATAAATCTATAGTTCTTCATATGATACCAGATTTACCATCACCTGAAAATATAAATGATTCAAAAGTCAACAGGGAAACTAAAATTCCTGAAACTATTTCAATATTTGTATGATGTGCCAATATTTGTTTCGTAGTTTGGGTGTTTTCTGTGTATAATATGAATGTATTTACGAAAAAAGAATATAAGTATTCTGTCAGTCAATCTAGCTTTCATAGTACTAGCTCTGCTTGGTTTAGGATTAGAGGGCGTTTTGTGTTAGATATCCATCACACATCATCACATCAACAGCCTATACTAGTCCACTGCTGGACAAAGGCCTCTCCTTAGAAAGGAGGTTTTGGCCTACTATAATACGCAGGCCAGCCGGGTTGGTAAAAATAAAGAAATATCTGGGCCTGATCCTCGACGGGAGGTGGCTCTTCGACGAGCACTTCCGACAGCTTGCTCCAAAGCTGGTCGGCGCTGCGTCTGCCCTAGGGCGACTTTTGCCCAATTTGGGTGGACCTAGCGTCGCGACAAGACGGCTGTACACGGGGGTTGTCCGGTCAATGGCACTATACGGTGCACCGGTGTGGGCGGCGGCTCTGACCGCCCAGAATAGGGCACGCCTCTGGCGCCCTCAGAGGGTAATGGCGGTCAGAGCCATACGCGGTTATCGCACCGTTTCGACGGAGTTGGCGTGCGCGTTGGCCGGAACTCCCCCGTGGGATTTGGAAGCGGAAGTGCTCGCCGAAGTTTATCGGCGAGTGGCTGACTCCCGGGCGGAGAGCGGATTTCGCCCTCCGCCCGAAGACGTGCGCGAGTGGCGCGAAGCCGCTCGCCGAGCCACGATGGCTCGTTGGTCGTTCCGGCTGGAGACTCCACGCGCTGGCTTCGCCGCCGTGGAGGCTCTCCAGCCGGTCATCGCCGAGTGGGCAGGGCGGCAGCACGGGACCCTTACCTTCCGGCTGACGCAGGTGCTTTCCGGGCACGGTTGCTTCGGAAAGTACCTGCACTCGGTCGCTAGGAGGGAACTGGGTCCCGCCTGCCACCACTGCGACTGCAGTGAGGACTCGGCCCAGCACACGCTGGCGGTCTGCCCCGCATGGGCGACGCAGCGCCGGGTCCTCACTGCAGTCATCGGAGTGGATCTCTCGCTACCGGCCGTAGTACGCTCCATGGCCGGTAGCGACAGTTGTTTTACCGCGGTCGCAACCTTCTGCGAGGAGGAAATCTCGCAGAAGGTGGCGGCGGAGAAGGCCCGGGAGGACGACCTCCACTCGGACCCGATCCGCCGCCGGCGAACCGGGCGGCGGAGGCGCGCTTATCACCGCCTCATGCCGCCCTGAGTGTGGCCGCGGGTGGACGAGGTGGGTTTCCCCTCCACCCGCATTAGTTTGGCCCGCCGCGAGGGGGCGACGTCTGCGTGTGCCGGACGTCGCCTAAAGAGAGGAAAAGAAAAAACAATTTTTGAGACGGAGCCCGCAACAGGAGCGGGCCAGCGCTAGGAGGGGTCCGGATGTCTTAATAACAGCTGTTCCCGGATCCCTCCTATTACAGGCGCAGAGTGGCACACCGTGTGGTTTTAGTCGGTCCGAGTCCGACACACCACCCCGCCGCGAGAGGATTTCCACACGTAAAAAAAAAAAAAAAAAAAAAGGGTTTGTTTCAAGTTATCCTTCTCTTTGCAGTGCTGTTGTCCTGCTTATTTTGCTCCCTTAGTCGGTTCTTACGACACCCACTTGATGAATTGGGGTGGTGACAATTTGTATTCTTAATCCGTCACCACACGGACGGTTAGATATCCGAAATATTATATTTGAGTGGTAATTTTATTTTGCAGAGACACAATCCAAGGCACTTGAAATCACTGGTATTGTGGTTGGTTACCTATTGGCGGTTATGTGTGTATTTTATTGCTGGCGGTTAAAAAAACGTGCAGAAGTTACTAAAGATTTGGTATGTAGGTACATAAATACATGTACATATATTCATCATGTAAACTTAAGTTAGAAGTCAATACGTAATTATATATTTGTATGTAGGTATATTATATATGCAGTACCTAGGCGACCGCTCCCTTGAGCTATTTTTCTGTAATTCTTTTTCCAGGAATAACACTTAGATGCATAATTCTAAAAACCTTTTGTAATTTTTATTTTATTTTATTGAATCTCCAACAAGAAATACACCTTACATGCTAGTTATAAAGCAAATAAAATTTTAAGTCTTGTGCTTCCTCAATTATAGGAGACCACAACATGGACATTACAAAAAAAAGATTAATGACAGTGGCCACAAATGGCCTTTGTAAATAAGAGAAAAAAAAAAACAATTAAAGAACTATAACAATCAATTGTGCAAAAATTTGTAAATTAGCAGCAGTCAAAATTCAAAATTTAAATGGTAAGGAATGGTACTTCAACAATCACACAGTGTTCAATATATGAGTGCGAACATTTTTTTAAATTTACTCAGACTATTAGAAAAGATGTCTATGTCCTCCGAAGCAACTGAAATGGTGTCATATTCGCGAGTCATCCTAGCAATTGGTGCTTGCTTCCCTAAATTCTTCCGGGCTCGTGGGATTCTAGTTGGAACACCTATACCGACCTTACTGAGGAGGTCTGGACAGTCAATGTAGTTATGGAACAGTTTGTATAAGAATACTAGATCAAAGATAGTACGACGGTCCCTAAGAGATATAAGGTTAAAGTGCGCTAGTTTATCCTCATAAGTCCTTAAGTTCCTAACCCCAAAACGGTAAGCTAGATGTCGGACTAGTCTCTTTTGGATTAACAAAATTGATTCAAATAATTAAAGCTAATTAAAATTAAAATTATTAGGTACACAATAAATATATATTTATATACTCGAGTTAGTTTTATTTAATTATATAACAATTTGTAAATTACACAAATTGAGCTATACATTTACAAAGCCTTATTATTAAACGCACATACCTTTTTTGATGTAGCTTAATGAAAAAAAAATCTCATTTTATTTAATAATATATAGGTTTCTGCACTTATTTTACATATAAACTGAAATATTCCGAATTTCACATTCCTGCGTGTGTAAAATTAGTTTACATACGGGTAGAAAAAAATTACTTCACTCATTAATATATTGAAGAAACATAATGATGATGGCGTAGCGGTTTAAGCTGTCGCCAAGCCAATTACTACTACGCTGAGTGTTGTGGGTCTGATCCCCACATGGGACAAAACAAGATATATACTTAATGCATAAGTTGTCTGTAAAAAGAAAAAACAAAACTAATGTGTGTATTATTAATATCGAAATGAATATCGGAATCGAATCGGTCGCTCTGTGATTTGACTCTAACAAAAAAGTGAGCTTACGATCAGGCCAGGTGGGGTTAAGTGCAACGAATAAATAAATGGTACATGTATTTTCAGCAACTGAGCAGGAGTGCTGGTGACGATTATAACCGGGTTAAAGAACTCACTAATCAGACGGAAAGTCCTGAGTATGAATATATCGAATCGAAATATAACGCATTGAATGCTAATCAAGAAAGCAGTATCCCGATCAGGGCACCCGAGCCTACTCCGCACTCATCGCTGCCTTCTAAAAATACTCGCTTTCAGATATCACAACGAGGTGGCATCAGAGAAATGGTAAAAACACATATTATCTCAAGCTTATTCCTCGCCTGAGTAGTACACTTAATTAAATGTCTATCAAGAAGCTAGTGCATAAGTAAATTTCGCCACAATGCCAGGACATGCTGTAAATTAAGTAGTAACAATACATACTTTTAAAGGCTTTGGCAGATCCGAAAATATTTCTTCCACCGCAATGCCGTCTAATTATAAGTCAAGGAGCTTTTTGAAAAGCAAAAAAATAGATAGGAAGGTAAGGGTAATAGAAGCAAAAGTATATCTTTTGAGCGAAAGCGTTGGGTAGAGCTAAAGCACGAGTAGGACAGAGGAACTGGCCGTTGCCGGGATGTCCAAGCCCTCAACCTAACATTGCTTAAATTATTAATTATGTAATTAAGTTATAAATAAATAAATTAAAATTGAGTTAAATTCCATACTTGTTTACAGGAGCAGTGCAGATCCTCCACTAATCCGAGAAGCGGTCTAGAATGTACACATGTTGAAAATGAATATGACTATGTATACGGAGTTAAAAAAAAATGTCCATGTGTTGCTGCGTCGAATCGAGGAGCGAGAAAACCTCTTCGACGGAATGGCGGCGCGGTCATACCTCATCGGGTTCCAGCACATCAGTAATAAGCATAAGAGTTCTTATAAACTAGATGTTTATTTCAGTATTTTGACAACGTCTGAGTAGAAAGTCTGCGTTGTCGAGCACTCTTTATGTATCGATAAATAGCCGGCATGAACAATAATTAATACTTCCGTTATAACGGTAATTTTCCCTACAAATGCTAAAGTGTATACAAAAACATTCAATTGCACAAACTCCATAAAAATTGCTATTCAATACTCTACTACTTGGAACAATGATTTAATTTAATCTTACTTCCAAAGATTACGGTAGAGTGGAGTTAGGATAAAGCATAAAAATCGTACATAATTGAATATATTTGTACATACACATCCGTAGGTTTTCTGATTAATTATTTAAAACAACATTAATTATTTTAATTACTACCATAGGCATTAATTACCTTACTTAGGCGGACGCCTAAGTGTAATTATATTTAGATATTTTATTTGCTTTCTCGTAATTATTTGTAGTTTTAAAAATAAAGTATAACCAGCCGGTAATCAATACATGGAACAGATTTTAACTTGATATTACAGCTAGACGTATACTAAGGTTGGCTTTTACGCATAAGTTACACTGCTAAACATACTAAGATATTTTATACATCACACATTACACATGCTTTTAGTCTTTAGATTTCATTGCACTCTTTTAAATCTTTATTATGTAGGTTCACTAACACATTATCTTTAAGGACTAAATAATAAATTTAACATTAGATGATTAGTTTATTGTTATTATATTAAAGAAAAATGTCTGAGTAATTTTTTTACCTTAAACATCTATTTTTGTATCAAAACCGTATAAAAATAAATGAGGATTGTAGAAATGTGGTTACCATAAGTTGCGTACCATGAGATAAGCGTGCTGACTCGTACTCTACGCGTCAGTATGCTTATGTTAAGCGTTAGATTTAGTATTCAGATATTTTATACATTCATGTTTCCTCATCCCCGAAGAGGGGCTGAGTATTACACATTGCCTGAGAGAGATCTTTTGGAAAAGTGGAGGGCTCCGAGGAATTGTTCAGACTAATACCAGCCGCAACTTTCCACCTTCGTTCCACACGGTAAAATTTTCATCCTTATCACTTGGATTTTTGGCATTACACCACTGCGCGCGTTTCCAGAATACTTTTTGCATCGCACAACCAATCCAAACCAATAAAAAGGTAGTAGGTAATTCTACAACTGTTAAGATCTTCACAAAAACTTTTGAGATGCCGAAATTATGTACTTAAGAGAAACAAACGATCTAACGGGTATGAGAAGCAAACCTACTACTGCTACTCCTGTTCTGGTCTGTCGATGATTCCAGATTTTGGGGCAACCAAGCAATATCCCAAATCCTTATTAGCGTTACTACACTAGTAAAGTCTTGTGTAAATATGAGTAGGCGTCGTGATCTACAAACCCATACAGACGAGAACTGTCTTTTGGGCAATTCTTGTATGGCATCAACAACAGCATCAGGTACTAATGATACAACAGACAGAATTGTATATCTGTGGTTAGTGTGGCTCCTTTACTGGCCTAACCACAACGGGGATGGGGGCCTCTATCGAAGGTGAGTGACATTACAAAGTGTTTGTAGGTTGTCAATCAAATGAAATCAAAATATCAAAAGGAAATGAGATACTGTTTGTTATGTTTTTTAACAAGTCCCTATTAAATTGTAGATAGGCTTGTCACGCTTATGGCCATCATGAACATCTAGGTATAGCAAACAGCACCTATGATCCATATAAGGAGAACGTCTATCTCCAGTCTTAGTCTCAGTA
Organism: Arctia plantaginis; assembly: GCA_902825455.1. NCBI lineage: Eukaryota > Metazoa > Arthropoda > Insecta > Lepidoptera > Erebidae > Arctia > Arctia plantaginis. The sequence goes on along the minus strand of CADEBD010000046.1, from coordinate 2,711,176 downwards.
AGAATTTACATAATACATAGAAAATAGAGAAAAAGGTGACAAGAAAATGACGATTTCACAGAAGAGGCCAATTGCAACACGTTAAACATAATGGCTTACATTTAAGTTCACAGATATATATGAACATCAGAGATTCATGGAAAAGTCTAAGTAAATATTAAAAATTAATGTACATATTTGCACTAAGAACACGCAGTCTTCAAATGCCTGGTTCAATAACGTTTACTGACAGTAACTTCACTAATTCAAGTTCGGCACAAGTTTTTTATTAGCTGTTAATGTTAGGGTCACTTTAGCTCCCAAATGTCTTTAAAATATTACCTAGTAATATATGGTTATTTCAAAAGAAAACGAATGAAGTATGTTTTACATTTTTTTTTTTAAATAATAATACGTATATTTCACAAAAGCATACAGGGTTGCAAATTATAGATAGGCTGATATTTCTTGAGTACAAGTAACTGAAGTTAGCATCTGTTACCGAACTAGGCAAAGCCAGTATTTCGGCTATCAGCGCCAATCCTCTCGGATATAATATTGTCTAATTATCTTAGCCATTTACATAGGGGTAATAAAATTTGTATACACATTATTTTAATTTAACAGAAGTGTGTGTGTGTGTATGTATGTATGTGTATGTGTGTGTGTGTGTGTGTGTGTGTGTGTGTGTGCACGTGCATGCGTGTGTGTGTGTGTGTGTGTGTGCTTGCAAGTGTATATGTTTGGTTATTTATGAAGAGCTACTTAGCTATATATAGGAGTAGTTCCGTTTCTTCATAATTCAGCTTTAGTAAGTATTCACATAGCTGTTTCTTTAGTAGCACTTTTGTCAAGGGATATATGTTTATAGCTCTATTAATTCTATTGTATATAAAAGGGGCAATGAAATTAGCGAAACGTACGAATGTTGTAGCAGACAAGCGCTTAGGATAAATAGTTGACGAACAGTCAGAACTCCAGCTATCTGGTACAGCATTGTAGTAGGGAAGAATATGGGCTGAAAGGTACAGACTTTTAATATCGCACGCTGTGCGATCTCGATCGGTTTCATTACTGTTTTAGGGCGCCACCCCAGGTAGAGATGCAGTACGTCAAGAGCGCCTGACAAAGAGAATAGTATATCTGTTTTAACAATCCGGGGTCAGCAACATGCCTGAGATTTTTAAAGATATATATCAACTTTCTTACTCTTCCACACATTACCTTTATGTGTTCTTTAAAGTTAAGATTGCTGTCCATGATAACGCCTAAATATTTTATTGCATGTACACGTTCCACTGTGGGGCATGAGCAGTTACAGCCGGATTGACATTGATGTGATACGATTTTATGATTATTAAAATTCTCCTGGACACCCTTTATACTGAATCAGATATATTTCGTCTTATCTACGTTAAGGGTAAGGATGTTTCTATCAAGCCAGTCCCCAACAGCACCAAAACCCGCCTGTGCAGCAATAAAAACCTCATTCCAAGTGTTGGCGCTAAAGGAAAGTGCAGTATCATCCGCGAAAGATATGATTACGCCTTTGGAGAGTCTTAAGCTTGTAAGTTCGTTTATGTACACGAGGAAAAGCGTAGAGCCAAGTATGCTGCCTTGTGGAACCCCGTGCAATACCTCAAGGTTACCGCTTTTATGACTTCCTACTCGAACACATTGCAGTCTCCCAGTTAGGTAACTCCTAAAAAGTTTTAGTTGCATTCCTCTAACACCCAGTCTTTCGAGTTTGTCCAATAGGATGGAAACAGAAATCGTGTCAAAGGCCTTGGCTAAATCTAGAAAAATGTGAGGCATTTTTTACCATTATCCAAGTTTGATGTTATATAATCGGTGAGTTTATTGACAGCTAGATCAGTTGATTGATCTCTTCGAAAACCGTACTGGTTAGTTGAAAACAAACTATTACCTTCCAAATACTTAACAAGCCTCACGTTTATAATACGTTCAAGTATTTTTGAAATAGAAGGAATTATTAATCTTATGTGGTTCAAACAAGAGATCAACTGTCTGCAAAGTTAAAACTTAAGCCGACAATTCGATGTTTAAATTTTATATATAAGCTATAATAATAATAACGTTTATTTCTCCTCACAATAAAGACTTATTATACACAAAATAGTGAATAATATTGATATTTATTAGCAGTCTAAAATATGTGAGAAGCTGGTGTCCGAAGTAGGTTGATCCTGAATTACGGATCACCAGGACCCCACCCCACAGTAGTTAGATTTACAGGTTTTACATGTAAGTTTTTTATTTTGTTAAGAATGAATACACATAATTGCTCTTAAAGGAGAAGCTAAACAACAAAGATAAACTAAATAATAATTCCACCTTGTGTGAGCACATGAACATGTGCGTGTGTGTGTGTTTGTCTATTTATGTGCACGTGTGTCTGAGTGTGTGTGTTATTAGTACGTGTGTTAATGGCTGTTGGAAGTGTGGGCTGGATTGTATGCGCGTGTTTCTACTACTTTATTAATTTTTCCGTGGCTCTGTAGTCAAGAGTTTGTAACCAGTCTGTTACCATACATTTACACTTATTTTTTGTCTGTGAATAAATTGACAAAGTTTTGTTTAATTTGTTGTAAAGATGGCTACTTTGGTAACAGTAGAATCGGTGTGAAAAGCTTGTATTAAACCGTTCTATTTCACAGATCCTGTGTTTCCTGCGTACATTTTGTATTTTGTCAGGTATTTTATTTCGGAACGTTTTTTAATTACGGTGTGCAACACAAACAGCTGGCGAACCGAAAGCACTTTCGTTAGATTATAAAGGTCGGTGGTAGGATGAAAGAATGAGAGAAAGTGACTTACTTTCAGGATCGCTCTTTGAGCTCTTTCAATTTTAAGGAAGTAGGTTTTTGTAGCGCCTCCCCACGTGGTTATGCAATATGTAAATAGCGATTGGCAAAGTGCTAAATAAACGGATTTGATCAAATGGTAATCCGCCACATGACTCAGGTTTAAAAAAATAAATATAAGCTTTCGTGTACACGTTGCATGTATAGCAACATGGGAATGAAAGTTGAGTTTCTCGTCTATCATAATACCTAAGTATTTAATTGAAGTGGTTCTTTGGAGTCTGGGGCAAGTACAGATAGAGTGGTTGAAGTTATCACATGTGTGAGAAATTATTTTACTATTTGAGATTATGCCATCATCCGGCGTTCTTAAGGAAAACATTACATATTTGGTTTTTCCTACGTTGAGTGTTAGCAAGTTGTCCCTTAACCACTCAGTTACAACGTTCAATTCTTGCTGCGAACTAACGAGAACTTCAACTCAAGAATCACCGAATCCACTGAAAACTAGAGCTGTGTCATCTGCGAATGTTATAATCCTTGCCTTAGGAAGTTCCAGTTCACATAGATCATTAATGTAAGTGAGAAAAAGTGACGGACCCAGTATACTACCCTGAGGTACGCCAAAGTTTACTTGAACCCAATGTGTGGGGATTGATCGTGTTGTTAGTGACGAACTTACAACACGATCAATCCCCACACATTGGGTTCGCCCGGTCAAGTAACTTTTGAAAAGTTTTAGCTGGAGGCCCCTCACTCCAAGACGCTCGAGTTTTATAATCAGAATTGGGACAGACACTGAGACAAAAGCCTTTGCTAAATCCAGAAATATCGCAATAGTCTTCTTTGTACTGTCAATGTTAGTTACTATTAAGTTTGTCAATTCCTGTACTGCGTCAGAGGTTGACTTTTTTGCTCTAAAACCAAATTGCGACGTGGATAATAAATTGTTTTCTTCCAAGAATTTAACTAGCCTCTTATTTATTACACGCTCTAAGATTTTGGATAATGTTGGAAGGATCGAAATGGGCCTATAGTTGTTGACACAGCCTTTGTCCCCGCTTTTATGAATCGGATGGATTCTTGCTTTCTTGAAAGATGCCGGCAAAACCCCAGTAGACATCGATAGATTGCGGATATATGTTAAAGGTCCTGTTAGTAAAACTTTATTTGACTTTATAACATCCACCGGGAGCATGTCCACGCCGACAGCACTGTCAGATTTTAGGTTGGAAATAATTGTGTCAACCTCACTTTCGTCCGTAGGTAGCATTACAAAGGATTTGGGATTTGATTTCAACTTAGGTCGTTAGTAAAATCAGTATGATTTATGCGTTTAAAAAAATGTGTAAAATAAAAATGGTGGTCAGCACCACAGCGTGGGTTTTTATTAGTTAAGGGTATGGGTATGGGTTTTTATTATTTTTATTTGTTAAGGATAGTCTGGAGGATCAAACAACGAGCTGCTAGTCTTGTCCTTAATAGAATATGATCAAGACAGGTTTTTTTATGTGTAGGGAGTGTGTGTCCAGGCAAGATGCCGTGAAATGCTAACATATCCAAATATAGGTTCGAATTCCTGTCAACACTATTTTCGCCAATGTCTATGTTGATGTCGCCCACAAGTACAATGTTTAGCATAGATGAGTATTTTAATAATATATTGTTAAGTGATTCAATGAAATTGCTGACATTTTTGTATCCTGGGGGGCGATAGATTGCCAATATTCGATGTTGTTGTTGGGTTTTAAGGCCAGACAGTTAGCTTCAGCCAGCTTTGGTTCTTCTACTTGCTCAAGCAAAGCTTGTCGATAGTACACTACAATGCCTTCATTTTGGGTTTGATTATTTGTAGTGGCTACATAATTGTGGCCATCCACATTGGGAATGCTGTGAGTGGATGGAAACCAGCATTCTGTCAATACCATGTAATCCCAACATACATTGCTACTGCCGATTAATATTACGTTTAAGACTTCTTATATTCTGTTGGTATAGTTTAAGATAGCCATTTGAATCTGGCAGTCGTGAGAATTACATTCATCAACGTTACACAGAACGGACGTAGCTAGTCTAAAGGCATTAATATCATTAAATATGTTATGTAACTCATTGAATTTTGTTATCTAAGTTGACGGTAAGTTGAAGATTATCTGTCAATTTGAAGAAGAAGAGCTTTAATAAAAAGGCAATTCGGTTATAGTAATTAAAATCAATATAATTCATATATTGATGAGAACTTATGTTGGTTGATAGTAGTGTAAATTATTATGTGATATGGGTATGTGTTTAGTAAAATGGTTGTTTTGTTTGTGAGTAGGAAAAGGTGTATGCGAGTACGTTGAGTATCATGACGAGATTTGAGAGTTGCGATGAGTGATTGAGGTATAAGTATTGTCAGTAAAATTTTGTTCCCTAGAGTAGATGTAGAATAGAGTGATCGAGTGTTTATTTTAGTGTGACACAAGGGGATATAAAAGAAATTGAGATAACATGCAATTAATTGAAAATTAAAAAAAGAGATACCATACGGATTTTCTAGTCATGCGGTTCTTTTCAGTTTCTCCAGATTTTCTTCATTATCAATACGTATGCGAGGTTCGTCTGCTTTCCTTCTTAGAAACACTTTACCATAGGAAGTCCAGCAACTCTCGATTTGTTATTTTTTTTGAAAACTCTTGCCAAAAACTGTAGATGTTTTGTCCTTTTAGTCAACGCTTTTGCAACATCACATCACACATCAACAGCCTATACTAGTCCACTGCTGGACATAGGCCTCTCCTTAGAAAGGAGGTTTTGGCCTACTATACCACGCTGGCCAGACGGGTTGGTATAGGGTTTGTTTCAAGTTTTCCTTCTCTTTGCAGTGCTGTTGTCCTGCTTAGTTTGCTCCCTTAGTCGGCTCTTACGACACCTACGGGATGAATTGGGGTGGTGACAATTTGTATTCTTAATCCGTCACCACACGGACTTAATCCGTCACCACACGGACTACATAGATTGCAACATATATGCAACATAGATTGGTTTTATTGGTCCATTCATTTTCAAATGTTCCGTATTCAACCGAGAGTCAGAGCCTTTTTCCTTATTGTAGGTTATTGTTGATTTTATAAAGTTTTCTTTCTTAATTGTTGTGTTTAGTTCGACAATAATTGGATCTTTAAGATATCCTTAAGCTTAAATCGATAGACATCACGAATATCCACATCTTGTACGGGTACGCCAACCACGGAGCCAATTTGTTTTGTTATGTCTACTAGACTTTGCTTACTTTCAGAATTCATTTTGTTATACTTCAGCATTTAAAACATCCCCATGTGATGAAAATAGTGTAATATTCTACTCTAGACATTATTTTTTAGCATTGCTAGATGATTGATTGCATAAAGAGTATATGTCCTCATCTAGGGAAGACCTAAGTTTAAACTCTAAAGATAGATTACTTAGAGTTTAATCTTCGAGATGGATCCCTCCATACTGACACCTTTGAAATAACCAGGTATTCTGCCAGCGGCTCTTTCTGTAAAGTTGTTCAATGACGTATTATTCTAGCAGCGCAGGCTCATATATATATTTTTTTACAACGTTGGTTGTGAGCGCGTGATATATTTATTTAGTGTGATAATAATGTTTATCGTATCGTTTTTATATTTCGAGTTTTGTCATAACTAAAATATTCTGTGAGTAATAAGGAATGAACTCGTTAATATTATTTTTCCTCTCGTTATTGTACACTATTTAAGGATAATTTAATACAGATATGTTTCATACACTCATGTTCAACAATTCATGTTTTGATTACTGGGATTTCTCCTCAATATTCCAATTTTTTGTATGGCCATTGGACTGGCTTATTTAATCTAATTCAGTTTAGTTGTCGCCAGCAATTTTGACTCCTGAGTTGCAGGTGTTCCTGAATGACGACAGTCACATCATTTGTATCCCCCATATCATTAAAAAAAACTAATAATGAGATAGGCAGAATTGCTACTCGGAAGCGACATCTCAAGAAAAAATAGGTAAGCGGACTCTGATTAGCAGAGATCGGAATAAGTAGATTAAATTTACTGTGGTCCCAGTCTCGAAATACCCACAACCCGAGGTAATGTTCTATTCTATGCTACTTACTTCCACGAACTTTAGGTAAAATACACTTTACCTATTCCAATCTTAGCTGATTAGAAACTTGACTAGGTCTGAAGATAAGAAAATAGTTTGTTTTAGGATTTTAGGAAATCCAAAGGGTTTTTGTTTTTGCCATGTCCTGAAATTAGTCACCTATCATGGTCACCCTACCTTATATAAATAGATATGTTATAAGCATAATAAATTTATAATAATGAGTGGAATTATAACAGTTTAGTATTGAACTTTCAAATCAAATATACGCGTACAATATATACGACGAAATTTATTTTTTATAAGAAAACGACATGATATTATTGGTGAATAGAGTTGACGTGTAAATATGTAACAATGAATTTACAGTATGCAGTGTATTTTATAATTGTATATACATTTGTGCATAGTGGTGCTACAGGTAAGAGTTCTACAACGTTTTTTCAATAATCTCCAACCGATGTTGGAGATCTCGGATTTTCCAGCCAATTGGGGTTTAGAAGGCCAAAGGCGAAAATACCTTTTATGACAGTTGTAAAAACAAGAGTTGATCGGAACTGAACTGTGACCAAACTTTTATTACGAGAATTGACCTTCGGATATATCGATTTATTATGCTTACATTACGTATTCTTAATCCGTCACCACACGGACAAGACGGTGACGGATTAAGAATACGTAATGTCACCACCCCTATTCCTTCCGTGGGTGTCGTAAAAGTCGACTAAGGAAACAACTACGCTAGACAACAGCACTGCAAAGAGAAGGAAAACTTGAAACAAATCCTTTTTTTTTTTTTTTTTTTTTTTTTTAACGTGTGGAAATCCCCTCGGACCGTCACCCCTCCGGGGTTTGCGGCGGGGTGGTGTGTCGGACTCGGACCGACTAAAACCACACGGTGTGCCACTCTGCGCCTGTAACAGGAGGGATCCGGGAACAGCTGTTGTTAAGACATCCGGACCCCTCCTAGCGCCAGCCCGCTCCTGGTGCGGGCTCCGTCAATATATTTTCCTCTCTTTAGGCGACGTCCGGCACACGCGGACGCCGCCCCCTCGCGGCTGGCCAAACTAATGCGGGTGGAGGGGAAACCCACCCCGTCCACACGCGGCCACACTCAGGGCGGCATGAGGCTGTGATAGGCGGGCCTCCGCCGCCCGGTTCGCCGGCGGCGGATCGGGTCCGAGTGGAGGTCGTCCTCCCGGGCCCTCTCCGCCGCCTCCTTCCGCGAGATTACTACCTACCTAACTGTCGCTACCGGCCATGGAGCGTACTACGGCCGGTAGCGAGAGATCCACTCCGATGACTGCAGTGAGGGCCCGGCGCTGCGCCGCCCATGCGGGGCAGACCGCCAGCGTGTGCTGGGCCGAGTCCTCACTGCAGTCGCAGTGGTGGCAGGCGGGACTCAGTTCCCTCCTAGCGACCGAGTGCAGGTACTTTCCGAAGCAACCGTGCCCGGAAAGCACCTGCGTCAGCCGGAAGGAAAGGGTCCCGTGCTGCCGCCCTGCCCACTCGGCGATGACCGGCTGGAGAGCCTCCACGGCGGCGAAGCCAGCGCGTGGAGTCTCCAGCCGGAACGACCAACGAGCCATCGTGGCTCGGCGAGCGGCTTCGCGCCACTCGCGCACATCCTCGGGCGGAGGGCGAAATCCGCTCTCCGCCCGGGAGTCAGCCACTCGCCGATAAACTTCGGCGAGCACTTCCGCCTCCAAATCCCACGGGGGAGTTCCGGCCAACGCCACGGGGGAGTTCCGGCCAACGAAACAAATCCTATACCAACCCGTCTGGCCAGCGTGGTATAGTAGGCCAAAACCTCCTTTCAGAGGAGAGGCCTATGTCCAGCAGTGGACTATCATAGGCTGCTGATGATAATGATGATGATGATGCTTACATTTCCTTATCTATCCATATAAGGAAGGTCTATTTGCCACCATTAGTAAACGTCTGACTACCCCTGATAGATGCAATAAATTTAAATGTTTTTCTTGTTTGTTTAAATTTATTTTATGGCCTAGGGGGCAAAAGAGCAGTCGACTCATTTATCAATTATCGTAGTTACTGCGTTCAAGCCCTTTGAGACCCACTTCCCAGAATTAGGAGGATTTAAGAGTAACCTCACTTGGTGAATAGCAACTGAATATAGCTTTGTGACGCCATGGTATCTATGCATACGTATCGAAAGACGAAAAGCAACGAAGGATTAGTTTTGTGATGCCATGTTTTCTATGCATACGTGTCGAAAGACGAAAAGCAACGAAGGAATAGTTTTGTGATGCCGTGTTATGTATGCATACGTGTCGATATTCCAATGATATTATCCTAGATATAAATCTGATACTATCCTAAACTATTATACTTTGTTAGATAGCTGAGAATACGTCCATTTTTTTAACAAATCTGCGGTTTAACTGTCATAGTTTAGTTTTTGTGATGACGACTGTTTTTTTTAAATTACAGATGTCCAGACAATCCAAATACCTATCAACAAACCAGATGAGGAATATTTGGTTCAGTTAAATAAGCCGCTCGTAATATATTTTGAAGGAACAGTTATTAGTCGGTAAAACAGATTTAATAATTTTATGTAAAAACGTATTAAATATTTTTTTAACAAGCAGACTTGATGGAAAGCGACTACCGCCGCTCATGAATACCAGCAATTCAGGAGTAAGAAGCGCATTGCCGTCCTTTTAGGAATGAGTTTGCTCTTTTCTTGAAGGTTTGACGGTTGTATCGGTCCCCTAATAGCGGAGATTTACACTACATTTGAGAGCAATGAGTCCGGACCGGATTGTGAACTACATTTGAGCTGGTAAACATAAACTATCTGGAGTGGTCCGCACACAGCCTGGACCTACAAAGTGATTAATAAGTTTTAAGGCATACTTAATTGACATAATTAACCAACGAGATTTTCAGGTATCTTCATATCACCCTAGCAGAAGCAGGCCGGGGTGGCGGCGAGCGCGTTGAGAAGCGCGCTCGCTTCCAGGGAGCACAGAGAACATGGGGTTCCCACACGGGGGGGGGTTCCTACTCGTCTGTAGATGACCCGAGGTATGTCGGGGTACCAGGGACTTCCTTTCTAGGGTATACCTGGTTCCCCGGCTATTAGTACCCGAGACGGCGTGCGATTTTAGTCGGTTCGAGTCCGACATGCCACCGACAGGTGGTATCCGAGGGGATTTCCGCACGGAAAAAAAAAAAAAAAGGTATCTTCATATGACCAAGATTCATTTATGTGATCCAAAATCATTACTCTCTAGTGACAATTTTTTTTTGTATAATACAGCTTGCCTTGAAGCCTTCTTTCAAGCGTTTGTTTTTTTCTCTCCCGCTCTCTCTCTTTCTCTCGACTTCTCTCTGAGTGTCTGTGGCTTGTCTCTGGTGCAAGCAAATCGATGCATTTACTTGGAAAAGCAAAAACCACTCGGAAAAACATTAGTATATTTGTTTTTTTTTAGATGTGTTTGGAACTCGACGCATGAAAATATTGATGCAAGTGAAAAATCCATTACTTACAACTCATTCCCTAACATCGAATTCTCTTCGTTAAGTGTAGGTGGATTTTATTATTAATAATATTTGCTTAACCTTTGTCAATATTTGATTGTGATAATGTAGGTGAGCCACTCGTCGGAGCATATAGGCCTTCTCAACCGGAACGATACCATGTCATCATCAACAGCCTTTAACAGTCCACTGCTGGACATAAGCCTTTCCTTAGAAAGGAGATTTTGGCCTACTATACCACGCTGGCCAGACGGGTTGGTATAGAGTTTGTGTCAAGTTTTCCTTCTCTTTGCAGTGTTGTTGTCCTGCGTAGTGTGTTCCCTTAGTCACCTCTTACGACACCCACGGGATGAATGGGAGTGGGGACAATCCATATTCTTAATCACACGGACCATACCTTTATACGGATACCATGACTTTATATGAAATCGGTATCAAGTGGACATGGAAATTATTGCTACTTTTAAAAAGTATTCATTTGGTGAAATGATTGGTGGCATTGAAATCACTCAAAATTCTTTTTATCAAAGATTACGACCTTGTTTTTTAGATTTAGACCTTTTGCTAGTCTGCGCTAGCGTAATAATAATAATTAAGTAGCAGTAGTAGTAGTAACAGCTAAGGTTTTCTCAATTAGTAAAGCTTTAGGTGGTATGATTTATAAATAACTAGCTGACCCGGCGAACTCTGTTCCGCCTTAAAGGCAATAAATAAGCCGATTTTCGAATTTAGTAAGTTAATTTATTTCTTAGAAAAAAAAATGAAGTACATTAATCATTTATTATAGTTTCTGCATTTCAGTACATAGGTTGCTCTTCACTTAAGTACCTTGTGATACACGACATTTTTTCTTTTCTTATCAGGCGCAAAAACAAACAACGCAGATGGTCTTCCGACCAATACTTAACGTTGCAATGTGTCTTGAACGTTTTAGAAATAAGTGGCCAATATGGAACAAGCCAACTGTTGTCGACAACGAAATCCATTCTTTACACTTTTGTGGTGACAGTTCCAGTATCCTATGTCCGTCTCCTGGCTCTAAGCTACCTCCTCACCAATTTTCAGCCATATCGGTAAAGCCGTTCTTGAGTTATAAATAGTGTAACTAACACGACTTTCTTTTATATATATAGATATGATTATTCACATGTGACTGTGATTTTATTCCATCCCTAGTATCAAGCAATTATTTCATTGTTTTTACCGGTGAGTATGGCTATTGGAACCACTCCCACTAATACAGAGGGGGTTGCATTTAAAGCCCACTTGCAATCAAGCAATCAAATGAATATACACAAGAATGTTGACATTATACAATACTTAAATCTGAAGTCCAGTTATAACTATACACAACGTTCTATAACAAAGCTGATATGAGTATGTTAACAGACTAAAGTATTCACATAATAAACTTAAGTTCCATTATTTATTACAAATAATTGGTTTAAGATTTAATTAAAAAACAAAACTAAGAATAAGAAAAAAAAAGCCGAAGAAATAATACCAATGCTATTATGGGGCACATTCTTTTAGTAATAAACTTTTGAATAAATTGTATCTGTTGTAAGAAATGTAGACCTCAGAGCAAATAGCGTTATATTGACTGCACATTCAGGAGCCTGGATTGTTTTGTGATACATAAATGTTGCTTCTAGCCATTGAGAACAGCTGTGGTATACGTACGGACTGTGTTGGTATCTTAAAGTATAGCAAACCAACAAGCTCACCATTAAATGAGCCATTTACTATTTTATGTAGGGTGCACATGTCAGCCAACTTCTCTTCTCTAGGCTCATCAGTTCAGTCAAATGTCGTAATCTAGTATTTTTTCGACTCAAGCCAATTTTAGAGGACAATGCCATAACAAAATGCCTTTGGACTGCCTCTATTCGATCTATATGGGTTTGATAGATGGGAGCCCGTACTGATGAGCAGTACTCTGCTATGCTTCTTACTAAACAGTAGTATAGAGTTACTAAGGAACTAGCTTGTTTAAAAGGTCTAGCATTTCGAAACACAAACTTCAATATACGATTAGCCTTATAACAAATGTAGTCGTAATGAGGTCTGAACGACATAGTGGAGTCCAAGATCACCCTCAAGTAGCACACCTCCTTAACTATTTCTATAATGAATCCTTTGACCTGGTAACAGTAATCAAGTGACTTTTTATAATGAGTTAGTCCATGGACTGCATAAGACTTTAATACCTACATATTTATTTTTCAGATTTCATCAGTAACTAAAGACATGAGCACACAGTGGAAGTGCACAAACGTGAATAAGGAAAATTTTGTTTTCAATATTCGAGTCAAATGTGCATGTAAGTAATTTTAGTAAAGTAATACATTTGTATATCGCAGTCCCCGACGAACACTATGGTAACCGCTATTACGATAGAATCGGGTTTATTAGATATTCGTTATCTACACACCTTATTACAATCATTGAGTTTTTTTTATGATCGGGCGATGAATACTTTTAGATTTATCCATTCAATAATGATCTTTATGTTTTTGTTCAACGTATAACATAAGTGAAAAATTTACACGATCAATAACGCAAAAACCTATTACCAAATTTCAAAAGTCAACATTTTAGAGTAAGCGGCTATTACCATATTGTTCGAGGGAAAAATGACAGAATCTTATTAGTGGAGAGAATTGGTTAAACGACACCCAAGGCCGATAAATTCAGTGGTCGAAATTGATGGAGGTGGGAGTTTCTCATTTAAAACCAACTATTTTACAGTATAAGTATGACTTCGACAATGATTCATTCGAGTTGGATACAAAACTTCAACTAAACAAACCCAAACGAGGACGGAAACGCGTCCCTGGCCAGGTTGATGTACAAACACTCAAAAATGTTTACAGCCACCCTTTACCTATCACCAAGGCTCTCTTACAACCCTTTTTTGCATTTAAAAGTAGTATATGTCCGTCCTAAGGCTCTAGGGTATCTGTGTACTAATTTAATGTAAATCGGTTCAGTACTTTTAGCGTGAAAGCTACACAGACAGACAGAGTTACTTTCGCATTTATAGTATTAGTAAGGATTGTATGTCTTGCCCAATTGAAAACTCGCTAGATTATAAGCTGACAATATTTAGGTTCAATTTACAGTGCTACAAATAACCCTTTTTCTTTTTCCGTGCGGCAATCCCCTCGGATACCACCTATCGGTGGCATGTCGGACACGAACCGACTAAAACCGCACGCCGTCTCGGGTACTAATAGCCGGGGAACCAGGTATAACCCTAGAAAGGAAGTCCCTTATGCCTCGGGCCATCTACAGACGAGTAGACGACCCCACGTGTGGGAACCCTATGTTCCCTCTGCTCCCTGGAAGCGAGCGCGCTTCGCAACGCGTTCGCCGCCACCCCGGCCTGCCTCGGCTAGGGTGACAGATGGCCTCACCTGTCACCCCGAGGCCCGCGCTTATGGAGGGCGGAGGTGGTTCCGCTACCTCCGGCGCCTGAGTCGCCTGCGGTACCTGGCCCGGGAAAGGTCCTGGCGGGCCGGGAGAGTTCTAAACCTCTCCCGGTCCCGCTCCGCCGTCTCCTTCGCGAGCATAACTTGCTCGCAGAAGGAGACGGCAGAGTTCCACGCACTCTCGCTCCGCACGATAGCCGCAATCAGGCTATCGAGCGAGAGAACTCCCACTCCGATGGCCGCCACGAGGTCTCGCCTCTGCTCAACCCACGCCGGGCACTCTGCCAGCGTGTGGAGATCCGTGTCCACGGTCTGGCCATCGCAGTGGTGGCACTCAGGCGTTGGCTCCTTGCGGATCAGACACAGGTGATCCCCGAAACATCCTTTCCCAGTGAACACCTGTGTCAGTCGGTATGAGAGGGTCCCGTGACGCCTCTCGAGCCAATCCTCCATAACGGGTCTTACCGCCGCGTTGACGGCGTGCCCGGCTACAAATAACCCTGTAAAATTAATACAATATGCATCAAGACATAAATAGATAAATAATGTCAAATTTAAAGTAATAGACACATAAAAACTTTATTTATGCATAGGTACCGAAATGGTTATAACACCTAAAAATGATCATCGCCTAAGCATGTAATTTATGTTTACCGTAATATTAAAGTCAGTTATATCATCGAATACGATTGCAATGTCATTTTACGAATTTAAAGTGTATTCATATTTACCATGGAACAATATCATAATGAACGATTACTACAGCAACACCGATTTGTGATTACAGTCGAACACTATCGTAAAGTTAGTTTGCGTTAATTTTTTCCATAGCTCATTTCAGTAATGGATATTTTCACAATTTTCTTACTGATAAAGAAAATTTATGATAAAAATTTAGTAAAAATCTAGTGCAAAAAAATATTCCCTTATTTTTGATAAAAGAATCTTCTTTTTAGTCTTGATAGTATTCAAGATATTCAGTTTTTATTTGCTCCTGTAAAATTGTTATTTTCCTGTTACGATTTTGTTCGTCGGGGACTGCGAATTATATTTAACTGTATAGTATGTCATATATATTTGAACTTTGATGCAGATGCAGTTGAAGTGAATCTCGTTGGATCAATTATATCATTTAAGATGACAAATGAGTCAGTGAAAGAATATGATGGCATTTATAACTATGAATGCGAGATGGGAGATACTATAGATATAACTTGCAGAAACTTGTACAATAATGGCCACATAACATTACAGTACCACGATGCGCAGGGTAACATTTAATATATATTATAATTATATTTTGTTAAATATATTACATCCAGTTGTCTCATTCTTCTTCATCTATTTATCTTGTAAAGGAATATTCAATTTAATAACAGATCGTATCCAAACTTTTTCAATGGCTTTTCTCAACCATACAAAACTAATAATATGCCAGATTTTAAAGTAAAGTAAAATAAGAGAGATGAATAAGATTTAGTTAAAGTGTCTTAACAAGAATATAAACAGATTTGAATTTGATCAAGTATTTGTTTTTCTTAGCAAAAATGCTTGAATTAAAAACAAAACTACATATCGTAAAGATACTTAAGCATGAAGTGATACTTTGTATATAATTCCAGGGGCTATCATTACGAGCAGCCAATCTTACGAAAAAGAAAAGTCCGATTTGACTTTTCGAATGTTGGTTAGAGGTAAAAATGTTAGCCGATCATACGTAGACTGTACGTACGTAACACCAATAGAAACTATAGTACAAGAATTCACGTACAGAACTATATTTCAAATCACAAATAGAAATCCGAGAAGAAGTGGTAAGTAAAGCAAAAAAAGTGATGAAAGTATGTGCTACAGAAAACTATAGACATTACCTTTAGGCAATATAGTAATTGAATAGTAACCTTATTTTCAAACATAACCTAAGTACCTTAAAATATAAATAAATTGGCCTCGAAGAAGGTGTGCTGAATAAATCGAGGCAGTATTTCACTTCGAAATGGCGATGGTCACTTTCCATCAGGTGACCCGTCTGCTCGTCTGCCCCTCTAACATAAAAAAAATATTAGTACTTCAAACTAACGTACAATCTTATTTAGTTAATCCTTTGCAGATGGTTTTATTATAACTATCAACAGAATGAAGTTAACCAGATTGCCACCCGGTTTGTCAACAATAGACAGATATGTGTACAAATTCCTTAGCATGGAACATTTAAAAATTACATGTTCAAAGAGCAGGGAGCAACCAGGTGCTATATATGGAAAAATAAAAGAAAGCAATAATAAGACTGTGCTCAGTACAGGTAAAGTATGTCAATAGATAGTATTAGAATCAATTCATAGTTTCTATTTATGTGAGATGAAGTCAGAATTAGATATTTAGGATTTTTTGTCATTGTTATGAATGGGTTGCCTCAACATTCACATAATTGCAAGCCTTCAAATGCCTGTGGTTCAAATTAAGCATCAGCTATCTTTTCTGTCATCTGTGTCCTTATTGATATGAATCCAATTCCTAGATCTAGTCTGACGAATTGTTTTTGTTTACTTACAAAGTATCTTTTTTGTTGTTTAGAACAATGATGATATTTACGAAAAGATGAATGCTACAAGTACTTATTTTTTTGCACAGATTGAGTGAATCTTAACTAAAAAGTGTAAATTTGAGTTTGTTTATTAGTTTCTTGATTATCTGACTTTATTGATGGGAGAGGAAGAACATGTAACAGGACGCTGGAGAGCGCAGAAAAAACATCAGTCTCTACAAGAGCTGTCCGTTTGGGTACGTCTGAGAATTAGGTCTGAGACGGTGGTGCGACCTTTACTGTGTGTGCTTCTCTTAACAGGATGTAACGAAGGGTGCTGTGGCAGAGGTTTCTAATGGCCTCTGGTTTTTGAAGTAATACATATAAAAAAATTAAATAGTACGATTTCAGATGTAAAAACTGAGCAAACGTTCACCACTTTAATTGAACCTGTAAATCTAGATAATGTGACTTTTCAATGTGATTCTAAAAAAGGACCTGATAATTTGGTTTCTGAAATCAAATTTATAAAGGAACCTAACCGTGGTAAGTAAGACTTATTAGGTATTAAATGTATTTATTTCAAATTATATATTTAAACAGTTGATTATTTTTAGATACTTATATACTTGGTTTATCTGCAAGTAATGTACTCTACGAGTACAATACTAGAAGGAGCTGGATAACTCATTATGAGTATACCGTCAATCAGATACTGAACCTTACCTGTATCACAACTAGGGATAGATCGCCACAATGGGCAAATAGAAGTAAGTGTTTTTAAAAATTTGCGAATATTTTAATTTAAGTATTAGGTCCTGAGACTCTTAGCGAAGAAATTAAATTATTAACTTTTCGAAATTCTCGTTAGTTATACTCTGAAGTGTAAAAAAAATCTCTAGATATAGTTTTTTTCTACTCGAATATGAAACTATATTTTCTACTCCTTTGGTTCTTCTGATTACCGAAGAAATTCCGCCGAATTTACAAGAACTATGAAACTGTTACAGTGAGTACTAAAGTATAACGTTTAATAGTGTGGCTACCTATAGCGACCGACATCTACTAGGGTTCTCGGAGACTTTCCTCCTACGGTGTACCTGAGTTCATTTCAATAGACTCAAATGTGACGAAAAACCGTGTGATTTTATTCGGTTAAAACTTTACCGTGAGGGTAAAAGAGGTTATTATTATCGAAATACAATTTTGATATGCTCGTGATATGTGTTTATCTGGTAAATATTAATACAAATGTGGAAATCATTCCATTTTTAATAGAAACAAACAAATTGTTTACTATCCTAATGTAAGAATAATGAAGACGTAATAGGCTGCCATTTGAAATTGAAATCATCAAAAATGAGTTATAGTTTTGTTAGTTAATAAAATATCACATTTTCTTGTTAATGTATGTTGCTCTTCATTTCAGAAGAAATAATTTCGACCATACATGAGAATGTTGAGTACGGAACTAAATATATTAATTATATGTTTCCGATGAATATTGAAACAATTAAAATTATTACTTGTGAATCTAAGAAGAATGGAACAATAACACAAATAGTGACTATTATTCTTCATCAGGTTTTAGAAATACCAGCAGAAGAACAAGATTTGAATAGCAATTATGAAAATAACATTCCTGAAAACTGTAAGCATAATTTTTGTAGTAAATTATTTATTTATTTATTTAACTTAATGCACAAGTTGTACACAGGCGGGCTTACTATAATTGTATACTATAAATTTTGTCAAAATAAAACACTAATAAAATAATAATATTCTTATAGTAATGTTAAGTGATGATGTTAAAAATTTAGTGATTTATGTAGTTATAAATCACTAAATATAAACAAGATAGACAAAGTGTTTGTTTTTAAAAGATTATAAGTTAATAGTGAATACAGTAGATAGTCACTATTACTTATTTTTAAGTTTTAGTCTTGTCTGGATTTTTTATGTATTTCTTGTAACGATCTAACTTTCCTCCTTTTGATATCTCGGATTCTAATTTGGGGATACAGTCTTTTTAATATTTTGTTTTGGCAATTACGGTTCCTACTCTTGTTCTCTAATTCTCACTAGTTCACCTAACTGCTAAGTTTACAACGCTTTTAAGCGCTATCGAGTCGAGTACTGTTTGCGGGATATTATTAACCGACTTCAAAAAAAGGAGGAGGTTCTCAATTCGACTGTATTTTTTTTATGTTTGTTACCTCAGAACTTTTGACTAGGTGAACCGATTTTGATAATTATTTTTATTTGAACGTCTCCAAAAATAACAATAATTGTAACTACATTACATTATCGTAATAATTTGATTGACTTTTAAGTAGTCTAGTATTTTTCATTTCATTTTACTTAGGAGAACTCTAAAAAATATTATGGTCGTTGTTTGTTATTCATAGGTATATTTTGAGTTAGATTTGAAGTGGGTAGGTACCTACCTACCTTCTTGCGTGGTAAACACATATATCGTACCTACATATTGATGAGTGGAAAAAGTAAGTTAATTTTTAAGTTGTAGAAGAATACGCATTTATTTTTTTACTTTTTAGTGCATATTAATTTGTTTTGGAATAGTGTTTTTTGAAGTTGTTTTTTTTTTGTTAATTTTTTTTTAATTGGTATAGGGAATCATTTTAATTTTATTGACATGTGCTTCTTTCTTTAGTATTTTATTTGTAGCTTGTCTGCAATTGGCGCATAACGAACCAGTATACTCGTAATACCTGTGACACTACTTCGATTCTACCATTTAACCTTTTTCTTATTAAAAGTGTAAACTAATTATAATTAATTATACTAGTCACATCATTACTTCAATCGAATGGTGCATGTAATAAGTCTTGTCATATCTGGTAAAGTTGTCTTTAATTAAGTCACATATCACCGCACACGCACTGGATTTTGAAAAAGAGAAATTAACACAATGTAATAAATAGCCACAGTTCTCTTGTAATGATATGTAAATTAGATAACTATTATTAAGATCTTAGAATATATCATTTAAGATAGTTTAATTCATTTCCAGTCACAAGTTTCACTGTATTTGAGATCATTGGTACAATCGCAGGCATCTTGTTCGCCACAATTGGTGCTGTTTGCGCATTATACTTGTGGAAGAAGAAAATAAATATTTTAGCTAAGGTATGTGAAGGATGATCACGAACGTAAGCAGTTATATCCGATATGATGGTATACATTAGGATTATTATGCTACTAGCAAACTTCATAGACGGAACTATGAAGGAGTACCACAAGGCAGTATTGCAGGTCCTTTTAATTCAGAATTGCTTAAATTATAACTATTTATGTATAAACAAACATTCTCTTTTCAAAGTAGAAATATGTTGTATGTACTATGTAATATTTTATTTTTAAAATATTATTTTTATACTTCTTACTATAGTGTAAACTAAATTAATTAATCCAAATTAATCATCTGACCAAGTCAGTTGGTATCTTACGTATATGTTTTATCTGTTGTATAATTGCAATGGAGTAAATATCACATATTTCTTTCCGCAGCTGCACACATGTTTAAAAAAAGATGACAATCAACTACATTCTCTAACAAACGAAGTTGTAAATGAATACACGTATATTGAAAATGAATATAATTACATCCAAAATCAGGATGTTTATATGATAACGAATGTCGCATACTGTGGGAGTACTCAGAATTATGTCACACAGAAAACCACCTCTCAGAGTGATCACAAAGAGGACTATTACACAGAAATTGATGATAAAACAACAAATAATGAAATCAAAACCACATATGCTGTACCTTACGAGACTCATCATATAAACAAAGATAAGGTTTCGAATTGTGTTAAGGATTATGAAAATGTCCAAAATAAAAGCAATACAGGTTACAGGAACTTGCAAATAAAAGATTATAATATAAGTTACAGCAATTTGACTAACGATGATTTGAATGCAAGTTAAACAAAAATCTATTATCAAAAAGAAGAAAACTATGAAGAGAATCAATAAGGAATAAAAACTTATTTCAAGTTTAAGAAATACAGTGAAAAATCGCTTTTGGAGTATAAAACTAATGCGAAATATTCGGCATCAAACCATCAATCGGCAATCAAGATTAAAATTCTGCAATTGAAAACAAACCAGATAGGGCTACACCATCTATTGTTTATTTAATATGTATATGTTTCTTTAAAAATGTTTTAAAAGAATCCATGTACATGCCTTACCTGAAACCTACCTTAAAATAGAAGAAGAAATTATGCCTAATAGGTTTAATTCTTCTCTTCGCATTTCTTAAATTACCGCAATTAAGAAAGCCAAAACTTCAATGAAAATGCCTTTTTTTAGTCTTAATTTGTAGATAAGTATAGAGATCGAGTGTGCATCAATAAATTTCATTTAAGAAAGAAAACGGTTGTATAGAACTTACGAACATAATCACATCAACTCATCACATTAACAGCCTTTAATAGGGCACTGCTGGACATAGGCCTTTCCATAACGAGGAGGTTTTGGCGTAGTATATCACGTTCTCCGCGGTTAAGGGCTTGTTTCAAGTTTTGCTTCTTTTTGCAGTGCTGTTATCTTGCGTAGTTTGCTCACTTAGTCGGCTCTTACGACACCTCCGGGATAAATAAGGGTGGTGGACACTCCGTATTCTGAACTTGTCACCACACAATGCCGAACGTTTTCGTAATATATAGATATTTTGCAAATTAAGCTGTTCATATGGTTGAATATTACATAAGGTTAGTCATTGATTATGCGCACATGAGTGTGATGTTTATTTCATTTATAAAGTGAAGCGTTGTAAGTAAATTATAACATTAAAGAAATAAAATATATTACTTACTTTTTTTTCTTTTAAATGTGTAAAATTAAATGTGTATATTTTCAGATTACCTTTATATGTATATTTATTGACTGTGATAGCGTTTAATTTTATATTAAATATGATTCATATTATTATATTATATTTTGATTACTTGTTCTGCATTTAAATCTAAAACACCATGCCGCAATATTATGTAACGTTATATTATTGTCATAATATATACCATTTTGGTTACCGATACCCAAAAATGCAATTTAATGGGTTTTTGATCCTTCCCTGCACGTCCTTGTGGTATTACATGTTGTGTAATCTAAATTAGTTTTACGCTCATATAAATTGAATATACAATCAACATCAAATCAAACAAAAAACGATTAATATTTATATTTATAAGGTTTTGAAATGTGACTTCACACACATTAGGACCCTTCCCAAACGGAACGTGTGACGTAATTTATGGATTGCCTTACAACAACACTTACCTTTCTACAAAAGTCTACTAGTTCTGGCCAATCCAGCGATGCATGACATTAAGATGGGTGCGCATTTTTTCACATAACTTTTTAAGTCCTATTCACAGGCCAAAAAATTTTTTTGTCAGAAACCAAAGTATACTTTTTAGTAGGATTTTGGCCGATACACAGGCCAACAAAATTTGACAAAGTTTCTTTCTCAGAAACCAGAGTATACTTTCCCGAAGGATTTATGTGTGCTGGATTCAAATTTGGCGCAGAATTGCTCTATCACGTCAGGTTTTTGAGATATTCTAACGTAAAAGTGTATTGTTTTTATTTATGAGTTGCATTATATCTTTTACTAAATAATAAATTAACATTAATAAATCATATTTTGAATAGTTACCGTTGTGAAAATTAATATTATGATTAAAAATTTTCTTAGTGATGAAATTATTAATAATAAAATTATGATAATGACGGTTATAAAGAAACTGTTCTAAAAAACAACATTACGAGTTAAAAAATGTTTTAAGTATTGATAGTAATAATAAAAAAATATGATAACTGTCTGTTATGAGTTACGTTGGTAGTAATAAATACTTATGAACAAAAAAGTATGAAGGAAAAATTTTGAAGAGTGATTATTATGAACACAAAATATGTATTAAAACAAAAAAAAAAATAAGAATTAGATTTTTATGTGAGCCAATATTATGGACCCTAGCGAAAGTAGTAAAATACGCACTTATAAGAAATGGTGTCGTCAGACAAACCCTGCGTATGATATTTGTTTAAGAAGTGTTCCTGACTTTGTTCCTTGTAAAAGTGAAGCATCCATAATTTGCCGCAGCCGGGCAAGTATAGTAACACGAGTTCTCCCGTAGAGCTGTAAAACGTGTGTGTGTGTGTGTGTGTGTGTGTGTGTGTGTGTGTGTGTGTGTGTGTGTGTGTGTGTGTGTGTGTGTGTGTGGGTGGGTGGGTGTGTGTTTGAGTGCGAGCAGTTACCGTGGCAATATTCTAAAAAAAAACCGATCAAAATTTGAACTTTTTAAATCGATAAGATAAAAAAATACGATTGTTGGATTTAAAAATTATATTTTCGCCCTAATATTGGTTTGAGAATAATAATAAATTTACACATCTCACACTCGGCCGTCTGATTCCAAACTAGGCAGAACCAGCAGTATGGTAACTAGACTACTGATAAACATACTTGTATATTTCTAAATAGATACATATGGCGTAGTCGTTTAAGCGGTCGCCACACCGCTTCATACTGCGCCGAGTGTTGTGGGTTCAAACCCCACATGGGACGACACTTTGTGTGATCCACAAATTGTTGTTCTGAGTCTGGGTGTTCTTTGTGTCCGTTTCATGAATGTTTGTAAAGTCCCCAGGATATGTTCCTAATGCGGGAGTTGTCTTTTTTAATAGAAAAAAAATATTATAGATCTATTACACCCATACACAGAACAAATGATCCTGGTCACCGCACAATTGATTGTCCTGGGTGGGAATCGAACCCACGACCACTGACTTCGCAGTCAGGGTCACTAACCAATAGACCTACAAGCCCTTCAATCCATAAATTCTACTTATTATTGTCACCCTCAGGACACAATACCTACAAATTATAATAAGAGGATAATGTACAAATTGTGTACTGACTGCATGTAGAATTGTTATACTCGTAATAAATAAACTATATTATTGTTAATTCAGAATTCATTTACATAGCAAATACATGTATTATATCGAAC
This sequence comes from Arctia plantaginis, assembly GCA_902825455.1. Taxonomy (NCBI): domain Eukaryota; kingdom Metazoa; phylum Arthropoda; class Insecta; order Lepidoptera; family Erebidae; genus Arctia; species Arctia plantaginis. The sequence goes on along the minus strand of CADEBD010000046.1, from coordinate 2,687,736 downwards.
TTACTAGAGGTTATATTTTCCTTGCTAAAAAGTAAGGTTAACGTGATCGTGCTTGGGTCTTGTTGATCTTTGTGCGTTTTTAGGTCTTGTATGCTGGGATATTGTGGTTTTACAATAATGATAGCCAGTCTACGTAGCATCATCTACTTTATAACTGTATATTTATATGTAAATATTAACACTAAAGGTAAGTTTGATTGCAGTATTTGTACATTTAATATGGATTGGTTATTTCTTTATAGCCTTTAGGAGATAAAATACACTTTAGTGGCTATAGTTCTTGCATTGTTTAATGTTTCCTTCCTAGATAGCATGTTATAATAATAATAATAAACACAGAACAGTATCGTACTTGGTGATGACAAAGAAAAAGTTATAAGTATAAACCGTAACACCCAAACTTGTAAAAAATACTAAAGTTGATTATATTTAGTTTTAGTCAATCTATATTTGTAAAAATTGTTTGTGCAAAAGTTGGTTTGTGTATGCTTTAAAAGCTCTAGAAGTTCTGCACTGTTTGAACTTAAATTTTGACACGATGTACAGCCTTCTTCAGAGATTGTTTTTCATCAGTTTTGTTCTTCATTTCTCGTCAACGCTACCAAAATACGCCACAGCAAAACGTGGCAGGGTACTTTATATTTATTTTAATTCAACAATACAAGCTCGGCTTAGTTTAAAATTAGATGCGTTGTGTGTCAATGTACGAAAATATGACTATTATAACATGTAATAGATGGTACAACTAAAAATATTATCATCTTGGACACAGAATGTAATGTTTATTGTCTTTGAAAAAGGAGTTGTCTTTAAAAACGAAAAAAATACGTAACGGGCTTATTGTGGGAATTAGATGGGAAAATCGGGTATATATGGAAAAGAAGGGAAGAATGAATGGTAGGAAAGTGATAAACATTGTAAGGGTGGATATGGGAATGTGAGTAATAGCTTGAACACCTGACTGCAACTCCAACTCGCCGTTATCGGTACATCCAAGCCCTCTCTCAGCAAACAATAATAACATCGCACATCTAACACACAGCCAAGATACCAAAGTAGGCGGGGTCTGTACTAAATGTTTCTAAATACATACATACTATAGATGACTGCCTTATTGGTGCAGTGGTAGCGTATGCGACTGCTGTGCTGAAGTCTCGGGTTTGATTCCCGGACCAAATGTTTGTGGTACCTATCTATAATTTTTTTTTTTTGGAGTTTGCGTGTTTTCTATGTATAATATGTATGCATTTATTAAAAAACACTATCAGACAATCTAGCTTTTATAGTAAAAGCCATACTTAGCTTCAAACTAAATGGCGTTGTATGTCAGATGTCCGAAAATATTATTATAATTTACACCCAAAAATCGAACAATCTGCTGACTGCTGTGCTGAAGTCTCGGGTTTGATTCCCGGACCAAATGTTTGTGGTACCTATCTATAATTTTTTTTTTTGGAGTTTGCGTGTTTTCTATGTATAATATGTATGCATTTATTAAAAAACACTATCAGACAATCTAGCTTTTATAGTAAAAGCCATACTTAGCTTCAAACTAAATGGCGTTGTATGTCAGATGTCCGAAAATATTATTATAATTTACACCCAAACATCGAACAATCGATCGTGCTCATCACAATATTTATCCTGGGTGGGAATCGAACTCACGACCTCCGGCTTAGCGGTCATTGTCACTAACTACTAAATCAACAACTAGTTTTATTGTTCGATTGTTAACTTGTCAATTTTAATGTTTATACGTTATTTCAGAGTTCGTTGATGTGACTATTGGTGGAGAGACTATCATCTTTAACACAAAAGAACATTCAGTCGACTCGTACAACCTCATTAATTATTACGTGTGTGAAGAGGGTGACACTATAGACTTACATTGCAAAAAAAATTACGATGAGGGTCACATAAGATTACGATTTTATGATAGATTTGGTAAGGATGGTTATTAACGTTTAATACCGAACAACAGTCTATGCTTATAGATTCTGCCATTTCACAATCTTGTTATTGCTAAATGGTAGAAAAATATTTAATACTAAAATTAGTATTAAAATACTAATTTATCTAACGGTAATTACTCTTGCCAAGGTTTCAACTGTAAGATCTAAACTGTTTGTGCTTTATATAGCACGTAAGGAATTGGAATTAAATGTACATAAGCTCATAGTTTGTATGTTTTAAGTTTATCTTTTGTATGTTTAGTGTAAACGCCAACGTGTGGTGGTGCCGTTCGTGTGGTGACGGATTAAGAATACGGATTGTCATGACCTATAAATATATATATATGTCATGAGGTACGACACCCACGAGATATCCCGTGGGTGTCGTACCTCATGCCTGCGTTACTCACAAATAGTATCCGAGGGGCATTTCTTTTTTTAACAGCTTTAAATTACTTTTTAACATAAATGCCTGCACGAAGAAAATTTTATTGATAAAAAATATAGACTATTATTACAGGTACTGAAGTCATTGACATTGCCACGCAAGATAGAAGACATAAAGACATCAATTTAAATGTTCGGATGGTGATGAATGATAAACAATTTAACCAATCATATGCTGATTGCACTTTCTTTTCACCAATTAATCGTGGACAACAAGATTTTACGTATAGAACTGTATTTAAAATGTTTCCAAGAGGCAATAGTAAGCACCTATCTATAAAATAAGATATTCAGGGTGACCGTGACAGAACAGACGATAATACTACTTATACCTTTTGATGTTGGGTAAAAAAAAAACACAAAAAAAGGAAAAAATATAAAATTAATGATCTAGTGTAATGTTATTATTGATGTCCATATATATGTATATATATTTTAAATATTTTTTTAAAATATTATCATATAAACCCAAAAATACAGGAAGTATTAAAACATAACACGATAAACCACAAAGGTTTGTGGAGTGTTACACAGACAGTCAGTATCGCAAAATTTACAATTATTTTTATATTAGTAGGTATATACGTCTCGCTAGGCCATCTATTAGCGTATTAAATAACTATGAGAACTAGATAAACGTATCTCTTAAATGTGAATACTTTAATTACATGTAAAAATGATTCAAAATGATTAGTACAGTTGTTTGTGAAAAATTCTTTAAGTTTTAATTTAATGTTACCCTCTGTAATTTTATTAACTAAATCCGCGGGTAGCTTGTTTATCAGTCGAGGAATTATGTAGGCAGTAGGCTTTAGCCGTACGTGTTGTTTGCGCGTAGTGTGCCAAACCGGTTTTGCGCTGCCGCTTTTTTTAAATAAAAAAAAATGAAAGAATAAAAATAAAAAAAATAAAAATAAAAGAACATTCTGTGTATACACAGAATGTTCTTTTATTTTATTTTTTATTTGCTTTAAAAAAGCTTTTCTTTTAAATAATAAAGTTAAATTTAGTATGTATGGGTAAGATTTTGCAATGTTTAAAGAGGCCAATCTCGTCGTTATAAAATGATAATTTAATTTTTTGGGACCCAATATTCTTCGAAAATTTTAATTGCTATTTGTAGATTTGGTTGATTGAAAATTACGTCAATGAGTTTACTAAATGAAGTATGTATTTTGAACACGACTAATTATTATTTTCCTTTTAACCTATTCAGATACTATGAGAGGTTCCAATATGGAATATAACTGTTATAAGATCGACCATAACTACTAAGCCCATACTGGATATCAGATTCTGCTAATTAATGATACAACATTATTTTCACTTTAAATGGAATTCCGTTTTTATGAACAATAAAGTTGGCCAGAAACTACCGTAGTTTATTGCAGACATATTCAATATGACCCCCAGTTACATTTACTATCCATTACTAGACCAAGGTAGGTTTGTGATTTGACAATTTATATGTCTGGGCATCTTTACTAAATTTTTGCAAGCAGCTATGAGTGTGAGCAATCAGCGCAGAAGTGACGGTATGCCACTGATACGGTGATTTAATAACTAACAATTTAGTTTTGTCCCAATTTATTACCAGTCCAGCATCATGGCAGCATCTTAATAAGGTGTTTCACACTTACTAATTTCACAGACGTAAACAGCGCCATTTCGAAAGTAGTTCATTGGTTTGACCTCAACTACGTAAACGACGTTTCACTATGCAAAACGTCAAGCCAGTGAAAATACTGTGATGATTAAGGATGTCGAAATGGACCTTGTGGATACTACGACATTTTTAGGTATAACACTAGATTCTAAGCCACAGTGGGGCCCACATATTGATAAATTGTCGAGTAGACTCAGCTCAGCAGCATACGCAGTAAGAAAAACTCGAGAGATAACTGATGTTGATACAGCACGACTTGTCAACTTCAGTTATTTTCACAGCACAATGTCGTATGGTATACTGCAAAATAGAGCAATTTATAATTGAGGCAATTGTTTTTCATTGAAGCAGAAATTAAAAGAAATAAACATAATGACAGTTTAAAACTATTGACGATATAGGTATAAAATAGTGTGGGCACCAGGGACTTCCTTTCTAGGGTATACCTGCTTCCCCGGCTATTAGTACCCGAGACGGCGTGCCACCGGTGGTATCCGAGGGGATTTCCGCACACAAAAAAAAAAGGGTATTAAATAGTGTTCTATATAATAATAGTACTCATGATTGCTCACAAAAAATTCTGCGATAGTATATGCCTAACTATTAAAGTTACACCACAATAACAGTCTTTGTTTAAATTATTAATAATAGTCGAATCGGGCTTTTCACGGTTTGAACAAACTGAACTACGTTTAGTCTAATAACAAATACTAATTTACGTTAAATAATAGTTTTTAAATTCGAAAGTTTAATTATTTAGTAGGTATATGTTCCAAGGCCAAACATTCTACTCATGGCCAATTGCATGTTAGCCTATCGCGAGTTGAAGTTTGAAAAAACAATATATCACCCCATGTTAATGTAACATGAAAGAAAAAACAATAACAAATAATAACATTTAGAGCTTCTCTGTAAACATGTCGTTTACAGAGAAGCTCTAAATAATTAATTATCAATCCTTCTCACGCATGCATAAACCGGGGCTGGCTGCTAGTAATATATAAATAGTAATATATTTATATATTCTGGTTCTGCATCACCCAAAGGTTAAGTCCGTTTTATACATTGTATTTGCAGGAATAATTAAAAAAAAACTTTTTTTTCTAAATCTGTTCACAAATAATTTTGAGGAAAAAACATAAAAAAATTACAACCGAATCGAGATCTTCTTTCTTCTGTTAAAGTCGATTAAATTTTTTTATCAACATTTTACAGATGGTTTTATTGTAACAGTAAATGACAAGAAATTAACGACGAAAATTCACAGCATGGATGGAGCTGACATATACACATACAAATATACAAGTTACGAGCACTTATTAAATGTTACGTGTGCGAAGAAAACTCAATTGTTTCCGGGTAATATATATGGCAGTATAATAAATAGGAAGAATGAGGATATTGTCATCGAAGGTAAAAATCCAAAATTTAACTAGCAAGTGTCAGAAAATATTTAAAAAAAGAAAATAACACTCTAAAACTATTTAAATTGCTTATAGGTTCCATACTAGCACGTAGAAGAATTAACAAAACAAAACAAAAAGTATTAATGCTTTTCAACCCTAATCTTCCCCAGTTATGTAGCAGTATGACTTTAATAAAGTGAAATGACTACAGCTAGTAGTCATTTCACTTTATTAAAGTGACAACTCATAGGAGCTCATAATATGTATCAACTCATATTAAAATAATTTCAGATGTCATACAGACGTCCGGATATACGAGTACAGCGTTGATTGAAACCAGAAATCTCGATGGCAAGATTTTTCAATGTTATTCTGAATTTGAGACGTACAAGCTACTGGCTAACATAAAATTCTTATTAGAAACTAATCGTGGTAAGTAAACACATAATACAGTAAACACACTGACACACGCATATATCCTTTAAGAGGTAGATAGAGATGTATTAAACGTGTACCAACTATACTAAAAGAATCACGTACGCATTAGGACTTTAGTTATTCATCATCATGGGGTGCCATCCTCAAAATGAAGTTTGAAGGTCAGCAGACGGTACACCTCTCGATCATGAGGGGCCTCCTTTAGTTGGCGATATCGCAGTCCGGTCCAGGCCACGATGTCATCTATCCACTTCCTTCGTGCACTTTAGTTATTGCATGGGAAAATTTGGAGTAAATTGAAAAGAAAAGTAGATTAGAAGGAAGGCAACGATAGAAAAGAGAGAGCTTTCTCCGCCCTTGACAAGGATCGCACCAGTCTTCGAAAACGTTTAACAAAATTATAACTCTCAATTTCAAGTCTGGGTAACCATCCAGTTTTCTGCAATGAAATTTTCCCTTAAAACGGGATCAGCTCTGAACATATTTTGTACTAGCAGGTATCTTGCCTGCCATTACAAAATTATAACACTGAATATCAAGTCTAGGTAACCATCCAGTTTTCTGCGATGAAATCCCCCCGGGGTTTCCGCACGGAAAAAAAATAGGATATTTCAATTATTATTTAAAATGCGACTAGCTTTGAAAATAAAGTTTAGTTTTTACACTTTGATTTAAATCATGTAAGGGCTTAAACTCTGTCATAAACACATCTCAGGTTCATAACTATAGTATTGATTCTCCGTGTCACAGATATTTTTTACTTCATTTGGAGACGCAGCCGTTATGATTATGAATTTAATTCTAGTGTATTGTTTTCAGATCCAATAGTACTAGGTTTGACTGATGAAAACATATTATACGAATACAATACAGGTAATATAGACTGGAAAATACATTATCAGTATACAGTCGACGAGGTACTGAACCTCACTTGTGTTACCGGGGACGATAAATTTCTTAAATGGGTGTATCCAGGTAAGAGTTTTGGTATTTGATCAGTTATTTCATCTAATAGACGGAGAAGCTTAAGCATATCTCAAGCTTCTCTGACCCTTTACTGAGTCGCCTACTGCCTTTAAGAGATTCTCAATAAGACTATCTTTGTCATGTTTTAGCAATAAGCTGAATACAAACGGCTACTCTGTTTTTGAACTTCTTCTTTAATTCTTTTAATTCCTTAACAGTACAGCTCCGACGATCTTTTTGTCTTTAATAATGGTAAAGGATTATGTACCTATCTATAGATTATGGATTGTATGCAATGAACTCATTCAGGGAAGAAAGTGTCTCTTGTTAATCGGTCCTTAAATATTTATTTACGTTTTCTAAGACAAGAGTTATTGCTTTTAAAGAATGTAAGTTTTTTTTTATCATTTTAGAAAACATTACGTCAGAAATTCATACACATTCAGTTTACAAAACTAATTATATAAATGACGTCTTTCAAATCAATACGGAGTTAAATAATAATATCACTTGTGAATCCATAAAGTTGAATCAGAAGCGAAAGGTTGTCATTGTGCTTCATCAGGTGCCAGATTTAACGGCACAAGAAAAATATTTTAATACTAATGGTAGCAATGATATTCATCTACATGATAATGGTAAATTCTTAAATTTCTTTTATTTTTATATTTGATATATAATTTCCTATAAGGCCATTAGATCGGCCACATGGGTTTCCGTTCTCGAAGCTTGTTTATAACATAGAACGCAATTCACGCATATTAAAATTTACATTTTGTGAAACAAAAGTGCTTGGAGAAAGAATCCTATGTGGCCCATCTAATGGCCTTGTTGTAATATTTGTATATATTTTTAAATACGTTGATTTATGAAGCGTTATTCTAACTCTAAATTATTTAAATTTTTACACAGAATTAATGCAATTAATATGTTTTACCTACCTTTGATTGCCTGACGTTGCCAGGATGCACTGGCGGTATTCACAAATCGCCATTATACTAATATGTATTAATGCTGATCGTGTTAATTTCCATATCTATCAATCGTAAGTCAAAAAGTTAGTGCTAATGGTACAGAGGGCAAAAGAGCGGGCTGGTTACCATCGTCTGACTGGTTACTATCGTTGTCCATTTATACTTGTATCTAGATTTTTTGAAACTTATACGAAGCTATCACTAACTCATCTTAGCAACTAGCTTTAGCCGACGGTTTCGCTCGTATTAATGTCGATTTCGTTAATCATATTCCCACTGAAAAGTAGACAATAGTAGTAAGATGAAGTAGGTTTAACTTATTTAAATTTCTTAAAAAAGTTATATGATTACAAAAAAAAGGCACTTATAAATTTCAAGTATGAACCACTAAACACGCGTAATCAAGCTCATCAGTTGGTGAAAGTTGTAAAACCCTTACAAGAAATAATTTCTATTGCAGAAAAACAGTTTACGGTACTTGAGATCAATGGTATTTTTGCTGCTATCTCGATGGCTGTAGTTGCTGGTCTAGTCTTTGTGTGTTACTGGCGGGGATGGAGAAAGAAATTCGACACCAGGGAGGAGGTAAATTTTGTTAACATTTTGAGTAATACTACTCTGTCAAGTACCGGGAAAAGATCAATAACAAACGAAATGTTTAATATTCATCCAAATTTATTTTATCACCTTCAAAGTATGCTCCTTCAGAAACGAAACACTTACGCCAACGAATAATCCAATCATCAAAACATTTTTTAAACGCTGTTTCCGGAATTGAGTTTAGTTCTCGCCGCTTATTCTCCTTTACGTCTTCTACCGATTGAAAACGAGTGCCACGAACTGGTAATTTGAGTTTAGGAAAAAGAAAGAAGTCCGCTGGAGCCATATCTGGTGAATATGGTGGTTGCTCGATGGTATTTGTTGAGCGTTTGGTCAAAAGTACGTTCACAAATGGCCTTGTGCGAAGGCGCATTATCTTGGTGCAAAATTCAAGAATTTTCTTTCCACAAATCTGGCCTTTTTCGTTGAATTTGCTCTCTTAAATGCCGCATAATGCTGAAATAATATTCTTTATTTACCATTTGACCTTCCGGCAAGAATTCCGAGTGCACAACACCGCGATAGTCAAAGAAAACAGTCAACATAACTTTGACTTTTGATCGACTTTGGCGTGGTTTTTTCGGTTTCGGTTGAGTTGGAAGGCTCCACTCCGAAGCTTGTTGACTAGTTTGCATGTCAAACTCATAAACCCATGTCTCGTCACCAGTAACAATGCGTTTCATGAATGTTGGGTCGGAATTGACTCGTTCTAGCATGTCCTCAGCGACTCTCATGCGATTGAGTTTTTGGAGAAAATTCAGGTCTTTTGGGACTAGCCGAGCGGTAACATGTTTCATACTCAAATGATTAGTTAATGGTACGGATCGACTCATGAGTCACTATTTCCTTCACTTTTGTGATGTTAACTTCAGTTGCAGACGTTGATGGCCTACCAGAGCGAGGCAAATCTTCCATCACATCTCGACCGCTTTTGAACGCTTGGTACCACTCATAAGCACGTGTTTTTGATAAAGTCGATTCACCGTAAGCCTTCTGTAACATTTTCAGTGACTCCGAACACGAAATTCCATTGGCGATGCAAAATTTAAGACAATCTTTTTGTTAGATGTTTTTGTCCGTTATGAAATTTGCATTACATCCTAGATATGATATAACTAAAAACAGCACAGTATTTAATATAAATAACAGATGCAACTCAAACTCCGCGACAAAATGGAAAACAGTTGTGCCAATCTAACAACAACTGTTTTGGGTTCTGGTTCACTCAGTGACAGCAACGAAAGAATTGCTTAACACCGGTTTTATGTGAGGCTATCGTGTGTATTATATTTTTCGTTTGTCGTATATACTGATATCATTAAAAAAAACTATCTCTTGTGGAACCTTTCAAAGCGAAGTTTTTTCTGATTGGTTATTTGGTTCTTCTCCGAGCATCTTCCTTGTTTTCGATTAGGAGGTGTCTTGACTGATTTGTTATGTAAAGTAATATTTTATTACAAAACATAAATGAAATCAATTAAAATATTGTTGGTTTTAATAATATGACAAGAATAGGTCTCAGTCCCATCGATGGCATAGCAAAGCAGAAATGAAACTAATAAAATATAGGAACATAACATTAAATTGTAAATTTATTTTATATAATAGATGTAAAAAGCGAGGCATTTTCCTTTATTTGAATACTACTCATTGGTAACAGGAATAAATATGACGTACGTTTTTTTCCAGGGATTGCGCAGAATTACTGATACAGTTTCTAAATCACTCACAAATCAGGAGCAAAACAATGAATATACCTACATTGAAAACGTGAATAACGATACTAATAATCAGGACGATGCTACGACAATAAACTCTATAGTCAGTGGCCATAGCCAAAACTACGGTTATCAGAAAGAAAATGCGATTTACATAGGTTATACAGAGGCCTATTTTTCAAAAAATCAGGATGCTATAAAAGATGACACAATTAATAACATATGTAATGTATCAAATAGAGTTCAAAATATTATAATAAAAAATGAGCCCCCAACTAAACAATCCGATAATTTTCTTGGTGAAAATAAAACCAATACAATGATTTATAATAACTTGAAAAGAATAAGTAAAGATACAAAATTACAGTAATTTCGAACATCTACACAAACCGTGTTATAGCAACTTATGTGCCGATGAATCTTCAATCAGGTAAATGTACTCCAGAGCAATCTAGCGAATATAATCTGAAGTTAGTAGGAACCACACACAGGATGCTACATGGAACAATAATAGTTTTCACCCTGTCTTGAGTAACTTTGTTGGATTTTAGCTAAAAATGGAAAGAGTCATGGTTGGAGCACCATAAGGTGCAGTCTTTCAATGTCAATAACAATTTCTTTAAAATTTTCAAGCTGCCATGTTACAAAAAGAAACGAGAAAAAAACAGTTGCACTCCGAGAGTGCCAACAGAACTAAAATCTTGAATTTTTTTTTTATTATAACAGGTTTTTTTTTTATTTTATTTTTTTCGATTTGAAAAGTTCCGACATGAATATATATCTATGTCGTATGTATATGCAAAATATTTTATAGTATATATAGTTATATTATCAATGTATTTCAACCCAAATTCAACTTTTGTATAAACGGGGCGAATATATGTAGAAAGTTATATGCAGAGGTGTCGGTAACGGTAACAGTTCAATGTTTTTTTCTAATCTCACAAAATACATTATTTTGTTCGTTGTTCAAAAATGCCCAACGCGCTTAAAGAAGTTTTCACTTCAAAAACAGTTAATGAACAGTTGCAGTATTCATTTGGTCCTTATTTAATGTCCGATAGCGTTGATAGGATTTTTCAATAATTCAAAATTATTTGTTCTTAATGTCGCTGTTACTGTATCGGTATGTTTTTCATACAATAATGGTTAGTTCAATGAACTTATGCTTTGATTTCTAAACTATGTTAAAGTAAACAAAGTATCATAAGGAAAAATAACATTATTATAGCTGTAAATTGTGTTACATTAAGTTTTGACTGGGCGTAGCGCTTGCCAGGCCAGTGGCGTTGTTTTGCACTCTGTCAGCTGTGTGTATATATGTTAGAAATATGGATGCGTCATGGGATTAATAGGTAGGGTATCCATGAAGTAGGAAATGTCAGACTACTTCTGAAGCTCTTCCAACTACTTTTTTTACCTTTTAATATAGTGTATCAAGTGTATCAACCTTTCACAGCATATTAGAGAAAGAAATAAAAAGATAACAGAGAAAAATCCGCCTGGACGGATATTTTTTTGTTATCTAAGTTTCTTTTTATTAATAGATTTTATTATGGCTATTACTAGTTTTTATTTTAAATAGATGTGTAGATAAATTATTTTAAAATGTTTTCATGTAATAAAATATTTTTTTGTAATAAGCAACGTTTCAAATAGCCCTAGGATATGCCACCTAATCTTTCCAAGTTCCACCTCAAGTTGCGCCAGATGCCAGTCTAGCCGCAGCGTCTGTTGTACGTAGCCAGGGTCAGTCGGTTGTGGTGGCCTCCCGTAGCCCGGAAATTCTTTGCACCTCCTGTGGTCGCCACCACGACCAGGAATAGCGGGGCCGCCGTGAACTAGAGTCCGTGGCTTTTGTTGCGTCGCGTCGGCATGAGGAGGACTGCCCATAATCGCCACGGTGGGCAGGCGGGTTGGCGATCGCAGGGCGTAGCTTGTCGCACCGGTGACGCTGCTGCCTGTCACCGGCCTGTTGTATTAAGCTACGCCTATTGGAATAGATATACCGCCATCGGTCTGTCGCCAGAGCCTCGTTCGTCGTTCAGCAGGATGCACCGCGGGCAGGTGAGGTCTGCTTGGGGCAAAAGGTGGTGGTTAGCCCCCTCACACCCATTTACGGTCCCCCTTTTACTATATTGTACTGCAAACGAACAGATGGTAATGCTTCTGATGGTAAGCGACACCTGCAACTATGCAACAAAAGATCCAAGCCCGTTGTATTCCTCCAGTCGAGCCGGCCTTTGGGTGCCTTAGCATGGCTCTTCCACGGTCATGTTTGTATTACCTATGAAACGTATGAATTGCACAACTCATAATTATTATATCGGTGTTACACAAATGAATGCAGTAATCTAGATTTAATTCAGACGACGATAGGTCTATTCAAAATTTCATAACATTTTCCAAGGCTATTTTCTAATTGACTGCATTTTTGGCGTATTGGTTTAAGCGGTCACCTCGCCGCTTGCTACTGCGCTAAGTGTTGTGGGTTAGATCCCCACATGACACAACACTTAGTGTGATCCACAAATTGTTGAGTCTAGGTGTTCCTTGTGTCCGTTGCATTCATATATGTAAATACATTCGCGACACAAGATAAATTTCTAGTGCGGGAGTTGTCTTTAAAAAAAAAGAATATGTAATATTGCAAATAAATTTTAGTCCATGATTTACGGTCAACCTATAGTAGGTATACCTACATAATATAAAACAAGGATAATTTATATTTTATTTATGACGTTTCTCCGCAACGAGGTCTAAATAATCCATAACGATCATTTATAACTAACAGAACAGTTTAATGAGAACTAATTCTTGTTTAAGTGAATGATTTCAATAAATTAAAAAAAAAGGAAAATTTTATTCACAATGATGAAAAAAGTGCTTTTGGTGATCTTCATAGCCATACATCCTTTGTGTTATGAGGCAATTGGTAAGTATTTTGATCAATGTTTTTAAACCAATAGAACTATATTCCTGAAAAATTCTATGTATTCTGACTGACCTTAATGCGATGAATAAGTCATAGATAGGTTTGTAATAAATGGAATTTTTTTAAGGGTACCTAACAATATGTATTACACTTACTTACAATTAATTTTACTTAGTCATAACAACTTAAGGATTTTAAACACTTATGTCATATGACTTAAAAACACAAAAGTGTTTTTAAAAAGTGATTTAAAATTCTTGCTTTGTTTTAATGCATTTCGTGATACGGTCAAAAAATTCTTAAACAAGATCAATCACAAGAAAAGTGTTCATCACTTTAATTATGAATATGATGTATTTCAGTTTTTGAAATATTGTTGTTAGGCAATTTTCCTGCTGAAGCGACACTCATTACTAGCGCGTATGTCGACCCGGAAATGGCTACAAAACCACAGCAAAATCTTAGAATTGTTTTCTTACTGCGGGGTTTTTGGCTACGAAGCATGATGAAGTGATAATTTTAATGAGAGGCCTGCAAGTTATGGACTATTTAGACCCAAATTTATTTTGAAATAAAATTTGACCTGGGTGGGTAACATTTTAGAAGCATGGGAGGGAAGGGAATATTTAACTGCATAACTGCGGCGTTAACTTTTATATCGCGGTTTTGATCTAGAAACGGTAAAATGGTCTAAAAGCTTTCCAAAAAATCATTCACAGATTGTACAATTTTCAAAATAATTACTTGCCTCATCTATTCTAATATCCCAGGCGTCCCTCATTAAATAATTTGGATCGTTTACTATTTATTACCATAAATACTACAAAATTTGTGCTGACGACATTCAAATCTATTTTTACTTGGAAGCAACATAATTGTCAAATATCAACTGTCCACCTACCAACAGTCCAAATTATAAACGATGATCTGTGCAGAATATTTGAAACCAGAGAATCACCCTGGTCTCAAATCCTCCTAACTTCAAAAATATGATTTTTGGTAGCAGATATCAGATAAAAACTATTTCTGAGTTACATCCTGCGCTGTTAATAATAGGAGACAAAATTGATAGTTATTAAGGCACGTAATTTAGGACTTTACACTGACTCTGAACCATGTACTGAGTGACTGTTTTAATAGGTTAAATCGTATACAGAGTGCGTGTATTCCTTCAGGTAGGTGAGAGAAACTCTGGCAAAGGCACTAGTACATTCGTTTCATATGCATGTTAATGAATAACTAATGTAATATATTTTAGTGATCTTTACTGCTGAGCCAGAGGTCCATGGTGTGATTCTCACCCATGGCAAATAATTGTGTAGAGAGTAAGTAGTAGTGTAATTCAACAGTCTAGTACCATAGTATAGGCCTAGTTAGGGTAACATGTCTGTGTGCAAAGCATCTCATTTTAATCTTAAAATAAATTACTAATATTTTATTTTACAGAATTCCAAGAAGTTCGAGTTTCCAAATTTAAGTATAATTTGAGAGTTCGAGATTTTGGAGATTTTACCATTTTGGATTCTAGACCTCTTCAAATAGTTTTTGAAGATATCGATGCTATAACTGTCCAGTAAGCTGTTTTAATTAGTACAATGTTATTATATCATTGAACATTAGTGGAGCTCAATAAATTGTTATGTCTTTCACGAATTGCTTTATAGGCATCTTTGTACATTATCTTTAATGAACTACGTGATAAGTTATGCTTTGTAGTCGATGAATATGGATCAAAGGCTGAATATTAAAGATCTATTAAATCTAATTTAGGTTCTTGTTTAAGTTTTCTTCATATTTGTCATAGTCACAATCTGTAGGCCTTTACCTTTCTCTTTTCATAACTCTCCATCTCTTCTCGTACCTTTTGTAGCTAGCTTCCAATATTTGGCTTAACAAATTTTCTATTTCTCTTCCGTCTCCCTCATACCGTATACCTCTTCATTCTATGTTCAATAAATTCTGCCCTGGAATCTGAAATAGGGTGATGTCGAAATCAGGTTCTCCATAAACCGTTTTTATTTCAGAAGAAACTAGTAAGGATAGTCATGGATATCGTTTACATACATGATGAATAATGTGGGCCATAAACGCTGTCCTGAGGTACACCGAAATTAGTTGCTTTGTACATTACATGAGAAGTGTAAAACATCAACGGAATTATAATTATTGTAATGACTAGAATGAAAGAGGTGGTTGGCTGCGAAAACGCGTTAGTAATATCCGTAACAAATTAGAATATCAGCATATTCAACAGTATCAAAAGCACAAATCAAAATCCACTTAGTAATAGTAAGTCACGAATAGAAAACGGAACAGTCCAAAAATACAAGCCTAGGTTTCAACTAGGTACTACCGAGTTGTACGCTAATTCTTAAATAAAAAAATACTTCCGGTTTTTCCTCTATTTTTTTTTTCTATGAATTCTGAAACTATCCTACACCTTGTTAGATAGCTGATAATACGTACATTTAACAAATCTGAACTTTAACTCTCATAGCTTGTTTTATAATATTCGTTGAAGAAAAATAAATATTTTCAAATTTATTTCTATTAACCATTCGTTATTAACCATCTGAACAGTTGAATACATCTTTGATCACCTTGTGAGCAATATGTAATTTCATAATATTTCTGCACACCCCAAGGTAGTCAATTTAACTAAGCTAGGTTTGAAAATAGTCTTTAAGATTTTCAATTTGGTGTTAATTTACATGTTTGATTCTATTCATAGTTAAGGCAATAGGAGGATGTGTTTCAAAATTACGTTCGCCAAGCTATTTATTTATTCATTATAATTATTTTGCAGGTGCTGGTATAAACACAAGAAGTTAATTTCACAACGTCACGGTGAGAACTTTTTTAGCAATGGGACTACTATTATCACAGTAGGTTTATTTATCACTATAAAATTATTACATAGGGTAGTAATAAATAAGTTAAATACAACTGCACACATAAACGAGGCTTATATTTTCAATATGACTAAAAAGATTTTGAAGCGCATTACTTTTTAAATCATCTAAGAAAAAAAACGATTTGGAAAATTCTCTTTTAATATGATTGGGTATACTTTTCATTTGGTCCCATTTATATTTAAAAAAATAAAACATCTAAGAGCAAAAAATAAACGATTCAAAAAGATTCATTCCAATGTATCATGATGTAAGCGCGTTCAAGTTTGTGATGATTTTTGTAAAGTTAATTATTGTTCATAAGTAGCTTTCTCGATGATAAATACTTGAACTAACTAACCAACTCTCATTTTGTCAATCCAATAGAAATTTAGTGAACCCATTCTAGAAAAATAAAACTGCCATAGCGATTTTTTCTATGAAGTTGGTAGAAGCGTACAAAAATAATTCTAACTTGTGTAAGTATTTAAGTTTAGTCGCTAAGTAAAGTACGTTTGTTTCAGATTAATGAAGTTACGAGTGACATGAGTTGTAAATGGAGATGCAACTTGTCAGATGTTAATAACAATAACGTTGTTTATTCATTTAAAATTCGTATTAAAACTGCAAGTAAGTGGTACACAAAAACTTACTCAACCGTACCAGCGTTCGGTCGATCGGTAATTAAGCAGTGTAGTTAAGAGCCGTCTTCTATAGTAATAATAATATAGTTGTTAATGTACAATCCTCACATCACATCAACAGCCTATACTAGTCCACTGCTGGACATAGGCCTCTCCTTAGAAAGGAGGTTTTGGCCTACTATACCACGCTGGCCAGACGGGTTGGTATAGGGTTTGTTTCAAGGTTTCCTTCTCTT
The DNA here is from genome assembly GCA_902825455.1 of Arctia plantaginis. Lineage (NCBI taxonomy): Eukaryota > Metazoa > Arthropoda > Insecta > Lepidoptera > Erebidae > Arctia > Arctia plantaginis. Next base: position 2,670,863 of record CADEBD010000046.1, on the reverse strand, counting down.
TGCAGTGCTGTTGTCCTGCTTAGTTTGCTCCCTTAGTCGGCTCTTACGACACCCACGGGATGAATTGGGGTGGTGACAATTTGTATTCTTAATCCGTCACCACACGGACAATCCATGTACAATCCTGATCAGATATTTTTGTCTGTTTGCACAGACTCACCATTGACAAGACGAGGAAAACCAGAAATCAAAAGTATTCGCCAGGATGGCACACTTTTAACAGATATCTTCCTATATCTATATAGGTCTTTAAACTGCACGGATGGCGTAGTGGTTTAAGCGGTCGCCACGCCGCTTCCTACTACGCCGAGTGTTGTGGGTTCAAACCCCACATGGAACGACTATTCCTAATGCGGGTGTTGTCTTTTTAAAAAAAAAAAAAAAAAAGATGCTCGTATATTATATATGGTTTACGTCATGAGATTTTTTACACACAAAATATGGACGATTTAATAAATTTCCATCTCTTTCAACTTTACTTACTTACTAACTTACTTCTGATTAATTAGTGCGATGCGGGTTACAAGATAGTTTAACTTTTTCTGTGAAGGCCCGAGTATCATTTACTCGGTGTGTTCGTAGATCACTGCTGCTTATCCAGGTGTATAGAACTTACAGTAGCAGATGTGAGGGAAGGATTAGTTTTAGTAGCATTAATACTAAATATAAATAGTCAGTGTGTGGTATTTTTATTTTTGTTTGTACAGACATAAATAGAATAATTGTTGACTATTCAAATTCTTGTTACAGTTCCTGCTTTTATTGATACAACCCTACTGCAGTATACGTTGGCAAATGTGTCGGAATACGATGGATTTAATGAATATTTTTGTGAAGAGCGTGAAACTATAAATTTGTATTGTCAGAAACCTTTTAAGGCCAGTAGTTTGACCCTAAGGTATTACAATGCGAATGGTAAGTAGCATTTTCTTATCCGACACAATTAGTGTTTTGTTGGCTGATTCTCAGTAATAGTCTATTTTATTAATTATATTAATACAAATGGTAGTCTTAATAGACTACCAACGTTTGTTTTGTGTGTCACCTGATCAAAATGAAACCTTACATACTAAGCACATATACCGTTACCGTTATATACCGTTCAATGAGCAGAAAACCACTTCCCCAGCACAAGTAAGCACTTTTTATTTCTTCATAAAAGAGGAGAGAGTAGAGTTAATATAACCAAGTGTAACAAGAAGTACGTACGCGTAGTTGTGAGGCAGCCATACTTCGGCACAACTAGACCGACTCGACCGGAGCAATATCAGTGCCTCATAGAAAACCAATCTTTCGCAGCTTTTCACCGAGTGAGTGAGGTTACAAGAGCTCGAAAGCCTGTTTGGGAGAGGGGGGGGGGGGGACACGAGGGGGACTTTAAGGCGGAAATGAACTTGTAACTTCATGAGTTGCAGGTGTCTATGGGCGGCCTTAGTCACTTACCATTATGGGAACACTCTGAAGGTTTATCCTCCTTTGTCAAAAAAAAGTCATCAATTATGTCAGATTATTCTTGGGATATGATGTCAATAGTAGACCTATTAAACATCATCATCATCAATAGCCTCTATGGACATAGGCCTCTCCTTAGAATAGAGATTTTGGCCTACTAAACCACGCTGGCCAGACGGGTTGGTATAGGGTTAGTTTCAAGTTTTGTTCCCTTAGTCGGCTCTTAGGACACCACCAGGATGAATAAGGGTGGTGACAAACTGTATTCTTAATCCGTATCAACACACACAAAACATATAAAGTTTCAATTGCATAGCGCTTATACTTTACATTTTATTGAAATCAAAAAACCCCGATTTTGTCACTGCCTCATTGAAGATCATCAAAACTTTTAGGGCACTTTCTGAAGTCCTAGGAAGAAGAAACTTAGTATGTAATCTAGTATTAGTACAAAACAACTAAAACAAATCTTAAACTCGGAACTTTTACCCCTTAGAGGGTTGTAGTTTGTATGAGACTTCGGATTTTTTTTCATGCTAGAGGTCTGGAAATTGATATAATAGGGTTGTTGTTATAAATTGTTTATAAATAATAAAATAAGGATTTTGGGCGTTTCGGTAAATAAAAAAAATAACATAAGCAACTTACAAAAAGAAGTGAAATCCCACCAAAAATATTTCACAAACTATGTACTGTCTCTATTAAAAGAATTGGCCTATTCTATCGTACTGACTACCTATTTATTTTTACATTTTTATACGCTACATGCGTTACATTTTGAACTACGAGTATATTCAAAGGCCAAATTCAAAACTCGGGTTTTAATTCCATATTTTTATTTGTTACGCATTACTTTGCCTTTTGTTCCATTCGAATTAACGGCATTTAACTGTGAGCTAGTTTCATTTATATTTAAAGATTTTTTGACGTGACAACGTCTTATAAATTGGTTTGCCGGGTGACACTTCAAGAAATTGCGTTACGCTCCGCTCACGTTATGCGCTCACAATGAGAGCGAGTGAGAGGCACGCGTCCCTTCCACTCGGGCATGGTTAGCCCGCCTAAGAGCGAGAGAGACAGACATAAAAAGTGAAAGGCGACATAAAATTTTGTTAATATGAAATTCAGTGCGAGATTCTTTGTATAAATTAATGTTTTAAATATAATTCTTTGTATAAATAAATGTTTTAAATTGTCATTATTATTTCATCCTTCTTCCTACTATACGAATGAATATTCACATTAAAATTATTTTACCACTCAAAGTCGTTGTCACGTAAAACTTTCGCCCGTATACCGACTTTACAGGCAACCAATTTTTTTTTCCGTCTTTTTTAGAAAATTAACAAATTTTCGGTATTTTAAAAAAAAATTATTGCTTCTGTATAATTCGGTACAGTTTTATGTATGGCTTATTTATTTCATTTTTTAAGGTACTAAAATTATTGAAACTGATAATGTAGATAAAGACAAAAATGCCGAAGATAAACTAACTTTCCGTGTATTAATGAGGCCAGAAACTAATAGATCTTACGTTGAATGTACTTTGCTTACTGCTGCTGCGGACCAAGATAAACAACGATTTACATACAGAATTATCTTCATCATAAGGAAAGAGCCTGTCAAGAACGGTATGTTTTAAGATAAATGTATCTTCTACTACAATGTCCACAAACGAGGTAGTGGTGGATGATGGTATGGAAATATTGTAGTATAGAAGTATTGTAGTATGAAAATATGATAGTATGGAAATACAGTAGTATGGAAGTATGGTGTGAAAGGTCATATAAGGCGACCGGTATGAAATAAATATACTCGTGTAGAGTAAAATTTTGTGATGGAATGACCTCGTTACGTTTTTTGTGCGCACCTTTTACTTTTAGTAATGTAAGTATGGTAGTATGGAATTATGGTAGTATGGACCTCGACTCCATTTTTTTATTGTAATAATATTCTGAAGTATTGGAAAAGGAATCTCACGTAAAAAATATTGTTTCGTACAAAAGCTTGGAACCTGATTGATATGGTTGCAGGGCTTAGTCGATGAGTCACTACTTTTCTAACGCGAATGTACAATAGTAATTTCATTTGATTGCATTCTGGACTTTTATTACAAGAAAAAAAGGTTTATATTAAATTGTCTATACTACTATAAACAGTACCCAGGTCAAGTATATTCCTGCCTTTCTTAGGAGCATGAAAATTGTATGTTTTTAATATTAATATCAGTTGGTTTTATTTTCTTTTCATATTTTCTTCATTATGAAGTTACTTGGACTAAATGTGTGGATATGAATTTCGTATAAATGAGTTCACGTATTTGAATTATAACACTTTATTTTCCACAGACTATTTCACCATTACTATAAACGACATGAAATTAATATCGAAGCCTGTTAAAGTAAACAATAGAGATATTTATTACTACAATTTCATTTACGGTGAAATTTTAACGATCACTTGTGAAAAGAAAGAAAAAGACACACTGGCTCAGATAGATATGGGTATTCAATTGAGCCCTACTATGACACAAGACGGTAAATTTATTAATCCGAAAGGTAAGATTCCTATAAAAAAAGAAATACATTTACATACTATGGTTCTCTCACAATTGACCGGATTTGTGTAACGTATTCCAAAGGTCGCGGGTTCGAGTCCCGTTCAAGTCAAACATTTGTGTGCATAAACATTTAATGTCTGATTTGGTCTAGGTGTTTCTATGTATAATATGTATGTATTTACAATATTTATGTATATAAATGTATTTTTATTAGTTGTCTAGTAGCCATAATACAAGCACTGTTTAGTTTGGGACTAGATGGCGTTGTGTGCATATGGCGACATTCCACATATCGACAATCTCGTGAGATAAATCCAAATATTTTAGTTGTTTTTCCTTTTCAACTTTCAACAATATCAACAATCATTTCATCAAAAAAATCATCAAAAGTAATAATAATAATATCAGGCTTATTGGCATCAATAGTCCTATCTGCGATAATGGATCGATCCCAATATAACGTTGGCCGACCATTCTTAAGAACTATGTCGGGCACATACCTGTAGTATGGCACCTCTAGATTCACAAGTTGGTATTTAATGGAAAGCTGTTGGTGTACAGTCCTGGCTACTTGGTTATGCCTGTGCAAATATTCAATAATATGCCTGATTGATTCCCCAGGACGGTGGCATGCCTCACAAATGTCAACCGTACCATCTTTCAGGATATATTTCCGATAGTTATTAGTCATGATAATCGGTCGTTCGTTCATAATCGCACAAACAAAACCTTTAGCTTCTCCGAAGAGATCACCATACCGTAGCCAAGTCGTAGATGCTTTTAAGTCTATATCGGACCTATTTAGGGCCCGATAAAACCGACCATGGAGATTTTTGCCCTTCCATACTTCCGTGCGATCATTAGTACTAAGTACTTCAGGTTTGGGCCAATTTTCTTTAGCCAGAGCGAGCGAAGTGAATCCGGTATCCACTGCAACTACATTGCGATGCACTCCCACATCAGTATGTAGAAAATATTTGTTGAGATTGTATGTCTGCCAATTATTTAATAGTCCGCGACCCCCAATTTTTCGCGGGATAGACAACCTCATAACTAAGGAACGTGGGTGATGCATTCGGAATGCAGTCAACAGTGTACGAACTCTCCGGCCAAGGACATCTAATTCGGCCTGAGTCCATCTAAGTATACCAAAGGAATACATCAGCATGACTCAACCATTGTAGGCTCGCACCTTGTTGCCCCTATTAAAATACTTTTAAGTACTTTTTTCAGGCGATCAAAAATCGTTCCTGCAACGTTTGTTTCATGTCAGATTCTGGTATCCCCAACGACTGCGGTATACCTAGATACTTGTAAGTTTTAGTTGCAGACACAGATGTAAGTTTTGTTGAATCTGAAAGCTCTAGTCCTTCAGATACTACTATCACGCCCTTCTTTACATACACGACTGCACACTTGTCTACACCAAATTCCACCTTGATAGAATTACTAAACTTTTACGTCACCTTAACTAACGCTGTGAATTGTAATTTAGTAGGGGCTAGTGGTTTCAAATCATCCATATGAAGAAGGTGAGATATAACTTGATCATCTCTCTGCAACCTAAAGCCTAACTGTGAACCCTCTAATAGAGTGCTGAGAGGGTTTAAAGCCAGTTAAAACCACAAGGGACTCTTCAGAACATATTAAGCCAAAAGTTGTGCAGTTCGTCTGGATCAGGTGATTTCCAATTCGGTAATGAACGAACTTCCATAGGTGTTATAGACTTACATGAGCGTCTGACGTCCCGCAACCAATCACCTGTGTGTATTTATATTTATTTGCTTGTATAAATTAAAATTAGTAAATTTGAGTGTTAGCACAACGTGCCAGTGTTTGCCCAGTGCTAACACAGTTGGTGGAGTATACGTGCTGTCGATGTGCCGTCATATTGTCAGAGCGTGAAGCTCTACACGCGGGAAGGCACATTGACGGCACAGAGCGATCACGGCGTGCTGGCCACGTGATTTTATCTGGGACACTATTTGTGTAATGTCAATTTTTCCTTTTGACATTGTTTAAATTTAAGTATTGTAGTAGGTACTTTAATTAATTATAAAATCCACTGTTAATTTCAGGTATTGAGAAAACCCAGTCTAGTTATACACTGATCGTTGAAACCACTTACTTAGATCGAGCCCAAATCGAATTTTCTCTACAAAATTCTGATAGTAAACCGTTTTTAGGGGCTATGATTAACTTTTATGTAGAATCTTATGATGGTAAGTTCATCAATTGAATAAGAAAAGTGTAAAGTACATTAATAAAATTACAATTAAAATTGGCACAGCAGTGTTATTTTTTGTAAGATGATTAAAGGAAGCTGATTATAAAAAAAACTAATTCTGAACTGTTCCCCCAACTCCCTTCTTCCTGTTTTTTTATTGTAAACTTAATACGACCTGATTTAAATATCGGCCGAACTTGAGAGAACTGGTAAGTGCAGCTTAAAAACGAACTTTTACCAATTCCTTTGTTCAAACTGTATTAAAGGGATTTTATAATTGAGTACTACGTTTAACATAATCGGGGAGGTGCTGTATTTATTCTCGCGGTTTTTATAGTACATGTACGTGTCGTGTACGTATTTTAGCTATCTGTATTATCAGATGTTAATGGATAGTAAGCATCATTACCATATTTAATTTTAAAATACACGTTTAAGTTGTTGTGGTTTAATTTATATCTTTCAAGTCAAAGCAATTTATTTTATTTTTTTCATTGTAACTTTTTCTCTCCTATCTATTCACTAAATTTATTGTGTTTGTTTTTTTTTGTTTAGGCCCAGCTATAGTAGGTCTACCTGCAACTGATATGCTTTATCAATTTAGTAAAAATTATGACGAATGGGTTGCGCACTACCAATACACACCGAATGAGACATTGCTTCTCACCTGTATCACCATAACAAATAAAGCACTGCGATGGTTAAGCGAAAGTAAGTGTTTCGGTGACCAAAACATAATAACTCAATTGATATTGGATTTCAAATAAAAAATAGAAGACCTATTTTTCATTTGAGCCACATTAAAAAAAAACACATCTCACTTGCTCTTGTTTTTGCTTTATGTGTTTCGTCTTATATAATAAATATTGCGCTATTGGCGACTTACATTTTTAATATTTACTTCGTGAAATATATGAATTTTAGATAAACTTGTCGGGATGACAAAAGGAGAAAATAATAAAGTTGGGATTAAGTATATAAGCGACAATTTCACTTTGAACCAGAATGACATCACTTGTCAGATGGTGGACACGAGGAAAAAGTCATGGACACTTGTATTTCATCAGAAGCTAGACTTATCTCCTATGGATCCACATAAAAATAGTAAGTATGGGCACTAAAAAAAATATAGTAAGTTTGAGAAACAGCAGTAATGCATTTAATTCACATCATCACATTAACATCACATCAACAGCCTTTAATAGTCCACTGCTGGACACAGGCCTCTCTTTAGAAAGGAGGTTTTGGCCTACTATATCACGCTGGCCAGATGGGTTGGTATAGGGTTTGTGTCAAGTTTTCCTTCTTTTTGCAGTGCTGGTATCCTGCGTTGTTTTGGGTCCTTAGTCGGCTCTTACGACACCCACGGGATGAATTCTGTTAGTGACATTCCGTATTCTAAATTCGTCACTACACGGACTGCATTTAATTAAACATGATTTAGTAATTTTACTTAGTTTGACATCATTAAAATATTCAACATTCAAGACGAGATAAAAAAAATCAGCGATTTGCACGTGTTCAAATTTCAGTTTCAGACAACGCGTTAGATGGACCTCAGAAGCTATTTGTGATTATAGGTTCTACGGTGGGTGTTCTTTTGGCCATACTAATCACTGCTCTCCTTGTGTTTTGTTGGTACAGGAGATACAGAATCACTAATCAAAAAGATGTAAGTTAATTATTTATATGTATATCAATATTTCAATAGTTATCGAGAATAATTCTGCAGTGTTGTCTAGTTGGGATATTAGTGCCAATTTTTATAAATATTAGATTAAAAGAGATATTTAGATCAAGATGAAATAAGAAAAAAATTAAGAAAAACAGATAAATTACCAAGAAAATTTCATAACATAAAATGTCTTAGAAATTAAATGTTCAAGTTTACCAAAACAGTTTTGATCAGCGCGAAGGTTGAGTTATGAACTGTCAATGCAAAACGTGACATTTTCACAGATTTTTCTACTAATATATTTTCTTTTATTTTTTTAATCCTGTTTAATATTATTACGAGTATCCAGGTAGACTTACAATCATTATTTAAAGTTACTAAGTAAAAAAGATGATTCAATAAACTTATATAACACAAAATGGACCGGATGACACAAAATGGATTGGATGTCAAAAAACTATATTATATCCATAAGGGCTATTAAATTTTAAGATATATTCATTTTCATGATACATAACAGTAACTTATTTTTTGCAGAAACCATCAACGAAGTTTAGTGAGACCGATAATCCATTATCAGATGTTTTAAACCAAGGGAACAATGGCGAATATACATATATTGCTAACGAATACAATTATATTAAAAGCGACTATAGTTCTATCACCTTTAATTCTTTATACTCTAAGTACATGTCGGATACAACTTACAGTGGTCATACCGAAAACCATTATACTGAAATAGATGATTACTCTCGAAAGAATACTGACAACTTAGACTCTGCCAACAATGTAACTTGCGATAATAATAAATATGACTATGCATCCTGCAGTAGAGACCATAGTTATAATAACTTGTAAAAAGTTTTTAATCAACATTGCAGATAACCTAGAATTACACAGAGATTAGAGGCTTCAAGAGGTTTAAGGTGAAATAGCCAATAATAAGTGCAAATTGACATTGATTGTAATATCAAAGATGATAAAGTTGTTTTAAAGATTATCTTCTAAATTAATAATTAATGTCTACACAAAACATACTTTTATATACGGTACATTGTTTATATATATTATAATTATTGTAAGTTTTGAATCACTTTATATCCGTTTATTTATAAATTATATTTAAACAAAACATACCGTTTTATCATCAGGTCTGTTATAGATACATAAAAATGTATTTAAATTTCATCTCATATCATATCATATGTATAACTGCCCTTATCGAGAGTTTCGTAAAAAATAAAGCCATTTAAAAATAGATTATTAAAATAATAGGTACCTCCTGCTCTACAAAATGGGCAAAGTACTCGTAAAAGGAAAAAATCTTATTTGTGTATTTGGATAAACATCAAATAGTTTTGTAAATTGTATATAAATAATTTTAACTTATGTAGATACTAAAGCTGCATTAAATATATATTTCAACTAACCGGATGGCGTAGTGGTTTGTGTATCGGGCTGCTATTCCAAAGGTCGCATGTTCAATTCCCGCTCAAGTCAAACATTTGTGTGCAATGGACATTTAATGTTTGATTTGGTCTGAGTATTTCTATTTATAATAAGTAAGCATTTACAAAAAAAGTAGGTATATATGTATTTATATCAGTTGTCTAGTACCCATAGTACAAGCTCTGCTTAGTTTGGGACTAGATGGCGTTGTGTGAATGTGATAGAATATTATTATTATTAATTTAAGACCGTATTTGTCATTTTGTTGTAATTTAGGTAAATCAATAGCAGTCGCCACAGTTCACCAATTTCATTAAGACTTGTTCTGAAGAACTAAGTAGATTATAACTTCATATTGCAATGTATGTATAGGTGTTACATTAGTGTACGCTAGGTTGTGAGGAAAAACTTTTTTTTACGATTTGTCTGTATTATATTGTGTATTCAGTTAGGTAGCAAAAAAATTCAGAAAGAGTGCACTTTTCCAAACACGTAACAGGACTCTTTAAAAAAAAAAAAAATGCATGTTAAACTTTTTTGTCACAAACTATTGTTTTAAAGACATAAAAGAATAGTTAAAATAACATATACAGGGTTACTGGGTAAGACCCAGATACTTTAAGGGGTGGTAGTTGCCATCATTTATAGATTTTACTATGAAATACCATCACAGAAATTTTGCCCAATACAATTTATTTAGAACTTGTATTATTTTTTTACTTTTTTACTTGTTTTTGTGTATTTGATACATTGTTTTATAATTTCAACTACTAAAATTGTAGTTAACTTAACAAACTGTGCCGAAGTAGATGGTTAATAATGGCAAAATGAAATAAATTTGTAAAAAAAATTACTTTAACAAATAATATATAAAAAAAATTGATAGTTAAACTGCAGATTTCATAAAAATATGTACGTATTCTCAGCTATCTAACAAGGTATAATAGGTATAATAGGTATATCTAGGATAGTATCAGAATTCATAGAGAAAAACGTAGATGAAAGACCGGGAGTGTGAAGAATTAGCGTACAACCCGGTAGTACCTAGTTGAAAACTTGTCTTGTATTTATGACGGTTTCGTTTTCTATTCGTGACTAACCATTGCGAAGTGGACTTTAATTTGAGCTTCTGATGCTGTTGGAGATGATGATCTATACCAACGAGCAATATGTGCCTTTTTTGGTTTCTTACGGATATTGCCAATGTGTAGGCATACGGACTCGTGGACGAATACATGGCTTAACATAGCATAGCTCTCCCGGCTGTCGATTGCCGGGTGTTATTATGTTCACAAAACCGTTTCTGACTTCTACTCATTCTTTGATTGTGTTGTGGTGATATTTATTATGTCAGTGAAACGCACACCGCCGCATATCGAAAACAACGGGGAACTTGAATTTTGTAGAAAAATAACAGTTTAGGTATCTTCATTGATTGTGATTAAGACTGAGAATCATCAACAGCCTCTACTGGTCCACTGTTGGACACAGACCTCTCATTAAAAGGAGGTTCTGGGCTACTATACCACGCTGGTCAGACTGGTTGGTATAGGGTTTGTTTCAAGTTTTCCTTATGTTTGCTGTGCTGTTGTCCTGCGTAATTTGCTTCCTAAGCAGGCTTTTACGACACCCACGGGTTGACTTTTGTTAGTGACACTCCGTGTTCTTAATCCGTCACCACACGAAGAATAATAAGAATAAAATTAAATATTGATCTAAATAATAGTTTATTTATAAGTTTTGTTACATAAAATACTTTTATAAACAGTGTTAAATACTTTTATAAAATTTGCGTAAGAAATCATTATTTGTATCGTAATGATTTATTTTTCTTTCGTGAAATTATGTTTCTTGCCACTCAGACTTGAACTCAGCAATCAAAGTATTGTCATCATTGAAACTTACATTTGGGACCTGTAACTACAAATATTCGTTCAATATAAAAATAAATAAACAATTGTATCACAAAAGTTTCCGTCGTAAATGTCAATAAATAAGATCTCCTTGTTACAAGTACATACCCCTTTCCTACCGTTCCGCTTCACTCTGCAGTAGTAAAATATCAGGAAACCAATAATTAAAACTCCTAATATTCCAGTAATAATACCAACAACCGTAAATACTGTAGGGTTGCCTATAAACAAAGTAACAATGAAAGAAAAATAAAATTGACAAGTGTTGCAGTTCACTAAGATAAAGTGAGTGAGGTTATTCTTTTTTTTACCTGTGGAAACCCCCTCGGGCCGTAACCCCTCAGCCCAACCAACGCCCTTCTAATTCTGATAGGGACAGAGGAACTTAAAGGAGGGCGAGGTACTTATGACTCTAAAGTTGCAAATGGTCACTTACTATAGCGTAGCTCGTCTGATTGCTTGTACTCTGAATCATAACAACAAAAAAAACATTTTGAAGTGAAAACATTTTTAGGCGCTTTGGGCATTTTTGAAAAACAAAGAAAAAAATTTATTTTATTGGCAAAAACCATTGAACTCCCGATACTGTTACCGTTACCGATACCTCTGTTGCATGAAACTTCTTTAGGCGCGTTGGGCATTTTTTTAAGATGGGAAAAAATAATTGAAAAAATAAGTGACACTGTTACCGTTACCGACACACACCTCTGTATATAAGTATATTAGTTTTCACTTCTATCGACACTCCCGGAGTGCCGCTGTTTTTTTATGTGTATTTTAAATGAAAATTCTTATCCATTTATTATAATAATATTCTGTTATTTTTAAAAATAAATAGAAATTACCCTCATTCGTTTTATAATTATTGAGTAAAACAATAATAGTCATCCTTTTTGCTGTTGTTCCTGACTTGGTTGATTTACAGATGATAGTCTCATTGGATTCGACGTCCATATTGAACACATAATTTATATAATTGGTGTTGTGTTTTTTATTTTCATTAACTACTGAAGTAATATTGTCTGAAAAAATATAATAATTTTATTTTTAACAGAAGCATAATTTTGTCCTTCCGAGGAATCAGCGTTCCCGTCTGTAACCTATAAACTATAAGACGAATTTTATTTTCTACTAGCTGACCCGCGCAACTTCGTCTGCGTCTCTCAATAGTAATAAATTTTCTCCGTTTTTGAAACATTCTTCATTGGTGCTCCGCTCCTATTGATCTTAGCGTGATGATATATAGCCTATAGCCTTCCTCGATAAATGGGCTATCTAACACTGAAAGAATTTTTCAAATCGGACCAGTAGTTCCTGAGATTAGCGCGTTCAAACAAACAAACAAACAAACAAACTCTTCAGCTTTATAATATTAGTATAGATTTGACGACTGGATGGTGTAGTGGTTTGTGTAACGGACTGCTATTCCAAAGGTCGCGGGTTCGATTCCCGCTCAGGTCAAACATTTGTGTGCATGAACATTTGATGTTTGATTTGGTCTGGGTGTTTCTATGTAGAATATGTATGTATTTACAAAAAAAGTATATATATATTTATATCAGTTGTCTAGTACCCATAGTACAAGCTCTGCTTAGTTTGGGACTAGATGGCGTTGTGTGTATGTGGTAGCATATATTATATTATTATTTTTTTATATTAATTCTTAATTCTGGAAAATTATAAATATTAATAAACTCTAATTCTCAGAGTTTCAGGGTTCTCTGCAAAACCAACATAAAAAAACGATCGAACTTTACAGTAGTCTCAAATGATGAGTTTTTTTTCTTTTCTTTTATTTACTATATTTATGTTCTTCATAGCTGACAGTAGGTACATGTTGAAAATTATGACGCCAATTACGAAGTTCACAATATAATAGGTAGAATCATTACTGGTTACATGTGTATAAATTAAGTGTGTATTATGATTGTAGTATGTGTCAGTTAAGTATTTTGTCTGTGTGTGGTCGCGTGTGTGGCGGGTGCGTGTTTTCAGAGTGTGTGTGTACGTATGTGTGTGTTTGAGTTTAAATGCTTGTGTATAGTAGCGTCAGGCATCCTGATGCTAGTTATTAGTTATTTTTGCCTTCTGCAATACAATCTTGATTGTTAGGTTTGCTAACATCTGACACTTCACCTATCATCTAATGGCCTACTCTAGCTCCGCGAGTTAAATTAAATTGCGCGTTTTTCACTGGTTTTTTAACCAATTCTGTTTGTTTTTACGAAATCACACCCGCAGATTGCAGGAAAGCAAGAAGATACATTTCAATAAATGAAATTTTTGTAATGTTTTCAATATTTCATGTTGTGAACAATTTAAAAATTAAACACACCTCTGTATACCCACTGGGGTTCTCTATTTATCGCAGTTATGCAAGTGAGATTTAACACTTGTTTCATCGAATACTTGTAATAGGTTATCCACTCATTCTCGCCCGTATTATATTGATAAAGTATATTGCTGGCAGACAGACCACGTATGACTGGATCTAAAAGTAATGGTTTAGAAGTACACACCTAAATTTCGATTATTGGTACTCTTTTTATGTTTAAGCGACTCTATGAAAAGTAATATACATGCTAAACTGCTATGAATACATGCTAAAGGCTAATAAAATAAAGAAAGGTAAACAGTGATATATTGTGAATTGATAGTACTTGTCTTTTCGTAGAACACAATATCTACCAATACACGAGATGAAAGATTATGAAAAAAAAGGCAAAAACTTGATTTTTACTCTTTACCTGTTAAAAATAGAAACCAAAAAAATATTTGGATTAATACGCTTCAGGTGACGAAACTAAAATAACCAATTGTAACAAATTGCAGTCCAATGATTTCAACACCATGACAATTTGACAATGAACACAGATATGTTTTCCTTGTATAATTATTCTACTCTATTCTGTTTGCATGGATTAACAGTCAGTCCTATCCACTTTCAGATGCGTGGTGCTTGTATTTTTCATCAACACCACCAACAGCCTTTAACAGTCCACTGCTGGACATAGGCCTCTCCTTAGAAAGGAGGTTTAGGCCTACTATACCACGCTTTCCAAACGGGTTGGTATAGGGTTTGTTTCAAGTTTTCCTTCTCTTAGCAGTGCTGTCGTCCTGCGTAGTTTGCTCCCTTAGTCGGCTCTTACGGCATCCACGGGACGAATAGGGGTGGTGACATACCGTATTCTTAATCCGTCACCACACGGACTTGTACTTTTAATTTCTATTAAAATCCTAATTTTAAGTATTTTGGTAAAATTAGCTGTACTTACCCTGAGCATGTTCCTTTAAAAACAATATATCAACAGCTGTAATATTAGATGATTCTGATGTCGAATAGCATTGAAAAATCATACCATCTAGATGTGTTGTTTCAATTGAAGTGCTGTATATTGACGATGTGTTCATAATATCTGAAATTACAAAGTTTAATGACCACATTGGACGAAAATATAACCTAAATGTCAATGCCCCCTGTGGTTCTAAACAACATCGACATAAAATGTAAATTACCAGTACAATTATGTTTGGAAACGTTTCTATTGTCTATTTTATAATGTTTTTCAAATTATTTTAAAACTAGAAAATATAAGCGAAACTTAATTATTGTACAATGCAGTTTGAAATCAATCAAGAAAACATTAATTATATTATTTAATATTGAGGATTCCAATAGCTGGTATTGACCGACATTTTTTAATTTTACTTATACAAATGCAATAATTTTACACACACACGCACGTGCGCATGCACGCGTGCTGGCTTTGAAACACCCACAAACAAACACGCATGCTTATGACAAAGAACTAAGCACCACTAATTCCAGGCTTAAAACAAAACCTACCTTTAGTGACAACTTTTTTGCTATTGTCATTTGATATTTTTCCATAAATATCACCAACCATCAAATGATTTTTTTTTGTACATGTTAGCTGTATCGATTCCCCGACAATGTAATTGTATAAATATCTATCTCTTCCATGCGCTTTTCTAGGAAACGGTGTTAACTTCATACCATTCACGGTCACAATGAAGTCATCTAAAAATGTTAACGAAAATTGAACTCTATGCAGTATTATTTGGAATTGAACTTTAAACAATAATGTCTCCAGTCTAGGTAAACATAATTGAGTCACTATTTTCAAATATCTTAAATTGCAGTGGTAAACTTGATTTAAATCTAATTAATTCTACCCCTTTTGTTATTTTTTAAATATATTTAGTATTTAAGGCTTTTATTTTATCTTACCCATTTCTCAATTATCTAGCGCTTTGTAAGCAAACCGAATATAAATTTCCATTTACCATTAAGCATCAACCTTTAAGCATTTTGAGGTTATTGACTTCCGTCAATAATCTCAAAAATAGATGGAATACCGACAATGTCTCCGTCAACGTTCTCCAAAAGTGATATTGGACATTCTATAAAAGTAAATCAATAAAAAAATATTAGCAGGAATAACATTAAATAGGTTTCATAGACACTTACTACTACTTCTGATGTTTTTATTGGCTAAAACAGTAAGTATTGTTCTGTAGGTGAATTCCTGTTGCGTCGTTGGTGCTATATAAGTACATTCCACGTATGACTGGTTAACACTCTTATTCTTTATCAAAATGCGAAATGTCAAAGGATAGTTAATGCCAGTATCCTGCGCATCAAACAATATTTTACCTGAAATTGTGATAAAAAGTTGAAGTTTTTGTAACAATCATGTATAGCAAAATCCATCTTTGCTTTGTGTATAAAATGGTTCTAAAGGAATGTATGTTTTTTTTTTTAAAGACAACTCCACAACAAACAACAGTATTAGGAATATATCCTGTGTCGCGGGGGACTTTACAAACATGCGCCATCCGTGCATACCAACACAACTTGTTGTTCTGAATCTAGGTGTTCTTTGTGTCCGATTCATGTATGTTTGTAAATCTGCCGCGACACAGGATATATTTCTTTTTAGAGAGTTGTTTTTAAAACAAATATATATATAACTTTTATTTTAATATTTTTTATATTTAATTTTAGCCAAACAACAAGATTCTTAGAGTGTACACTAGCTGATAGTATACTATATACAACTTCACGGATATCATGTTATAATTATAATGCGTTCTATAGTACGATCGACGCTTAAGTTTGATCTAAACTTAAAACTTATTTCAGATAATCAGAGTTCAACCGATACTTGAGATGGCTTTTAAATACGCGACGGAAACATGTAAGGTTCAAATAGCTATTATTATTTTATTTTCGTGTTTCAATATATTTTTATTTTCATTTTGTTTTAGTAACACTTCAACTTCACTTCAAGTCAACCAATAGACTCATATAATAGTTGATATTATTTATTGAACCTTACCGTCTTTACCATAATATCGTATTCTGATTTGACCAGTTCTATAGTTGTTGCCACAAGTTAGGTCCACAACATCTCCCTCTTCCAAGTCATGTTCAGCAATACCATCGTATTCCAGCACTGTTAAATTTGTCTCTTCATAAATTTCATTGAATCCACCGATTTTTACATCTACGTTTTCTGCAATTAGATACATTTACCTACTTGTATTAATTTTAATTATAATTAATAATAATCAAATTGTCCTCTAATTCATATTTAGAACGTTGATCTCTTTCTTCAGATTATTTCTTGCCTTTTCATGTTCTTTAAATAAATAAAAAAAAATACGCGATTTTAATATAGATAGTACTATATGAAGTCCATATCCTATTCGTCTATATATTTCGTTATTTAAGATAAAAAAATAAGAGAGTCAAAGTCTATTGGTTAGTGGGTATCCAGGATAAGTGATTGTGTGATAAGCACAAGCTTTTGGTCTGTTCCTGGGTGTAATCTATACAAGGTGTACCGAATACTAAAATTGTGTATGCAGGCTATGATTCTGATAAAATCTTCTCTTTCTGCTCAAATTCATCAATTTTTTGTTTAATTTTCTATTTTTCTGGTTAAAAATGATGAAAAATGATATCACAATGAGTAGACAGAATATTTTACCGAAAACAATTTAATAAATATCGAAAAACTGTATATGTAGTAATTACTTTAGTGCGATACCTACGGGAATGACCTTAACCTTTGACAGCTGATTGCATAAAAAGTTTAATTTTCCGGCAGAAAATTCCAATGATTTTTGACTCAGAATGATGGTCAGAATACACTATTTCAGTATTCGTTACGACGCCCCTTACAGCGTGTATATTAATACGTAAGGCAAAAACTTTGTACCCTTTTAAAAATAAATAGCGCAAACGGATGAACGTGAAATTTGACACAGTTAAAGATTATATGGAGAAGAAGTGCATAAAGCTTTTTTTTAATATAAAATGCTTTAGAATAAAAAAAAATTTTTTTTGGTTTTTTTTTTTTAAAAAGACAACGCCCGCATTAGGAATAAATCCTGTGTCGCGGGGGACTTTACAAACATACATGAAACGGACACAAAGAACACCCAGACTCAGAACAACAATTTGTGGATCACACAAAGTGTCGTCCCATGTGGGGTTTGAACACACAACACTCGGCGTAGTAGGAAGCGGCGTGGCGACCGCTTAAACCACTACGCCATCCGTGCAGTCAGAAGTATTCTATCAGTCAATCTAGCTTTCATAGTACAAGTTCTGCTTAGTTGGAAACTAGATGGCGTTGTGTGTCAGATGTCCGAAAAAAAATTATTATTAGAAATACATTATAGCCATGATTAAATCTTTGATTATAGAGATATAGTCTTTGACAAAGGAATCCTAATAAAATTCAAGTTAAAAATTAAATGAATTATGGTCGAATTTTGGCCACTGGATGATCATTAGTTTATATGTAATATGTATATATTTGGAAATATATTAGGTTGCCATCAGTCTGGTCATATGTCTATTAAAACCTTTTATATAAAGTGTGACAACATATTATTGTTATTAAGCTAAGAGAATGGAAGATCAAAAATAGAACTACATTGAATGGAGGACAATATTATTTTATTAAATGTGAACAATGGTGTGCTATCGAGAAAACATAGATCTTGTTAAAACAATATTATAAAAAAATATAATACATATATAAACTTAAAAGTCAATGTGTAATTTATCTATAAATAAATAAATAAAAAATTGCGTAATAAGTCAATAGGTGAAGTTATTCAATTCACGTTAATACGTAAGTAATTTGTCAATAAATAAAGTTCAAATAATAATTAATTTGTAGTGATTTGCCAATAAATTTTAGTGGACTTTCTAAAATATTTCCAAATATTACTTACTTGCACCTTTGACTCTTATATCAAATGAATAGTTAATATGTGTGTTATTAAAATCCACTACTTCACATTGCCACCTGGAACTCATTGAGGCGCTTACCTCACGAATCTAAAAACAATTATTTTCAGTATATATTAATCAGATTGAAGTAATTCTTCTTATTTTATTTATTTATTTTACTAGTAATCTAAAATATATGTTTCTCAGCTCCAGTCAACAGTCACCTGTTGGGACATAGAAGCTTAAGATACCACTGAGTCAGTGTTGTGTAGGATGTAAAGGGCTGAACAAGCGAACAAATAATAGTGTTCACACGTCCTTTTGCCCAGAAGATTCGTTACAGAGAATAAGATCTTTGCAGTTGAGACCATAGATTTGGGGTTCAGAAATTTTGCTATTTTTAATACTGAACTATTATTTATTGGGTTACATCCAGATGCAAAAAACGTTATTAAAAACTATAAATACTAAGATTCTAAAGCTAAAAGAGATACTACGACATCGTATGTTTGTTGGAGGTATGTTAAAATAAAATCACTTTGTACTGATTTTTATTACATTTATCGAATCCGTGCAAGAGTGAACTGATTCTACCCCAAAAACTTTGCGGTTAGGCACTATTAATACCATACGCTTTCCTTTTCTTCTCGTTTTCTCTTTCTTTCTTTACCACTCACCAAAGATGATGCCACTCACCAAAGTTAAAACTTTGGTGAGTGGCATCATCATAAATCCGGGTAAGCTGGGGCTAAAGACACATAATGAGGACAGTGGTTTAGCATGTTGTATCCTCTGTAAATACTCGTATTAAAATACCTTACGTTGAAAATGTAATACTTACGGATATTATAAAAGAACTAGTTTTAAAATAATTGTAGTAGCTGGATCTATATTCTTCAAAATCCTTGTATGTGCACCTAAAAGGCAATATGAACATTTTATTAATCTGTCACAATAAAAACAATAATAATGCATAGTAAACCTTAGTTACCGACTTTAATACTGCTGAAAAATTGCCCAAATCTATTTCCAGTGGCTCACGCATTAGGACTGTATATGATGCAAAGGCAGGATTCGGACCACGTATTTGTATTTTTTGAATGTCTGCAACAAAATTCACCATTCAGGTATTCGGTTATAAGACAATACTAAAGCTAGTGGATGTAGACTTATCGGTAGTTATTTCGAATTCAGACTGATGCGAATTGTTACTTACACTCTCCAAAACCTTTCAATATAGTCCAAATTATTCCTAAAATGTCCAGTTTGTGGTAATTACCTCCTATTTTATGAGTGGAGTTTTGTCCGTGCGGTGACGGATTAAGAATACGGAATGTCATCGACCCTATTCATCCCGTGGGTGTCGTAAGAGGCGACTGAGGGAACAAACTACGCAGGACAACAGCACTGCAAAGAGAAGGAAAACTTGAAACAAACCCTACCCTAACCCGTCTGGCCATCGTGGTATAGTAAGCCAAACCCTCCTTTCTAAGGAGAGGCCTATGTGCAGCAGTAAACTAGTAATGGCTGTTGATGCTGATGATGATGATTGTGAGTAGGAACAAAATATAGTTGACAAAATAATAATAGTATTCTACCACAATCAATCAAAACCGTGAGTGTTTAACACGTTCATAATGATTTTGTCTAGCTGTAGGCATTCCTATATACTGATGAGTGTTAGACTTGTTTAATTATTTATTTATGAATTAGGAACTCCAACGAAAGATGTACAAAATTAAGAACAATAATTGACTAAAGGGGTATTAAGTCGGTGTACTCCTTACTTACAGGCGATCACTGAAAGCAGAATAAAAAAAACATCTACTAAGCGAACAAAGTTACAAGCTATTACGAAGTTAAAAACATTTAAAGGCTAAAAAGAATCAAAAAAATAAAATTTAAACAATTAAATAAACTGTCTAAAATTTCGAAATTCAAACAATAAATGTTGAGGCTTACAAGTTGAGGCATATAAATACATAAATTTGATTACAAAACACACGATCAGAATTTTAGTTCGTATACCAAATATTTTACTGATAGAGAAATTAGGTATTAAGTCCACCTGTGTATGGAACATGCCAAAGTTGAAAATAAATAAATGATATTGATTGAAGAGCTACATAAACTTGTTTTAACTTTGAAATTATTGTTGGCGATGTTAGTTAATTTGTAATGATTATTTTAATATCTATTGCATAGAAAGCACTTTGGTTCCACGTAATTTCCGATGGGGTACGAATCAAGATAGGTTTTGGCCTCACTAAACAGGTCTCTCATTAAGCTTATAGGAGCACGTGCTGAATAAGTTTCGACTTGTTCAATCATCTCTTTTCCTGCTATTCTTACCAGATGCGCTCGTCTTGAAGGCATTCTTTGAAGATGACTTTTTTTCAATAGAAAATTCTTGAACATTTCTTTAGCCAGAGATTCCACGGAATCTTTCGTGACTGTACTTTACATGCAAAGATGAAAAAATCCTCCCCATCGTCCTATCGTAAATATCCTACACATACTAGTATTGTTCCCAGGAATTACTACGTTGAATAGCAATATAATAATTAATTATGATATTATTTGGAATTCATCTTACCTGAGGCATTGTTATATACAAATAAATATAAAATTATGTAGTACACAACACGAATTAAACTCATAGTGGCACATCTACAAGGTTCAGAAGAAACAAATACAATCATTTCATTTGAACATAATTACAGAGCTCTATTCAATCCTAATAAATAGGTACTTCAATAATCCTTTAAATGTTTGTATTTATAGTATTGTGTAGGGTGACAGCGACTCGTAATTCAGTATGCGGACTTTTCAAGAATCTAATTCATTACGAACATTATATTACATTCTTGCTAATTTCGCTTCACAAAACAAATTAAATTTCTCACAATTTAATATTTATTTAGAAATGATATCAGCAAAAATTTAATCATAGTATTTTAAAAACATTCAAATTTCTACTATTGAAACATTTTAGGTTTGACAATACATTATAAATTCAGGTACGGAATCATCCGTATTTAGAGAATACGAAAAGGAATTGAAAGAACTTTTGAAATGTTATAAGTACTTCCTTTAAAGTGTACACGTACAGTACTTATATCTAAGTACTTATAATTAAAATAAAATAAATAAACCCGACAGTAGTCCCATGATGTGCAGCATCTGATATTCCGTCTATTCTACACTATCTGATGACCAGTTGGCAACGTGGTGTTGTAGTTACAACACGTGCTTCTTGGGAGGCTTGACACAAACACACTTCGTATGTAAATGTAATCGCATTTAAAGGAGTCTCGAGAGGCCCCCCAAGCCAGAGGCCGTGGGCGACGGCTCACTTCGCCCACGCCTAGCACACTGTTTGAAAAGTTGATTACTATTTTTAATCAGTATGTGGATGAATAGTACTTACCGCATGATGAAATTTTAAATTAGGGGGCGTCCATTAATGACGTGAGGGGTTTTCGGAAATTTTCTGACCCGTGAAACGCACTGCACGTGGTGTTGTATTTACAACGCCACGTGCTCGTTGTTCGATTTAAATAGCGCACACTTCAACGGATTCACTGCCGTCGATTTTCAAGAAATCAATTAAACAGATTAATTATATAAAAGCCAAAGGGTAAACATAAAAAATGTATTTTAAAGTATAGTCCAAGTTGTCAAGTCACGTTCTTCGCTCAAACGTTGAAGCACTTTTTGCTGTACTGCAAATTTTTTTTCGTTGTATAATTACAGAAAATGTGTTAGCAGATTATCTTAAAATAAGTAGAACTCATGGTTATAAGAGATATTGCTTCCCTGGAGTAATATGTTAAAGACAAATATTAAGTTTTCCTCATCAAATGTAATATATTTTATAAATATATTCTATTTAATAATGAGTGTATCGTTATCATGAGCGAAAATAATGTTTTGTAGACAGAAGAGTTTTTGTTTATACTATGTTTTGCATGATTAAATTTTTCTGTGGAACCTAAAAACATTTAGTGTTTGCTAGATAAACTCTTACACCATTGAGCCATTTGTATCTGTTGTCATAATACAGATAATGTGGAATCTAAATGAGAGTCTAAATGCGGTAATCTAATGTCTATCTCTCGAGTCTAAATCGGAAAAAAAAAACTACTCGAGCAGTTTAGAGTTTCTAGGTCTGATATTCATTTTTATTTCAGTCAACATCTAATATATATCTTTTTAAACAATACTAATATTCATAACATTAAAATGAAACTTTTGAAAGTTACATATGTTTTAAAACTAACTTTAAGCAAACCCGGGTAACAGTGTCATCAATATTTTTAAGCCCAATCTTAGAAGCGTGACATTTTCTCAGCCTAGGGTCTTCTTTTGTTTTTTTTTTGTTTCGAAAAGTGTGTTATTCCTAATAACTATTTTTTTTAAATGTACCTCTTTTGTTGTTGTTGGTAAGTTATTTGAACTGTTGTTTCACACTTGGAATCTATTTGCGAATACCTGTGAATAGCTTCGTTGTTACTTTATTATAATGTTTTACCTTACGTTATTTGTCCTGTTGGTATTCCGAACAAAATAAAATAAAATAATATTTCTCTGTATAATACACATGTATAGGCAGGAGAATAAAATTAAGGTCTAAGAGTAGCATTTAATATAAGTCACATTTTTATTTGTGTTATATTCAGCTTACTCGTACATTAACAACTGTTTCTTAGAGGCACTATCATGCTACCTACATTAGAAAGTGCATATATGACGGGTTTTACCACTGCTGGAGCTTCTATTATCATCTTGTGGGCCGCGTGACATTTTGAGACGGTAATAAATCGTGGCGGCCATCGGAGTGGGAGTTCTCTCGCTCGATAGCCTGATTGCGGCTATAGTGTGGAGCGAGAGTGCGTGGAATTCTGCCGCCTCCTTCTGCGAGCAAGTTATGCTCGCGAAGGAGACGGTGGAGCGGGGCCGGGAGAGGTTTAGGACTCTCCCGGCCCGCCAGGACTGGGAACGGGCCAAGTACCGCAGGCGACTCAGGCGCTAGAGGTCGCAGAACGACCTCCGTCCTCCATAAGCGCAGGCCTGGGGGTGACAGGTGAGGCCATCTGTCACCCTAGCAGAAGTAGGCCCGGGTGGCGGCGAGCGCGTTGCGAAGCGCGCTCGCTTCCAGGGAGCAGAGGGAACATGGAGTTCCCACACGGGGGGAGGTCGTCTACCTGTTGTTGTAGATGACCCGAGGTATGTCGGGGCAGCAGGGACTTCCTGTCTAGGGTATACCTGGTTCCCCGGCTATTAGTATTCGAGACGGCGTGCGGTTTTAGTCGGTTCGAGTCCGACATGCCACCGATAGGTGGTATCCGGGGCGGGGTTGGGTGTGCTCCAATAGGCCAAGATCGCCTGGAGCAGATCCAATACTGGTTCGTGGTTGCCGCCTGTTTTAGGTCTGATTCCCTACGAAACAGATATAACAGCACCCAGACGCAATTCCATCCCTAAAAACCTATCCTTTCCCATCTTCTATCCCATCCACACCTTCTGCGGACACTAAGTGGTTGGTGCCTGCGGCCTCACTATCAAAAGAGACTGAGAGTGAGGAGGGGGGGGGGGGGTAAGGGGCAACAGCAAAGGGGTATGATTTCAGAGAATTGACGTCTGTAATCGTTGAGGTGTGGAACGTCCCCTGACATTGATCTAATTGATAGATGAGTATGAATAAATTTAAAGTAAAAAGTAAGAAATTAATAAATTTCTTATGAAAACAAACCACCTTATGTGTGTCCCTATAACTCAATTATATATGAAGAAATGCATAGAAATACAAGAGAGCTTATGATAGCCAGGGGCAAATCATTACATAATACTCTATTCTTACTCGATTTTTTTAACCTATAAGTATTGACACTAGAGGTTGCGATTGAGCCTTTGAAGTTCTAGAATATTATCCAAATAATAAAACTCAAACAATAAAAGTACTACGGTAGATGATAAACCTTAAATGATACCTCTACAATAATACTCTCAAATTATTTAAAAAAAATGCGGTGTGCTACAAGGCAGTATACTGGGCCCCTCCTATTTTAATAATTTAATAGTAAAATAATACTAATAATACACTATGAAAACGTTTCGTGTATGCTGAAAACGGAACTTTTTTTTTTGTTCTAAGAAAGCGAACTAAAAACTGTCAAGTATAGAGCAGCATATCTCATGTACCTACTTACTTTAGTTACCTTATCTATTATTTTTCTAATTATATCAATTAAACTCTTAGAATAATTTCATAAGAAACCTATTAGGAAAATCAAATAAGACAACTAATATGCCATCGTTAGGTTTATCTTTAAATAGGAAGGATTTCTATAATGGTTTATATATTAGAATTCTATTATTTGTAACATAATAAAAATTACTTGATACATCTCACACGGGCATTTCATTCCAATCTAAGCAGAGCTAGTAACCAGACTGCTGATAAACGTACATAAATATTTCTAAATATATACATATTAATAACTTATGACTAAGTTTTTTAACCGACTTCAAAAAGGAGGCGGTTACCGTTTGGAAGGATTTTCAAAATATTTTTTTTTTAAAGTTGTTCGTTCTGAAATGGTCTTATTTAAATTTCACATAGATCTAATGATGAGTTTCGAAGACAGACAACGGAACGTTTCAAAAAATGTCAGCAAATCAACCACGATTGCTGCTAGGTTTTTAGTACTCTGTGTTAGTATTGTTTGAAGTCGGTTCAACTTTTTTAAGAACGATTTTCTTGTTTTAAGACAACAAGTAATACATAGTTAAACATTATTTGTGTATTCTGCTTATGTTTCTTCTATGTTTCTTAATTTTTTTCTATCTGAGAGTCATGATTCGACACATATTTTTTTTGTTACTTTTCAACGAGTGAGTGACGTGTCCGTAGATCCAGCCCTCACTCCTCATCCTACTTCTGGGGGGTAGGGGTGCTCAAAGACTTGTAACGCACTTGTCTTTCTTCAGGTGTTTTACAGCGTTACTTTTCATTGATTTTTTTGTTTTTTAAGACAACTCCCCCGCACAAGGAAAATATTCCTTTGTCGCGGGGGACTTCATAAACATTTGTCTTCACAACAAAGTGTTGTCCCATGTGGTAATTGAACTCACAACACTCAGTGACCGTTTAAACCACTAACACTATTCGTGCATTCATAATCAGTATTTGGATCAGTGTGAGACGTCTGCTCATTATCCCCGGTACCACTCTTTGCCTTTAATTGAAAATTGTCGTGTCTAGTTTTGCGTTTACGCTTTAAGATATCTTGTCTATTAACATGTTTTACTTCAAAATGAAATGACTGATACTTTTTGTATGACTGACCTTTAAATGTTACTTCGTGTATATATGTGGATGATATAGATACAGATGTTTTTCAACCCTTTTTCTAATCGAAAGAGAGACTTATCCTAACTTATATGAAATAACTTATTGAAATATTTTACATGAGTTTATTTCTGACTACATCTCTGCTAAATTTAAAGTGTGTAAGTTACAGTAGTTTTAATGACAAATGGGAAGATCGACAAAATCCAGACCAGCCAATACAGTTTTAAAAGGAAGATACTAGGGTTAATAGAACAGTTCCTCGAAGTACTGCTGAGCACTTGACAGAAAGAGTTAATACAGAAACTACAAAGGTAAATAACATGGTAAATGAGTAATCAAAGGGTAGTCAAGGTTTTGTATTTTATTGCATTGTATATATTTCATATTTACTCATGTTACAGAAACTTTTATGATATTAAATCAGAAGACTTTTAGCAAAAAGTTTCAGTCGGGTATAAAACTAGAACCAATTTTATAAGTGCATCGATAATATTTTTAAATTCTACAGGATTTCTTATGACATATTTGTGTGCCTCCAGTTCTTTTGATATGTAATCAAATTTGTCAGAATTGATATTAAATACTTTGGCAGATTCACCGGCAACTAAAAGTGCGCTGGCCTCTTTTTCATATTTCTCTGGGTCATTCAGAATGAAGTTTTGGATTACTGCATTGCAATCTCTTTTATTAATGTCATTAGCGCAGCTAATGTTTACCAACTTTTGAATCTGAAAGAGAAAGTTAGAATAAGATATTTTAAATTTCATTAATTTGGCACACATTTTAACATACAACATCTATAAGCCTGCATATACATTTCTCATAAATTATGTACCTAATAAATTATATGAAAGAGGTTCTTCAAAATATTTGCAATCATAATAATAACAACTTTATGACAATACTTTTAAAGTTTATTTTCGAGTGTCTTAAAAATCCTCTCCGCTGCGCTCCTCTCGGTTTGCGCTGGTCCATAATGTATTTACTAATCTATTCGGAGATTCTGAAGGTGTGAGAGTTTGACGACTTCCAATTATAATAAATCAAAAATATTTTTCAGTAATATCTAACGAAGACACACCGAACTACCAAGTAACTACTAATTCTGCAGCGTACAATGAAAGTTATCGTTATCAATATTAAGCTTTGGGAGCTGACCCGCCAGATCACCTCGCCTGGTCTCCTTCCTTTGTGTCAGAGGTAAATAAAACTCGTTCATAATATTCATTTGTTAATAATTAAGTAATACATACCGCTTGTGTTTTTGCGTTTAAATCATCGAGAAACTGCTGTGTGATTTCTACCACGTATGTCGTATTACTTATTACCTCTGTAACTGATTCTTCCAAAAGCTTTTCATACAAATCGTCTGTGACGGATTTACTGTCAATGAACATAATTAAAAACAGAAATAAAATAAAAGGAATAATAATCATCAAGGCTTAGGTAATTAATTCAAAGAAAATGAACATAAACTATCATAAATAAAACGTAAAAAGGTTTGTAAGGGAAGTAAGTTTTTGTCATGATAATGTGTAATATTGCAAAAGGTTTTGGCGGGTTTCTTTTTCACCTGCCACGTGCCTGATACTTACTTTCTTCAAGGGTGTTTTAATTTTCAGGCGGCACAATGAAAGAAAGTAAGTCGCTGTTAGAAAAATGCATGGGGCGAAAACGTTTGGGTATTGCATACTACAAGCCTTGAATGGGCCACGGTGCTTAGACTAATAATAGTTTAGTATTAACATTTTATTTGATTTTTGGGAATATATAATTGTTTATCCATAGAATACTTGTTAGTTGGAAATAAGAGACAAAGAGTAACCGTTGCTGGTCGAACTTTAAGCCAAAGAGACCTGTAGAACTCCAAAGTCTTCATTCAAAGGATTTAAAGGAATACTTACTTGCATCGCTGTGCCATTACAGTGAAATAGGCGATATGGTAGACAGTATGTGCGATTTCTGAGTAATGACGTCGGTAATCATTCAGGTGTGGATTTTCCCCAGCCATTGATCTAATTAAAACATGAGCAATTATTTTTTAAATAAATTAATAATAATACCTATAATTGAAACATCTTTCTAAGTAGAAATAACTAGTTTTCACCCACTTATGTTCTTCCTTATTCTTATTTTTTTAAGCCACCTCTTAATAACTGTGATTCAATAATTGCGTAACTACAACCTGTCGAAAACGTGAGAAATATAAAATACTATTTAATCAGAGAATGGAGTATGTACAAGAAAGCATCTTTTGTTGATCTTATATTTTATAAAAAATGACATTAAATCACCTTTACGGCTGCTGCATGGTATAAATGGGTGTCTGCTCGATAAAATATGCTTTACGATTCATAAATAATAGTAAATGTCATTATGGTTTACAATACAGAAGAGATCCTTTCTATTCATTGAACTAAAAGACCACAAGTAATTCAGGAAAACAGTAATCTTCTTGACCATTTAATTGCAACAATTATGCTTGAAAGTGCCTGTCTTTTTTTTTTTTTTTTGTTTGTGTTGTGGAAAATCCCTTCGGATCTCCTGTTCCTCGGGAACTATGAGCCAGGAGTATGTGGTGATTCCACTAAAAACCACCCCGACGGCCGGCTTAGGTGTCTTACTCTGGGGAGGACCCGGACCATGTTATTTCAGGTCCACCCCGAATTGACACCATGCCTAATCAGGCCCTATCCCAGGGTAGAGAAAGTGCCTGTCTAAAAAGTTTTCAGTTAGAAATAATGAGATCTCGTTTCAAGTGTTCGCAATTCAAAACACAAATTCTAATTAGAAAAAGTTATATCTTTTACTTAAATGAAGTAATTTTTTTCAACGTATACGTATAATTACATATAAATAATACTCACAAGACCATATCTGTAAGTATTTTTTCAGTCAGCTTAACCTCTTCGAAAGATTCGGCGTAGGGTAGTGGTTTTGTCGGTGCGGCGGAGCTGCTTGCACAGGTCGCCAATATAACCACCAAAAGTTTATACAAGGTCATCTTTGCTGGTAAAAATATAAAACAGTTTAATTTGTGAGGGTTGGTCATTGGCTTTTTTGTTAAAACCAATTTTGTTCTTGAAAATGCAAACTGTAGGAGTATTAAGCTATCTTGAAATTGCTTTCATTTTACTGACGTGAATAGATTAGCTGCTTTGTTTTTAACGTACGATTACTATCAGAAACAAATAAAGTTTACCTGCGTCTGTGTGTTGTATGAATTGCCAACAATATGGAAAGTTTCGAACTAAGGGCTTTTATATTGAAGTTCTTTAATTTAGTAACACGTGATGAAATTAATTTCATGATTAATTTCATCCCGTGTTACGTCTATTGTTCACAAAATTAGTATTGCTTTTATGTAATAATGTTTAATTTACGCTTTTTAATCGCTTCATTATAAATACAGTAAAATAAATCTAACTGTTCATATTTTATTTAAATATGTAATTATGTACGTTCAAAGGACTTAAGAATTATTTACAGAGCTGAAACAAATATGGTTCGAAAAAAAAGTTTCTGTCAAAATAGTGTTTAGATATATTTTTTTATTAAAATTTCAATGCCATTCATAGAAATGGTATAAACAATATACCAAAATACAAGAGTCTAATTTTATTGAAATACATATGTATAATTGTAGAATGAACTTGAAATAGGATGATGCATGTATGAAAATATATAGACTTAATGAAATTACGGCAAACAGGAGGAAAAAATAAAAAGAATGAATGGACAAATCATCGTTGAACCCCAAAATGTTGGCGATGTTCAACCCCTCAGAGGTAGAACATGGACTTTTAATTTTTATTGTTTTTAATCCACGTCCAACCCTCAGTAGCCAGTAAAACACATGACATTTTTACTGTTACCTATAATTTTTAAGTCTACCTATCCTTTAATTGCCCTAAAGTAACGAAGTATTTACAATTACTTTGCGATACAAATTATAAGAGCCGTGGTTCTCAGGGTTGGTGGGTGTATAGTAAGATATGCGAATATGTTATATATCTTTTTTATTTTACTTGTAAATGATTTTAGAAGAAAATAAATACACTTGTGCTCTCGCCATAACTGAAATTAAATTTTTAGACACTGCGGGTTGAATTCGGACAAAGAAAAGATAGCAAATGTATTAAAATCCATGTACTTTATCCCCTGGGGGATGAATACGAACAAGATTTAGGGATTTAACATGGACGGGGGTAGAGATAGTGGGGGATGAATGTGGACTAAACCGATTTTTTTTAGTGTTAGCATCAGGATGCGTCACGCAGATTTATTTGGTGGTATTAGTCACACTTGATAAGTGAAGATTTGGTTAAACGAGGAATATAGTAATAATATAAGATATAAGATTTTTATATCATCGGTGATTAAATTACCTGGAACACCTAACAAGTTTAGTTGTTACAGTATCGTCAAGCTTATTTTCCACTCAGGCTAGAAATGTTATTGTCTGAAAATATTATTGTCACCTATTAAGATTACAGAATACAACCTACAAACCAAGTTTTTTAAGTACCATCATTTTACAAGTGAGGATCTGGTGCATGAAGAAGATTAGTTATTGTACCTGGTGTACTGTAAACCAGATCCCCATCTCAGAAAGAAAAATGTACTACTAAGAAACTACACTGATACTACATTGTCTGTGTGTGGTGACGGACTAAGAATATGGAAGGTCACCACCCCTATTCATCCGATGGATGTCATTAGAGCCGACTTAAGGAGCAAACTACGCAGAACAACAGCACTGCAAAGAGAAGGAAAACTTGAAACAACCCCTATACCAATCCGTCTGACCAGCGTGATATAGCAGCCCAAAACCTTCTTTCTAAGGAGAGGCCTATGTCCGGTAGTGGACAGTTGATGATGATTATGAGAAACTACCAATACTTAGCTTTAGTTATTTGTCGGACCCGCTCAGACCTTATACATTTTACTTACGTAGACACACTAAGGCGGGTTAGGAGCCACTTGAGCCACAGATTCTTCTTTCAGAATGTAGTAGTATTTCAAAATAAAAAAAAAACTGATCGCAAACAGACTACACTGCTTAGCATTATTATATGTAGACATATAGGTGAACTTATGAAAGCAAAATTCCAAACTAGTTGCTACTTGACTTTTTACTCGACCATTTAATTATTATTTTTTAAAGCAATCGGGAAGCGTTGACGCTAGAAGTATATCTCTAGAACTTTAAGAATATTATCTGAATAATAAGACTCAAGCAACGAACGTAGACTTGTGAAATGCATGCATGCATGAACTAAAGTAATACTCCCAATTTTTAACACTACGAGTATATGTAAAAACTCTCGCCATCATTTTTAATCACCATTTTAAACTGACGACTTTCAAAATACAATTAACTCTTATAGTAAATTTAATAAGAAATTTTTCATGAATTCCTGGCACTACAAACAGTATTTAAAAGAAAAACAAGAAATTTGACATCGTCTTTAAGTCGACTCTAAAGTCAGATCAACACACACAATTTCAACTATCTGTTTTACGTTTAGCAGGTTCATCTTCAAAGACAAAAGTTTAATAAGATAAACTGGAATTCGCGTTTCAAAAACATTCTTGTTAGTAAAAAATCGGTTGCCTGTAAAGTCGGTTTACTGACGATAGTTGAACGTGACAACGTCATAAGAAAATACTGATGGAATGGTTGCATTTTTCAAGAATGTATTATTGTATACGAGTAGCAGCTGTCCACGCGGACGCATCGCTTACTCAAGTAGGAGAGAGACAGATGTCGAACGCTGCCGAACGCGGAGGCCGATTGTGCCTCTTTGTCACTCGTTCCGCGCTCTCGCTTGCACTTCACGCCTTAAATGGAACGCCTCAGAGCGAGGTAACGCCGCATGAGTCATGTTTTTTCGTGCGTGCAGCCGGCTCTATCGAATTATAAGACGTTGTCACGTCAAAAGCAACCATATTATTCTTCAGATCTTCAGACCTACACAGTTGAGACAGTCCTCAATATTATTTTTCTAATTTAAAATTTTGTAATAACGGTAGTATTAATAATCTTTATTTGATTAATAAGTGACAATTTGTCACACTTTACTACAATTTGGGTTATTTTCAACCGCAGTCACAACAAAACTATTCTATAAAAGTGGTTCCCTGACATGGTGGGTAAGTCTCAACACAGGTTTATTCCGAGATATGCCTGTGACACTGTGTAATATCTAGGAATTGCATCTAGGGTTGAGATATTTAATTTCTAATTTTCAGGACAATTCTACCAGGGTAATGGAATTTGGCCATAGTGAGAAATACATTTGAAAATATGTAGGTACTTAATAATTTCCAAGTAATTTCATTAGCCTTAGTACTTCATAAATATTTATTTTATGAAATATGTTTTTGTGTCTCTTATAAATAGATCAATTAAGCTAGGGGAAGAATTCCTTGATTGTTGGAAATGAATGTCATATTAATCCTTTCATCGTCATCATATTCAAAGAGTAAGCGATATTTAGTTATATATATTGGATGAAGACTTAGTTTTTGAGAACTCTTTAACTTTACTTAAAAAAATGTGATCAAAATCCGGGAGAGTAAAGCGTAATTACTTGACACGGCACAATATGCAAATTTTCTGGGTGTTCCTGGATTTCTAGTAATACTATAACTGTATCAGATATATATATATATATATATATTTACTATTCCCAATTGATCATAAACGATAGTACTCGTTTATGATCAACATAATTAGTAAAATATTGCACTTACATATTTTTTTGTGCTGGTTTTGCTTTTTAGGTTAATCTATAGGTACAGGTTTCTTTATTGAAAAAACGTGATTAAAAATCTATTAGAGGACGGCCTCGATCGCTTAAATAGTTATTTTGGAGTGAGGTCTTGCACAGAAAGCCGTGCTATGATATTGATAGTCAGGTCCCACCTTCACTTTCTTCTTGCGTTCTTGTACTTTATGCTATCTTGCCTCAAAAACGGTAAGGAGGTGAACCATTCACGTGAAAGATTCCGTTACAATGGCTACGTTTGATAGATACAAGCCAATGTACCTACTTTATGTAAAAAATATATATTTTAATGCTGTCTTTGGTTATTCTTATTATTGAGCAAGGGGCATTTTTATTAAAACTTTTGAAAACATTCCAACTTCAATAAGACAGGAGAAAGGTAATTCCATGGGCAATAGTTATGCAGTTTTTTTTTAATTAAGAGATGAAAGAAGAAACAGGAATAGAGAAACAAACACTTTTATTAAGTTTAACTTAATATAAGAATACGAAAAAATGCTTTCCTCGTTTGCCCCATCTTCCATAAAATTAAAAATATAATTGCTTTCCTGTAAAATTATAAAAAATGCAATTATGCGTTTAATAATAACAATAATATAATAATAATAAAAATCTTTATTTGTGATAATAATTGCAGTGTGTATACAAGTTCTTAGTGTGTACTAAAGCTATAATTGTAGCGAAGGTGCGATATTAAAATTTCAACAACGAAAGTCGACATTAACTTCCTCTACGCTAGAGGGAGAGTAAAGTTTTTCAGAAATGAGTTATAAGGAAAAATAAATTTGTAAATGTGTAGTCAAGGTTTCAGACGCATACGTTGTATATATTTCATAATTGTTACAGATGTTTTTCAGTTTTTAGCATGGTGGGTTAGTCGGGTCCATAACATAAAGCAATTTCGTAAGTGCATCGACAACATTCTTCAGTTCTGCAGATTGCTTTGAAACGAATTTATGTGCCTCTAGTTCCTTTGATATGTAGTTAAATTTGTCCGAATTACTATTGAATGCTTTAGCAGATTCACCGGCAATCAAAATAATGTTGGCCTCTGTCGCATATTTCTCCGGATCATCGAGAATGAAGTTTTGGATAACTTCATCGCAATCTCTTTCGTTAATGTCAGCAGCGCAACTGATGTTTATCAAGTTTTGAATCTGAAAAAGAATTTATTCATGTGTGTTAGTGGCAGTAGGCCAAAATAAAGTTGGCAAATTGTGAGTGTTTAATGTGCTGCTTCGGTTTGTTCCGAGATTATAAAAGCTTTGTGACTTTTTTGTGAAAGGTCTGTGAGTTGTAGGTGTCCATGGGCTGTAGTAGGTGACCTGTCTGCTCGTTTGCCCCCTTATACCATAAAAAAAAGCGTGACTATATGTATGTAGGTATGTACTATTATCCATTTGCTACTAATTTGTTCATACATACCGCAGTTGTTTTTGCGTTGAAATCATCGAAAAACTGCTGTGTGGTTTCTACTACTTCTCTTGGATTACCAATTACTTCTGCTACTGCTTCTTCTACAAGTCTGTCATATAAGTCCTTTGTGTCGATTTGACTGTTAATAAAAATAAAGTGTAATAATGATGGGATCCTGAGCTAGATATTGTAATGTATAGAAAACGTACATGAAGTATTAAAAATAAAACTTATTGAAGTTGTTAGTTAAGAACACATAGTTTCATAATTCATTGTCACCGTATCATGATTTTCCTGCCCAATTTCAATTTTAGAAAGGTTTTTTTATTGGCTTCTTATTTAATCTACCAGGTCGCAGCACTGAGGTGCTATGACTGCAGTATGAAATATAGTTTGTTTCTGAATTAAGACGTTTTATATTTAAAGTCAAACAGATGCTTGATACTGATAGAACATTTATTAGTTGGTAGTAAGAGACAACATGTGATTGTTGTCGGTGGAACTTTAAGTTTTCTCCGAATTCTTCATCCAAAGTAATAGATTTAAGAGAATACTTACTTACAATTGTGTGCCAATACAGTGGCTATATGGTAGATAGAATGTGTAATTTCAGAGTAATGACGTCTGTAATCTCCCAGGTGCGGTATACCTTCAGCCATTGATCTAAGAAAACACGAGTGTAATTAAAACTTTGACTTGAATAAAGTTAAGGCTTGGTTAAACTGATAGAAGTAAAGAAATAAATGAACTGTTTATTAAGATTTAAACAAAAACAAGAATGTGCTATCCGAATAACCATCAATAGCAAACCAACAAATAAATTGACTTATTGAACTTTGGACTGATTTTAAATGGTATCTTCATAGATCTACTAAAAGTGATATATTATGAACTTATAAACCAACTATTTTATCTTGTCTATCTTAACTTAACATTAAAAACAGATAATGGAAAACTAAATATTATAAAATTGGCAATCATATACATATATATATATATATGAACTAATAATAATAAATAAGAGAAATACTTAACGAAAACATACATTTTACAAAAAAAAAAACTAGAAAATGGGCCTAACAACTTCTCTGTTGACACCAACGCAACGTATTAACTATGGGAAAATAAAACATTATTTACGAAGGGGCACAAATTTTCCATAACTCTCTTAAACCGACATCCACCGTTATAATTATATTTCTATAGGTAATAAATTTAACTTGTTCTCACTCGATGATTTTTTAAATCACTTAGATTTGAGTGTAAATTTTTCATAAAAGTAAAGTTTATTTTTTACTAACAAATAAAATCATCTGAAATCTTACAAGCATTGCCCAAGATGGATAGCGTATTAACAGAATGCTGAAGATAAGTAAATGCCAAAACGAGTTTTGCAGTTATGCTTAGACAGATTAAAAGTGGATTCGATCGATTGTGTTTAGATAAAATTCAGAATCACAAAATACAGAATTTTAACAAAACAGTTTTAACGGACCCCATTATAAATTACTTGCCGGCCCCTGTTCTAGACTCTCAATTTTGGGAAAAGAATAGAATATGGAATAACGCTGAACTAAGTGTGTTGAAGTCGAGGGAGATTTTAGAAAAGTGTCTGAAAATTCAAGAAGAGTTCAAGAGAAAAGTTTTCAATTAAAATAAACGTTTTTCAAACCGACTGACTAGAATCTTGTTATTATATCTCACTCTCACTTCATGCCGAAGAAACCCACAAACTGAGAAATCCCAATTAGAAAAAGTTTTATCTTTCACTTACATGAAGAAAAAATAAAACAGTTTTTCATTTAGTACATACCCGTACAATTACACGTTATTAATAGTACTTACAATATTACATCTGTAAATATTTTTTCAGTCACTTTAAACTCTTTCAAAGATTCCGCGTAGTGAAGTGGTTTCGTCGGTAGCCCACAGTTGCTGCCACAGGTTGCCAATATAACCGCCAGAAATTTAAACAGGGACATTTTTGCTGGTAAAGGAAATGAAACAATTTAGTTTTTATAGTGTGAATATTGTCTCATTTGTGAAAAGATTTAATAATGGCTATCGTAAAATTGCTTTCATATTATGTATTCAAAACGTTTTAGTTGATCGGCTCTGAATATTGTTTGTTATGCCAAAACCTATTTTATTTCTAAATTTCACCTGTAGATGTATTAAGCTCTTAAGTGATATATATTAAATTAGAGCTATGATAGATTCGTCAATCTAACTTCACTTGTAATAAATTGCCTCAATGTTGACTTAAAAAAAAATTACCTGCATCCGTTCGATATATTATGTCAATATGGATATACTGTAGGTCGATATGGCATATGGTTTAACTGAGGTCTTACAAATCGATATGTTCTACTTTATTAACATAGGATGAAATTGATCATAAACACGTGTTTAATTAACACGTATTTATTTTAAAATAGACGTCTATTGTTCATAAAATTAGTATTGCTTTAATATACCTAATTATGTTTTATTTAAAAAAATTAATCGCAGCTTCCAATGGTTTTGATCGCTTCATTATAAATGCAATAAAATATTTCCAATTACTCATATTATTTAGAACGTAAGTATTATTTACAATCCTAAAACAAATATTTAAAAAAAAGAGTTACAAACTGCTGAGTAGTTGTTTAGAGATATATATATTGAAATGAGTATATTTAAAATCAGTGACGAATGAGCTGGCAGTGGGCATTAAGAGGACGCATTGGAAATTTTGGCATCAGTGATCTCAATTTTTGTCAGTAATTACGAAACGAATGAAAATATAAGTTGGTGAACTGAATAGTTCATGATGAAAACCTTATTTTGTTAGTTTTCAATACACGATTAGGTAACTTTTGTAACAGAAAAAAATATATCAAACATACCTCTTTTTAAAAAGAGATTTACATTTTATGGGCAAACGGGACCGATTTAAGCCTCTTAACTTTCTCTGTAGACGAGTCTATACATACTCTTTAAAATTGTAGAAGGAATTTCTCAAATTATCATTTCTAACTAATTAAAATAACAAAAAGCATTTTGTCGTTTACGTCCTTTAGTTATAAGCTAACGTGCGTATGCAATCCGCGCCCCGCTGAGACGCTCAGTCCCCTCTTGACCATTGTCAGCGACGGGTCTGTCACACTTGACACTGAATTTATTTAGCGGTTTTATTAGAATAAAAATGGAAAAAACAAAACAATGGAGTCGTCATCTTGCAATAAAAATCAAGAAATGTCGGCTAGCTTTTTAGGGTACGTATTAAAAATTCCTAAACCTATTTCAATAATATAACGTTTTGTAAAAGCTATATTATCTATCACTGAAACACGTTTTCTTGTATCTTCTAGAAATTTAAATTAAATTATATTATTTTTATTATTATTTTTTTTATTATTTTTATTTTGGTCTTTAATTATTTTTTTAGAAATTTAATTTCTTCTAGAAGTTTATGGGACAAGCCCCAGATTGTCCATAAAAAAGCATGAAAATGCAATAAATGAAAAAAGACTCAAGGCCAAACTCAACATTAGAAAAAAAATCGTACATTGGTACCAAGAACGCTAAATTTGGATTATGGCGAAGTAGTCGACAAACCAGACTTGGACAAAGATACTTTAGAAAAAGCAAAAAAGACTTTTGTACAAAATCTATTAAAAACGAATGAAGAACGGAAAGAAATCGAAAAAAGGACCATCCTACAAAGTGAATCTGCAGAGTGGCTTCAACTACGTCGCAACATGTTAACCGCATCAAATTTTGGCAAGGTTATAAAGAAAAAGCAGACGAATTCTTGCCAAAATATAGTAAAAATTGGCTTTACAAACCCAGCATCGACCATGTTCAATCTATTAGTCACGGAAAAAAATATGAAAAAATAGCACTCGAGCAACTAGCTTCAATGCATTAAATCAAAATAAAAAATTGCGGCTTGTTTATAGACGACAAATATCCTTTTTTGGGTGCTACACCTGATGGGATCACCACAAGTGATATGATAGTGGAAATCAAATGTCCTATTGCACCATTTAAAAATGGCATAGAAGACGCAATACAAAATAGAAAAATGCATTTTTATAAAAACGAAAATGGTGAGGTGGTTATTAACCAAAGATGCGACTGGTATTTTCAGATACAAGGCCAACTTCTGGAAAAAAAATTGCTGTTTGTTGGGTATATGGTATGGGATTAATAAAATAAAAACTGAGGTTATTGAAAAAGATGATGCATTCTGGAAAAAAGAGATGGAACCAAAGTTGTTAAAATTCTATTACGACTGTCTTCTTCCCGAACTTGTCGACCCAAGGCACACCAGGAATAAGCCAATTCGTGATCCGGATTACGTGATTATTCATAACAATAAAAAGGCTGTGCCCGATACTTGCAACGAACAATTAGAAAATGCAACTATTTCGCAAAAAAACCATAACAAGGAAAATACTGATTCAACTTGCTATGAACAATCAGAGGCTAACATTGAATATGAGGCTGATAATTATATTGAAAATTTCAGCCATGTTGTTCCATTTTCAGAATTTTAATTTGTTTTGTTCTTAATTTTTTTAATTACTTCTTATTACGATAGTAAATATTGTATACATAATATGTGTTTTATTACACACACACACACACACACACTATAATTTAATACTTACTATGAAGGTTCCACCCCTTTTTTTTTCCTGTGCGGAAATCCCCTCGGATACCAAAAGACAAGCAATAAAAAAAAATTTGATAGGTAAATCATAAAAAAAATATAAAGACACTCCAAGGATGTCTTTGTTTCGCGCCACCGCGGCTCGCAGTCGCAATCCACGTTACTTAGCGGGGTGTGTGCGGGTTGCGGGGCGCTTGTGCCCGGTTTTAGAATTATTGTTTAACAATTCGTCGCCTTAATATGCGCGAGAAATTACGTGAGACTGTGCACTCACTAAGCAATAGACAATCTGTTTTCAATTATAAAGGCTAGCTTATAGGTAATAGAAGAGGCAGCCAGTCGTCCTACTGAACTCAGGCCTAAGACAACTGCCTCGGTGGTACAGTGGTAGCGACTGCTGTGCTGAGGTCCCGGGTTCGATTCCTGGGTCGGACCAAATGTTTGTATGATCTGCAAATATTTGTTTCGGAGTTTGGTTGTTATCTATATATAATTGACTGCACGGATGTAGTGGCGTAGTGGTTTAAGCGGTCGCCACGCCGCTTCCATGCGCCGAAAGTTGTGGGTTCAAACCCCACATGGGACGACTCTTTGTGTGATCCACAAATTGTTGTTCTAAGTCTGGGTGTTCTTTGTGTCCGTTTCATGTATGTTTGTAAAGTCCCCCGCGACACAGGATATATATTCCTAATGCGGGAGTTGTCTTTTTAAAAGAAAGAAGAAAAACAATTTGTATGTATTAACAAAATATATTTTTATAAGTATTCTATCCGTCAATCTACTTTTCATAGTACAATCTCTGCTTAGTTTGAAACTACATCGCGTTGTGTCTCTTCTAAATGGATACCACTCCTCTATACCAAAATCAAAGTCATTTATTTATTTACAAATGCATTTATTCTTCCACTATCTTTAATATTCACCCCAATCCAAATATAATAATAAGGTAAATTAATAAAAGAAAACAAATAGTAAATAATTGGGTTTATTTATTTAAATTATCATCATCATTATCAACAGCCTTTAGTCGACACCGATGGAGCTCAAATTTTGACACGATATATAGACCGCTTAAAATATTGTTTTCAGCTATCTTTCGGTTTAGCTTTGTTCTTAATTTCCCATCAATGTCGCAGCTATGTACTACAGGCAAGCGTGGCAGGATACGACTAGTGCATAATAAAAACTCAGAAGAATCAGATTCTGAAGACTACGACGACTACCTTCTCATTTACGATTACACCGTAATTGGAGTCCCTAGAGTATGGCATAGTTTATTTTGGAATTTATGATGAATATAATGACAAGACACCTTCAGGATGTTTATTTCTCTGAAAAGATCCAAATTCAAATTATTTATTTGCTTTAAACGGGGTGGTACATATTTTGGTATTACAGGTTTAACATAAGGCGAAAAGGCCAAGTTAGCCACGAAAATGGCATGCAAATTTTACGTTATTAAAATCACTTATCTATTAAATATATTATTATTATTGTCATCATTCACCAGTATTTGTGTATTGATTATAATTTAACTTTTATCCATTATACCTTATTTACTTATTATTTACACACTTACGACTTTTTTTTAAATCGCTCTGGTAATCTTTATTGAAGACTTTAACGCACAAATACCTAGGTACCATGTTCAACACAAGTCTATTTGGATTTCTAATATTGTTCTTTTGGTGACATCCTTCGTTCGCTTAAATGTTTGAGGGTGCTGTCTTATGAATTTGCATACCTCGAGAATGTGCAAGCACGATAATGTAAGGATCTTTTTTTTAATATTTACGACAAAATACGTCACTTATGGACCTAGTGCACCGTTTTTGTGCTATAAAAGCATTATCTACATCTGTACCATAATCCCATACTAACAACCCATAACTTAACACAGATTCGACATACTCAATGTACTCTGGACATGCTGTAATTTGGCAAGAGACTTTTGCCAGTTTGTACAGAGCGAAAGAGAATCCATTTATTTTGCGATTTTTTCAGTGTTTGTTCCAGTTAAGTTTTACATTTATAATTATGCCAAAACCTCCTTTCTAAGGAGAGGCTTATGTCCAGCAGTGGACTATTAAAGGCTGTTGATGATGATGATGATGAATTATGCCAAGAAATGTCTTATTATTAGCCATCGAGATATTTAGTGCATTATAATTTATATGTATGTTA
Source organism: Arctia plantaginis (assembly GCA_902825455.1). NCBI lineage: Eukaryota > Metazoa > Arthropoda > Insecta > Lepidoptera > Erebidae > Arctia > Arctia plantaginis. Next base: position 2,629,903 of record CADEBD010000046.1, on the reverse strand, counting down.
TTGTTTTTAAGATAATTGCAGTTAATTACAGTGTGTTTACAAATTAATTGATTAAATCAAATAACTAATTCTGTGAGGTAGTGGTATCACTCCGGTTGAGTCGGCCCATTCGTGCCGATGCATGGCTCTCCCACGGTTAAAGTTGAGTTAGGCGTGTCGATGGGCGGTGATAATCACTTACCATCAGTAGACCCATATGCTCGTTTGGCCCCTATACTTTAAAAAAAATCGGGTAGTAAGGTATAAAATAAAGCTATTCCAATGTATGCACACTTAATGTATTTCACAATTCCTTTTTTGGTGAAGAAACTCTTGTAAAAAGTAACATTGTTAGCATTTTACATAGTTCGGGTATATCAGACGAAGGGCGTCAGTAGCTGCTAAGATAATTGTTTCCAGATCCTTTGCCCCTTTTATGATGTATCTATTTGATTCCATTGTTTTTGCTACGTCATGAAATACGTTTTTCTTTTCATTGTATTTCGTTGCAGCTGCACCAGCAACTAATAACAAGTTAGCCTCGACCTTATATTTAACTGGGTCATTAGTTACGATAACATCGATTAATTCATTGGCAACTATATCGTCAGGTACTACTTTTGTAACGTCATGTATCAATTTTTGCATCTGAAAAAGAAGGGTTTTCATAAGTATTTTATGAAGAATGTACTGTATGATTTTTTAACTAGTAATACTTGCTTTATTCCCACAGGGTCAAGTGGAAGTGGGCGTGGCATATGGCACGCAAGACCGATTCTCGGAGCAAGCGGTTATTCGATTGGTGACTATGGCATTAAACCGTACGGAAGGAAGACCACAGATACGTTGGGATGACGATATCAAGAGGACAGCGGGAAGGCAGTGGCTCCAAATCGTACAAGAGTGGTACGTCGAAGGTAATCTACACCCGAAGAGTCTAGACAGACTAAAAAGAGAGAGAGAGAGAGAATACTTGCTTCGGATTTTGTTATGGCGCTGTATTCTGTTTTCTTAAATTAAAACATTTAAGGGAAATATTTGGCCCCTATTACGAAAATAGGGGCTAAAGTTAGACATCATCATAGACAGCCTTTACCAGGCCACTGCTGGAAATAGACCTTTCCATAGAAAGGAGGTTTTGGCGTACTACATATATGTTGCTGACTAGACGGGTTGGCATAGGATTTGTTGAAAGTTTGTGGTCAGGGCGGCAGCACGGGACCCTTTCCGTCCGGCTGACGCAGGTGCTTTCCGGGCACGGTTGCTTCGGAAAGTATCTGTACTCGGTCGCTAGGAGGGAATCGAGTCCCGCCTGCCACCACTGCGACTGCAGTGAGGATTCGGCCCAGCACACGCTGGCGGTCTGCCCCGCATGGGCGACGCAGCGCCTCGGAGCAGATCTCTCGCTACCGGCCGTAATTCGCTCCATGGCCGGTAGCGACAGTTGTTTTACCGCGGTCGCAACCTTCTGCGAGGAGGTAATCTCGCAGAAGGAGGCGGCGGAGAAGGCCCGGGAGGACGACCGCGACCGGGAGGCGCGCTTTCCTGCGCCTCATGCCGCCCTGAGTGTGGCCGCGGGTGGACGGGATGGGTTCTACCCTCCACCCGCATTAGTTGGCCAGCCGCGAGGGGGCGGCGTCCTCGTGTGCCGGACGTCGCCTAAAGAGAGGAAAAATTTTGAGACGGAGCCCGCAACAGGAGCGGGCCGGCGCTGGGAGGGGTCCAGAAGGCGATAACTACCTGGACCCCTCCTAAACTGGAAGCGCAAAGAGGGCACACCGTGTGGTTTTAGTCGGTTCGAGTCCGACACACCGCCCCGCCGAACGAGAGCCCCGGCGGGGTGACGGTCCGAGGGGATTTCCACACGTTAAAAAAAAAAAACAAAAAAAAAGGATTTGTTGTAAGTTTCCTTTCCGTGCTGTTGTCCTGCGTTTGCTCCTTTGATTGGCTCTTACGACACCCACGGAATGAATAGGAGAGTTGACACTTTGTATTATTAATCCATCACCACACGGACTAAAGTTACAGTTGGAAAAATATGTATGGATTCTTATCACGAAGAGAAAATTTATACACAGACATTGTTGGAGATGTAGGTTCTGGAAAATCCAATAATATCATAATTTCTCGATCCAAGCAGCCCGTACTTACCGTTTGTGTTTTATCGTGTAACGTCTTTACTAATTTCTTTGCAGTGTCAACTACCTTCTGTGGGTTGGCTAAAGCTTCTGGCAGTGCTTCATTTACTTCCTCCTGATATATCTTGTCATAGTCCAGGGTACTAAAATAAAAGAAACAGTAATTATATTTACATAAAACAGGATTTTTTTCAGGAATCGTTAGTGAAAATTCTAATGGTTCGAAACGACGCTACAAGTTTTAGAGGATTACTTTCTATATTTTCAGAAAACAAATGAATTTGTAGTATTAAAAATATTATTTACTTTCTTTCCTTGCTTGTTGTTATTTAATTTCAAAGCCCTAAGGGTTAACCCCTTAGGGGTTCGAAATTATACCTTACACCTAAACATCGACGTCCTATAAAGAGTGTAAATCATAAAAATTAAGTTTATTATTTACTTACACGCAACTTCGCGCCATTAAGTTAGCAATATCGAAAATAACATGGGTGATTTCTGCATAAGAACGCCTGGAGTCGTTTAGGGGTGGTATGTGCCCATCCATTGACCTGAATACAATGCAGAAGTATAATAAATACGGGATAAAACAGAACAAAAAAATTGCATATAAATAAACAATCTGTAGGTAATGTGTCGGGTTATCGATCATTTAAACTAATACGTTTTTTCTAAATCAAATCAAATAATTTATTTAATGGGTATCCAATAAGGGTGTTTCTCATTTTTCGTGCAAATTAGGCGTCCATTGCAAAAATCTTAATTTTTTCAATAAATATCTATGATTCTTTTAAATCAAATCATATGTTATAAAATTGTGCTTATATGCATGTAACATTTACTGTTCCACATAGCTTATTTAAAGTGTTATACGTAAAAAACTTTGCTAAATCTCATTTACTTCGGTGTCCACTTGCTATTCTGCCTATTAAATTTGTATTTAAACCTAAAATATAAATATCAAACCTTAACAAAGTAATAATTTTAAGAAACTGTATTAATAAGAGCAACGTTTGAACTTAAAATAATTAATATTAACTCAACAATACACTGAAATTTTATTTTATATATGTTTAGCACATTTTTTTTCTGATAACCATCGGTTCGTAAGAAAGTGTAAATTGCAGTCTGGGTTTGCCCTTAAATGCTTCTTTGCTGTTACCATACCCCGCGCACATCTCTCATTTGGCTGGCAAACATCGTAGCAGGTGCATGCTTGTTCGTGGAAAAAAAATATTTTCGTTTAGAGTTTTGCGGGAGGTGATTATTCTGGAATCGTACTCTTTCCTATCGTCCACACTATTAAGTGAGTATTTATGATTTTATTCAGTGTGCAGCTAATTTTAAATTTTAATAGATACCTTTGTCGTTTAAAATATGCATTAGGTCTGTTACTTTGATATTTTTTGGGAAACTATGGATAAAGTATTCAAACCTCATTACCTTCTTTCTCAGTGCCTTCGTTTACCGTCGTTTTTTTGAGCGATGGTGATGAGATTAATACGATGGCAATTAGAATGTATTTAAGGTTAGTTCATTTTTATTTGCTATTTTCTTTTTGCAAAATTATGTTTGCTAACTGGCTAAGCAAAAATTTACAATTATTATAATTTAAAAAAATAAAGCATAATGAAAATAAATAAAGCAAATAAAACCTTACTTCTATAGATCGCTAAGGATGCCAAAGAAAACCAAACAAACATTAGAGCAGAAACGAGAGCGAGATCGACTACAAAAAAAAGTAAATAGGCAGAAATAAAGTAAGACCCCGAAAAGTATGCAAAAGAGAAAGCAAAAGAACGAGTAAGATATCTTAAAAGAAAAGAACAGAAAATATACAAAGCGCAGCAGATATGACACCGAGACAGTTAAGAGTTCAAAGAAAAACATGGAGTTAATTAGAAACGTCACTACGAAAAGAAAAAGAAAGAAAAAGTTATACAACAGCTATTACTAGAGAATTCTCCAATAAATAGTGACATTGAAGTAATCTCAGCGAAACAAGATCCTCTCGCTAGACCAACTGTAAGCCCATTACCAAGTTCTTCCTTAAATTGTTTGGGTTCCGGTAACCATAACTCTTGTCAACAGTGCCTAAAAAAGAATGTCCTTCTAAGAAAGCTTCGCTACCGATATAGAAAAGAAATCGGCATTTTGAAACAAGACATAGAAAAAATGAAAAAAACAGAAAGACGCCATTAGAAAAATGTTTTATAGAGTAATGAAAAATGAGAAGAAAAATGCAAATATAACGGCTGAAGAAAAAATAGAATATTTGGTACAAAATAAAGGCATTGAAAAACGTGAAGAAATGAAAAAGAAACTAATGTTTAGCGAAATCCTTAGAAGTAGTGTTCAAAAAGGGTATACTTACGTGTTTGAAAAAAAAAAGAAAAAAAAGAGTTTTCTAATGTGGTAATGGCGGAGACAGAAAAAAAATTAAAAATATAAGCTCTTGACACAAACACATAAGAGTGAGAACTTAACAGAGCAATTAATTTTGGAGTTTTTCGATGATGACGCAGTAACTAGAATTGCAGCTGATAAAAGAGAATACATTACTAGAAACAAAATAAGAAAGCAGAAAAGATACTTAACAGACACATTAACTAATCTTTGCAAGAAGTTTATGCATAATTCAAATGTCATCAAACCTTTTGTAAATATCGTCCATTTTGGGTTTTATACCTAAAGGAATCAAGCAGAAATATGTGTGCTTGCAAAGTTCACGTTAATGTTGGTTTGTTGACAAAACGAAACATTATATTGCAAAATTTAAAAACTCTCGTTGGCTATATGAAACACTGCACTAATATTTTAACTCAGTATAGAAATATTAAAGAGCTTAAAAATAATCTTAATCCATAAGTGATTCATGTTGACTTTAGTGAGAACTACTGCGTAAAATATAACGAGGAAATGCAGAGTTTTCATTGTGGTGGAAGTAGGATGCAGTTATCATTGCACACATGTGTTATCTATTTGATAGATCCAGAAGTTGGAATTCAAAAACAATATAGCTTTTGCACAGTAAGTGAATGTACCCAACACGATGCAGCAGCTGTCTGGGCACATTTGATACCGACTATATGTGATGGAGCTTTTAAGCCAGATTGACACAGTACATTTTGTTTCAGACAGTCCAACAAGTCAATATCGAAATCGTTTTATTTTTTATATGATCAGCCAGCTGTATTGCGATTTTCCGCAACTAAAATCTGTGACCTGGAACTTCTTTCAAGCTGGACATTGAAAAGGAGCACCAGACGGAGTTGGTGCTGTTCTCAAAAGAACAGCAGATCAAGTAGTTCGTTTTGGCAGTGACGTGAACTCCTTAGAAACATTCCTAGCCTGTCTTATACCTAGAGTAAAGATCAAGATACGTATTGTAACAAGATATGACATTGAAACAAGAAATTTTCCAACAAACTTAAAAGCCGCCAAAGGTACAATGATGGTACACTAAGCTCTTTGGGCATTTCTAAAATTACTTTAAGAAAATTAAGTTGTTTTCTGTGTGACAAAGAAGTTACTTGCATTCACGGCAAACATATTGGATACTATGGAAATAAACACATTGGAAACTGGCTAGAATTGACGTCATCATAAAAAGGAATACTTTTTATGATGACGTCAATTCTAGCCAGTTTCAGAGTTTCATTGATTAGAATACAACACCAGAACTCATAAAAGAAATAAGCAACCCAGATTTTTCAATTACTCGTTCTGAACCATCAATCAGATTCGAAGATAAATTGCCAAATAGACCACTCACCAAAGGTTAAAATACTGTCGGATATAAATTTGACTGATTGAGAAAATAGAAATTTTTACATTAATAATGAAAATCTTGCTAAAAAAAAAAACAAATTAATAATAATTATCAAACCGACTGAAAAGTTTATTATGGGTAAGAGTAGTCATGAAAATTACACAAAAGAAAATAAAGACGAAATATATGAAAAGCAGAAGCAGAAATTACGAGTAATTGACTTTTGGAATTATGACACCGACAAAGAAGATACAAATCTGTGAAATGATTATAAGATTTTGTTAAGAGAGACTTTTCTTATTCTTGATCTCGGATTACCAAATATTAGTAATTAATATAAATATTTAGATAAATTAGATTTTGATTGGATTAATAAAGATTTTTTTTAAGGAAGGCATGGAGAAATGATAGTATAAATGTATTCAAGTGCTTTTTACTTAAATCTGAAATGTATAAACCCATCAATGTAAAATTATAGTAACACATTTGTAGATATAACTAATTAGTCAAATTGCTGCATCTCATTTTCTTATTTAATAATCTTTTTTTGCGTTTGTTTAACACCTAATTGAAGCTCTATCACCGCGATTGTGAATGATGTGTATAGTTTTAATTGGACTTCAGATTTGAAATTATACGCTGTTACTTATTACTGTGTAAGGCATGATCTGTTGTCTGTAACTGTACCAAATAAGTTAAAATAAAATAAAATAAATAAATAAATGGCCCATATTATGTTATGATCATTATTTCTATAGCAATTAGATTCTTGAATCATAAATATTAAAAATGCATCTTTGTATAACAAAATTTTGTGTCATTCCCTTCTGTGTATCTCAATTACCTTCGCACCCCTATTTCCCACAGCTAACGGCTCAAAATCATTCCCCTCCTTAACATTCTCATTACTATCTCATTCCAATTTTTGATATGCTAATATTTTAATTGTTTTTCACAAAAATAAGGTAGAAACAATAAAAGGTTGAAGAATTAACTATATAGTAATGAAATAAGAAAAAAAAAATAAGTTTTTTGACAATAATTTGAAATTTAGAATTTTCACTGAATTTGCACGAACTAGGCGAAACACCCATAAAAGTATTAATTACATATTCTAGACCATAATCGGCCCATTCTGGATGTCTAAAATATGTTTTCATACGCCTAACTTGACAAATGTGATAATATTGGAACAAACAAACAAACTTCATAATATTTAAAGTAAAATGTAAAACTATTAAGCGTAGAAATAATATATACATTAACAAAAAAGCATAACATCAACGCCTTAACATCATAATAACATTTATTGATTAGAATATCTATAATTTTTTTTTTTAATGATGCATTTTGAATTTTAATAATATAAGTCGGCAATTTATGATACAATTTAGGTGCCATACAAAATACACTTTTATTTAAATGTTGTTTTACTCGTGCTTGTGTGACTGTGTCTATTGATGTGCAGCGGTTTATAGGAATTTAAATTACTATTTACAAAAACAATAACTTCAAATATATACAAACATGGTAATGTTAATAATTTAAATGATTGAAAATGAGGTTTACAATAATCATACTTTTCAATTGAGACATCGCCTGAATACATTTCTTTTGGGATACAAAAGCAGTTTGCCTACCGGTAAAGTTTCCCCAATAAATTAACCCATACCTTAATGTTGAACTACATAAGTACACAGTAGAATGATTGACAGTTTTGGTTAACATGTGTAATGCATCACATTACATCACATCAACAGCCTTTAATAGTCCACTGCTGGACATAGGCCTCTCCTTAGAAAGGAGGTTTTGGCCTACTATACCACGCTGGCCAGACGGGTTGGTATAGGGATTGTATCAAGTTTTCCTTCTTTTTGCAGTGCTGGTGTCCTGCGTTGTTTTGCGCCCTTAGTCGCCTCTTACGACACCCACGGGATGAATTGGGGTAGTGACATTCCGTATTCTTAATCCGTCACGTCACGCATACGAAAATTTATTAAATTTAGAACATATATTCTCAACATGAGTCTTCCAATTAAGATTGTAGTCAATATTAAAACCTAAAAACTTTGCAACCTTGAATTTATCGACTTTTTGTCCACAATAACTTACATCTCCTTCAGGTTTGAAAGAATTATTAGTATTACGAAAAAAACATTACACTAATTTTATTAAAGTTTATAACAAGATAAAATGTTATTTTAAAGTAATTTTGTTGCAATTTTTTATTTTATTTTTTGATTTTGCCTCATGAAACAAAATTAATGCGTTAAATTTTTCGTCATTGACGACGCTACATTGGAATGATTGATGGTCAAAAAAATAAGGAGGAATTAAAATAAGGAGCCGCTTTCCTTCCGGGTGAAATCGATAAAATGCTATTGACAAACACAGAACTCTTCTAAATCTTAATCTTGAGTGCACTGTAAAATTACCTAATTTCTAAATGCGTTATGTATGTATGTGCAAGACGGATCGGATGTTACAGATAAGTATATTCCCTTGAGTTTGGGTTGATTTGATTCGTTTTGACTAATCCACTAGACTAGACTCGAAAATACTCGTAGATAATGAAGCCAGGAGGTTGATACTGAAATTCTTTAAAGCATCTTTATTTAGGTTTTACGAAACTATAATTATTTTAATTCACTTATGTCTTCTTTCTGACACAAAATCCTTGTCTGAATTATTTTACCTGGCTCATTCTCGTTTTCGTTTCCATCCAATCAAGACGTCTATGTTGCAATGAGGTACAAAGTTTATTTATTATGTATGATATATGTTTATTTTGTCATGTCAGAGTCATAATAATCAAGTATGCTTTTGATTGATTGAAATTAAGATCATATGATGTACTCACAAGATATTCTCTTCAAGTATTTCTACCGTATTTTTAGTCTCTCTATGAGCTTGGACATAGGAAGGTGCTGCCTTCAACCTGGTAACACCTGCGCTTGCATTTGCTAACAATGTCACGGCCAAAAGTAGGAGCAGGATCATGTTTGCTAGTAATAAATAGTATAAAATTTTATAGTAGCAGAAATATTCACTTACAGCAAAACATGCTTTAGCGTGATCTAGCGGTGGGTAGTCGAACATAGTAACAACTATTCCTGCATCACGTAATTAAATAATTTGCAATATGCAAAACCTTCCAACATTATAGGCACCGCTGTATTCCAGGCGTAATCACCTGACTTTATATGAGTCACCTGATGGAAAGTGACTACCGCCGCTCATTAAAACTTGCAACTCAGAAGTCACAAGCGTTGCAGGCTGTTTAGGTAAAGGCCACTTAGGCCTTCAAGTAAACAGAGTAGCTTTCTCGAAGGTTTGGAGGTCGTATCGGTCCAGAAATTCCGCAGGTGACAATTTTCTTCGAAAACTATTTGTACGATGGAAAAAGTTTGTTTAAAAATGGTGGGGATGGATGGTGGCGGAATGGTTCGACCGGTATTAGATTCGACAATTGGATTCGATCAGATAATTCCTAGATTTGATATCAGCGATAGAGAATGCATGGTGAACTACATCACAATTAAAATAAAAGAATATACAAGTTTTACCTGACATAAGTATTCAATATGTTGTATACTTCAACAATATGTAAATTATTGTACTTAGGGGGTTTATATCAGAATTTGTTAATACAGGATGAAATTGATCATAATATCGTCCATTGTTGAAAATTATTATTACTTTTATGATAATAATAAATAGGTTTCTGTGATTTGTCTCAGACATAGTAATTAGTGGGATAACTTTGTATTAAATCAAAAACAGTACGTAAATATTAAAATCAGTAACAAATAGTCAAATCATACAAAACAAGATAATATAATAGTAAAAAAAGAAGGTAAAATTCCTGCATTCCTGCGCAATGAATGCAACGTCACTGCTTCATTTCACACTATTAGTGGTCTAACCTTACTTTGCCATCTTACCATTGATTAGTATCGGGTCTAAACCCAGTCTCTGCACTACTCACATAATGAAGAGTGGTTCAAAAGAGGATATCGCCTTGCAGTAATATGTAATGATTAATTATGACTAGTCGTTCTAGTAAATTCAGACCTAAAATTGAAGATATTCAATATTATGATAAAGGAGAACAACACTTCCCTATACCAAAATCAAAACATTAAAAATAAACCTAATAGGAGGAACTTTCAGGAATAGGAGTTCCTTGGCAGGCTTGAAACTTTTAAGGTGAAAATCTAAGAAACACGCTTCTTCAACGTTTTGATATAGCTATATAGTGCATACCTACGTCACCAAAGGAACATTTGGGTAAAATTTCATGTTTCTAGACCCAGCGATGTCATATATATATATAAAAGAAGAAACCGAATATATAAGCAATAAAAAATTATGTAAAACGACTAGATAAATATATAGGTGACCAGTAATATGTTGACTTGGCACGGTACTAAAGTCTATACAATGAAAGTTCAAGTTATACTGAAATAAAACAAGTTATACTGAAATAAAACTAATGAAATAAAACAAGACATTGAAAGTAGTAGTAGTAAAGGAGTGATTATTGAAGGGGTGTCGTAAGAGCCAACTGAGGGAGCAAGCATCAAGCAAACGTAGGACAACAGCACTGCAAAAAGAAGGAAATCTTGAAACAAGCCCTATACCAACGCGTCAGGCCAGTGTGGAATAGTAGGGCAAAACCTCCTTTCTAAGTAGAGGCCTATGTCCAGCAGTGGACTATTAAATGCTGTTGTTGTTGATTATGATGATGATGATAATTATATCTTTTATTCAGAGCTTTTATATTGCGCCATTCGTGTTACTTAATCTTACATTATGCTACTTACTATGCATTTGATACAAAGCTAATAAACGTATTAGACGAAGTTATGAAAAATATAGAGAACCAAGTTATCGTAATCAAAGCAAAACTAATTTTATAAACAATGGATGTGATTTCACCCTGTTAATTAACAAAAGACACAGTTTGGATATAAATACATTCAATTTTATAATTTCTATATTGTTAACATTTTAACAACATATTAACAAACGCAGGTAAGATTTATTATTTTACTTAGAACTCATACAATGTCAGTTACGTAATCTATCTAATCTACCCGGGAAATCCGTTTAGTGTTCGCACATCTCCATTTTTCAAATACTCGAAAAACCAGATTCTGTATGGGACTAATCCCTCCCACATGCCAACTACTGTAACTCTTGTACACTAGGATCAATAACAGTGAACCACTAACACAAGAAGTAATGATATTCGAGAAATCCCAGGAAATGTTAAACTGTTCTGAGTGCAGCAACGAAAGTATATTAAGGAGTTGGAAATATAATTAATTCAATCTCTTCCATAGCAAAACGGGAACCAAAAATAAAGCAGAATAGGCAAACACTTTATTAAACAGAGAATCACCACGGGCATAAAAACGTTATAGGTCCTAAGTGAGCTATATTTGAGTCCTATAATATGTATAGCAAAATAACCCAAACGCACGGAAATTGTCCCCACCTCTGATGATGTCGTCTGTTAGAGATTCTGTATATGAACTATGCGTCTAAGAATTGCTTTAAATCACTGTCGCGTTTTTACACACTATATGGACAAGAATAACATAAAAAAAGGATTAACCGAATATTAACGTATTTAAGAATACTTATCATTGCGATAACGACTGGCCATGAGAAACCTAAGCGCTTGTCTTCGTTGAAGCGATTGTGTTCCCCGTGACCAGTCGTGTCATGACTTTTGAACACAAAGTGGGAATGTAGCGTTATCTATGGACTGGCCTGTTGGTCTAGTGTAGTCATTTGTTCTGTGTCTGGGTGTTCTTTATCTATAATATGTATGTATTTAGAAATATATAAGTATATTTATCAGCAGTCTGGTTACCATAGTACAGGCTCTGCCTAATTTGGGATCAGCCCGCCGTGTGTGAGGTGTGTGTGAAAATATTAAATATCATTGTCTTTGCTAGATGGCACTGTAGTATTACTATATTTGTAAATGTCGCTATTAATATTTCGTATTTTTTACCAGCAATGATGACCATGTTCATACTTTTGACCATTGTTTCGGTGATTCATGGAGGCATGAGCGCTCTCGTAGCGCCGCCTGCCTACGTCGAAACTCATAGAGAAGTCATCGCGGAGGGTAAAGCAATTGAAGACAATATCTTGTGAGTATTACTTGCCCATAATAAAAGTTATCATCTACTGTTAAATGTACGGAAATACATGTGTTATATTTAGTGATGTGCCGGATATCCGTATCCGTATCCGTATCCGCGGATATCCAAGTTAGAAGAGAGATCCGTAACCGTATCCGTATCCGTGACTTTTTTGGCGGATCTTTCAATACATATTACATAGATGAAATTCTATATAGGTGATTTTGTATTCACTGTAAAACTCTTAGGCATGTGTTTGTAACACTATAAACAGCAACTTTTTTTCTGGCCAACGTCAAAATGAAAAAAAAATGGCCCTCCATTCAAATGACCAATCAAATGTTGTTAGTTTGTATGGAGAGACAATTTTTTCTTTCGTTTTCGGTGTTAGTCCAGAAGAAAAGTTGTTGTTTATTATGTTACTAATATGCACTTCAGAGGTTTTCAGTAAATTTAAATTTAACCCTGAATAATGGTTATTAGGTAGCTATGATAAACTATTGAATTCTGTTCAGATTGCTTTTTATTTCTTAAAACAAATATTTGGTACCTTTGTATTGCAATCATTTATCGTACTGTATCAACTAGGCAGGTCGTAGGTACTGAAAGAGCTATCTTTATAATGAGATCAATCAAACATCTTTGTATTAGCTTATTAAAGTAATGAAATATTTAAATATCAACGGCAAAGCGTCAAGTGGCGACAACTATCAAGGTCACGGGCTCCGATTAAGTAAGAAACTTAAGATCCGTATCCGTATCCGTATCCGCGGATCTTGAGACCAAATATCCGTATCCGGATCCGTATCCGCGGATATACTTTGTTAACGATCCGGCACATCACTAGTTATATTGGCCATATAATTATTATATTTGTATGGTGTTTCAGCATTGTTGTTTTTCAATCTAAAAGCTATAATATTTTTAATACACCTACTTCCTATTTTATTTTCCTCTTTAAGAAAGCCTCAATATTATGTATTTTCTGAATAACACTTAAATAAATAAATGAGATTAATAATCATTTACATATTTTGCATAACTAAAATTTAAGCCATCAAATGTGTCATGGCCAGATCTTAGAATTGACATATTTAAAATATATGCCATCATTTTATGAAATGGGCATATTTCATAATATATAATCTCTACACGTTAGTTTATTTTGTTCTGACGTCAACATGTTCTTTTCAATATTCATAATAATCCGGCAAAAAGCGAGTGACAGCTGTCCCAGTGTATGGTTGCGTAAAAAAATTAAAGTCTACAGAATAATATTAGTCTGAAGCCTCGATCAGATATGCAGAGACTCGCCAAATGCCGATGTATCGCCGCGTGACGAGTACTCGGTGTTTTGTTCTTCAAATATTGAGCATACTCGTATATGCAGACTACGTAACCCCAGAGATGGTATGAAGGTATAGGCAATATAATATAGTCATTTGTAGCATATAGTGGGCATAAAGTCCGCCGATGTACATAAGTGCATAAAGTTGTTTAAATAAATATAGGTGTCATCATCATCATCAACAGCCTTTAAAATTCAGCTGCTGAACAAAGGCCTATCCTCAGAAAGGGGGTTTTGGCCTATCACACCACGCTGGCCAGACGGGTTGGTATAGGGTTGGTTTCAAGTTTTCCTTCTCTTTGTTGTCTTCAAGTTTGCTTGCTCAGCTCTTACGACACACATGGGATGAATAGGGATGGTGACACTCCTTATTCTTAATCCGTCACCACGCGAAGTAATAGGTGAGGCAACATTTATACAAATAGCACATATATAATAATATAGGTGTTGGCTATAATCGCAGGGAAAATTAAGGGTGCTATTTGGGCTATAATGACGTTGACGATATAGAAAAAAAAAACTTTTTCAATTTATTAATTTGTTTCACAGAACTGCCATTTTTGTAAACATAAGGGGCGAAAGAGCAGACTGGTCACCTGATGGTTTGTGACAATTTCGCCCATAACCATCAGAGTGCTTAGCCGTTTTTTGATACCCCAGAATCAGAAGGTGTTTTGGCTCTAGTACCCACACTCTCTTGGTGAAAAGCTACGATACAGTTATTTAATAGCAGTCTATTGTGAGGCCATGGTATCGCTCAGGTCTAGCTGGTCTAATTCCAGGTTCCAGGGTTCCTAATGGTTAAAACAACACTGTATGTTACATTTGTGTTATATTTAGATCGATGATTAACCACATACCGCTCCTGAACGACTCCAGACGACATTTTGCTGAACTTGTACATGTTATCTATGTAGCAGCCTACGAAACTGGACGCAGTTGTATGTAAGTATAAAATAAAAAAAATAATATTTAAAAAAAAACAGTCCCACTCCGGGAGTGCCGACAGAAGTAAAACTTATATACAGAGGTGACGGTAACAGTAACGGTAACGCCTAAAAAAGTTTTTACTTCAAAAATTAAGTAATCCCTTTCTTTACTTTATATTCGTATGGTTAAGGGACAAACAAGCAGACGGTTGCCTGTTGGTAAGTGGCTACCGCAACCCATGGACTCCTGCAACTGAAGAAACCTAAGTGCGTTGCAACCACTAGATGGTGCAACTGAGTGTCTAGAGCTTCGGCCAGCAACCAGCATCATATATGTATATCAACGTTGGATGTTGATCTCAATCTATATTTTTAATTTAATTGGAACGAAGTTCCTTATCGCGCGTTGTGAAAGGGGCGAGACGGAAAAAATTCTCACGAAAAGTTGTAACGACACTTTTTTATGTCAGTCATTCAGCGCCATCTATCGAATAGATAGGAAATCATTACTTTTCATCTCAGTATTTATTTTGAATTGTCACTTGTCAGTCATTCAGCGCCATCTATCGAATAGATAGGAAATCATTTCTCAAGGAGATTTTACCAATGTATAAATTGTTTTAATTAGAAACCAACTGAAAAATATGTAGGTAATAGCCGCTTTCATAGATTGCGTTGTAATTAAAATCGTGTCGAATCAGTTTTACTCGATCGTCACAACTTCGTTCCTATCGGGTGTCCCACGACACCACACGGCTTTTTTTTTATTTTTTTTATTTAGTTAATTATAATTACAGACAAATAATTTTGAGATGAACACGATCATTTCTTCTGCGCTTGGATGTTGTTTATCTATTACACTTATGTATTTAATAATATATGAGTATTTTCATCAGCTGTCTTGTTACCATAGCATACCTGATTATGAAAATTAAGATCAGATGGCCTTATTAAACTAATTGACACGGCAATTTTTACCTTCTATAATTTTTTATTGTAGACATTTTTTCTAAAGGACCAAAAAACTGTTCCTCGTTCCTTGTGTGTTAGCAGTGTTTACTGACAAATGATGTTAGCGCACACCAGACAATGGTTCCCGAAAATGATATATGGACTGCACCTGACTCGTTGGCACATAGACGAAACGGCATTAGCACCGAAACCTATTTTCTTTTTCACTGATTGCTTATATTTAACTGTTGTAAAATAATTAATATTATATCACGAGGGTAACTAAAATTTAAACATTGTCAATTTACCACACCTACAGAAAGTTATTTAAGTTAAGTAACAAAATTGATATGTGCCTGTTTCTTTTATTTCAGTCCAATTGACTATAATCAAATAATTGAAGAAGCATCAGTGGAAGCTTTGAGCAAACCAGAGAAGGTAATTAAAACCGTGAAGAAGGTTTACGAAGACTTGGACTCAAAAACAAAAACGGTTTGTATCATTCACAAATGAATATTATTCTTCTAACACATGTTTTGTAAACTTTATAGTTTCAAAATCATTTAACTTAGAAGCAATCATTGATTGTATTTGTTGCGAGTATAATATGTATTGAAAGCAATATATGTAAATAAAGATAATTTATTTACTGAATACATAATGTCGTGCTTAGACTACCAGCGATGAACCTGTTTGCAAATGAATTACTAAAGCGAAGTGTGGGTTAGCGAAGGGGGTTTAGAATCGTAAAAAATGTGTCATGTAAACGTACCTATACACGTTTTATTAGACCATTTACAAATTTTTCATCACACATCATCAACAGCCTTTAATAGTCCACTGCTGGAGATAGGCCAATCCTTAGAAAAGAGGTTTTTTGGCCTACTATACCACGCTGGCCAGACGCGTTGGTGTAGGGCTTGTTTCAAGATTTCCTTCTTTTTGCAGTGCTGTTGTCCTACGTTTGCTTGCTGCTTGCTCCCTCAGTTGGCTCTTACGACACACCTTCTATAATCACTCCTTTTTAAAATACTATAACTGGGACTGCTTTTGGGTTGGTATAGGGTTTGTGTCAAGTTTTCCTTCTTTTTGCAGTGCTGTTGTGGTGTCTTACGACACCCACGGGATGAATTGGGGTAGTGACATTCCGTATTCTTAATCCGTCACTACACGGACAAATGATTATTATAATAAAATAGTAAAAGCAAAATAATTTTTCATTAAAAATTCATCCACTGACACTTGACATTAACTTGAAACATCTTATATACGGCCGTCTGATAGGAAAACAGACTGAGCCTGTAATATCATCATACTGCAGATAAATATGCCTATATATTTCTAAATACATTAAAATAATACCTAAACTACAACTACAAAGATCAAATGATGATCATTTGTTCTTTGTAGTTGTAGTTTATGTTCATCACACAATTATTGCCCCTTGGTGGGAATTCAACCCACGACCTCTGACTTAGCAATGAGCATCGCTAACCACTATTCAACATAACTGTCAAAATTTAAAATAAAACAACGCTTTTACTCCATATTAAACTTTAAGAAAAGCCAAGAGACTATTCATCTTGAGTTACCGGACGACACTACGGTAATCGGTGACAGATCGGTTTGAGTTTTCTTCTACTCTTATCTTAACATCGAGCCCCCGACATGTGACCGTAATCCCACTTACGATAAACATTTTGTTTATAATATGCCTACTTGCACAGGTCTGTGTTTAAACATGTTTGATGTTATTAGTTTGGACCATTTTCTATTGGAATATGTGAAATTTATTACATACTAACATACACATACTCATAAAGATCTTTTTTTTCAGTTACAAGAGTTGATAGAAACCATCATGACTATTAAATTAGACGATGTATTTGCCAATTCGATGATCGATTTAATCGTGAATGCTGCACCAGAGAAATATGCGGAGGAGGCCAAATTACACTTAATTTGTGGTAAATCTGCCAATAAATTCAATAAAAAGAAAGATCTATTTAACAAATTATCCAAAGAGCTGGATACACACAAATTCGTCGTAACAGAATTTGATACGCTCATGGATTTAGTCTATGCATCTGCCGACGTCAGTAGAATATTGTACCCCTTCCCTAACCTCAAGTGTTAAAAACACAAAAGTCTGTGTAACAAAAAAATTTTGCGAAATATATATTAAATGCATGCATCTAAAACCGTTTTTAATTATGGTGACCTAATAGTAAGTAACTAGCCACCACCAATTCAAGGGACTTCAGTACTTTGATAGTAAGTACACCCATGGACACTTACAACTTAAGGGACTCAAGTACATTGCCGCCCTTTAAGTGTTCTTTTTCCCTGGAATGGAAGGAGGGGAGGTTGGCATGCGGTAACCTCACCCGGTGATAACCCAATATTAAAAAACAGTATAAAGCTCAATCATGGTATATTTGCTGTAATTTTCTGAGGAGTTGGCTATCCCCCAGACTACTTGATGCAGCAGCAAGTTCCGGGTTACCATGTCGTGGAAATATCATTAAATTGGATTCGTGGGTTTTAGTGAGATCCTTTCATCACTCGCAGATACACAGGTTAAACTTATAACAACCCTCCATTTCCGTCGGGGATTAAAAAGCAAATGACTGATTTCTTAACACTAATTTTTAGAGCGGTGGTACGAGTATCTTATTGTTTGCCATACATATTTCGTTATTACAGTGGACCACATTGGGATGTAGTGGAATTCTAGGAGCTTTGTGTATACTTGGTTTAACTAGAAAAAGATGAAAATTGAAAACATTTTTGTTATTTAGTTTTTCTTCAGAAAATGTTTGTCTTAGTGTAAGTGTATATTTTGAAACATCAACATGAATTTTTGACATCACATATGACTTTCTTTAGAAAGGAGGTTTTGGCTTCTATACCACAATGGCCAGACTGGTTGGTATTGGGGTTTGTTTTGATTTCCTTTTCTTTGCAGTGCTATTGTCCTGCAAAGTTTGCTGCATTGAATTTTTATTTTTCAAAATCTCATGTAAAATATTGGTGTTATCGGTCGGTTTTCTAAACCGATTAAAATTGTGACTTTATTGCAAGGGACTCGGCGTTCCTTTTAAGGGAGCAATATACATTTAAGAGACATTGAGTGTAAACTATAAGGGGTATTTTTTTTATTTTAGTGATGGGACAGGGTTGGGACGTTGATCGATAAAATGGTTTGATGATCTGAATTATTTATTTTATTTATGGAGTTTACTCCTTAAGAATCGATATTCATAGGCGCCCATTATGAAAAAAATATGAAGACTAAAATTTAGTGATCGGATTACAGGATTACTTCCTTATGTTTTTTGTACGCACCGTGCGCACCTTTCACATGTGTGTGTATAACTTGCATACTTGTGTGCAGCCGCATCGTTCCTAAGAAGTAAAGTCCAGTCGTGCGTCGGAGCTGACACACGTTGGCAGAAAGCCTGGCATTTGGAGCAGAGGCGTGACCTTCTAGTGGCCATCGGAGTGGGAGTCCTTTCGCTCGGTAATATGAGCGAGAGATGGAACTCCGCCGTCTCCTTCTGCGAGCAAGTTATGCTTGCGAAAGAGATGGCGGAGCGGGACCGGAGAGGTTTAGAACTCTCCCTACCCGCCAGGCCCGGGAACGGGCCAGGTACCACAGACGATTGCACCTATAAGCTGTCTACGTATAAATTGGCATACATTAAGTACAAATACCTAATAGCTCATTAGAATATGTTTTTTTTTACTTATCAATCCCTTGTTTTCATAATTTGGCTGAATGGCATCAGTTTGCTAAAATCTTGGGTTTTAGATTCGGGTTTTAAAAAAAAGCATAGATTCGGACCTGTTCACATCACACATCACTGGCCATCACTGGCCAGCGTGGTATAGTAGGCCAAGACCTCCTTTCTAAGGAGAGGCTTATGTCCAGCAGTGGACTATTATAGGCTGTTGATGATGATGATCATCAAGTATAAAATTGCCGATTTGTACTGAAAAATTGAAGCTCAATTTTTTCCAAGATGTAACATCTTTATTTAATCAAAACATTTACTCTCATTTTCTATACATTGCTGCCATCTAAACGGAAGTTCATTTATGCCTTTACGATAGAACTCTGAGTATTTAGATTCGACAAATGTTTATCAAGTAGAAAACTTTCCAAATTACGAAAAAAATGGCAGTCCATTTTAGCAAGGACTGGCGAGTACTGAGGATGACGTTTCTAACTTTAGCTCCTGTAGAGTTACAACGGTTTCTCGTGCAGTGTGAGGAATTGCGTTATCATGGAGCAATAACGATGAAGCTCGATTCACCAGTCGGTGCTGTTTCACTGCCAGTTTCGCCATCATTGTTTGAAGTTCGCCACAGTAAACATCTGCTGTTATTGCCTGACCAGACCTGAGAAAGCTATAGTATTTTAAGTAATGAGTAAAAGGGACATTTAAAAAAAACATCAACGGGTGCTTAATTGTTATTATTTATTAGTTATTACTTTGCACCCTTAAATCACCAGTATAAGTTGAATTCCTGTGCATTTAAGATAGGTTAAGAATATAATTTTCTTACCGATAAAATGTTATGCCATCTTTCTGATAACTGGATGTCTTACCTGACACGCAACACCATTCCACTGTACAGGAAGCCATTTCTAGTATATTTTGATATAAAACTATTTTAAACTGTCAAGAACTCGGACGTGCCTACGGATCACAAACTTGGTCGTTACTACTATTAAGACGTATTAAGTTAAGTTGTAGTTATTAAAAATATCTACAAAATGAGACTTGGTGCGTTCCAATTGTTTTTTTTAGAACATGCAAAAAACTGCTTAATTTCGTTGTTTTTTGAATATTTTTAAATAAACAATTATAAATGTAAGTTAATAATATAATCAAGAGCCTATACTAGTCCACTGCTGGACATAGGCCTCTCCTTAGAAAGGAGGTTTTGGCCTACTATAACACGCTGGCCAGACGGGTTGGTATAGGGTTTATTTCAAGTTTTCCTTCTCTTTGCAGTGCTGTTGTCCTGCTTAGTTTGCTCCCTTAGTCGGCTCTTACGACACCCACCCATAATATAATAATAATATAATAATAAAAAGTTATTCCACTAATTAATGTGTTTAATAGAACAAATCATAAAATCCTATTTATTATTATCATCAAAGCAAAACAAATTTTTCAACAATGGACGTATTTTAATCGATTTCATCCTGCGTTAAGAATTCTGCTATAAAAGCCCTCAGTACAAAAATTTACATATTGTCGAAGTATACGACATTTTGAATACTAGCGTTAGGTAAAACTTGCGTTTTTTTTTATTTACATTGCGTATAGATGTAGGTTTACTCGGTATTCTCTATCTCTTATATCATGAGGAGTGCTCCGAGGAATTGTTCAGACTAGTACCAACCGCAGCTAGCCGCCGCCCACCGTTCTGCCTTGCAAAAACAATCAAAAGCTTTCTAAGAAACATTTTCCCTTGCACAACCAATCTTTAGAACAAATGATCAAAAACGTATTTCTGGATCGATACGAATTTAGAATCTTCAAACAGAGTACTTCCACCTAAAAAGCCCGCAACGTGCTAGTGAGTACTGAGTTGCAAGTATCAATTAGCGTTGTTTGTCACTTTCTATAAATTGACGGATCGTTTGCCCCAAATGTTATTAATAAAAATATGTTTTGCTGTAACTTTGAAAATTACTAATGTTATAATCTTTTATTCACTTTTTTTACCAGCAAACATGATCCTGTTCCTACTTTTGCCTGTGATGTCGTTGGCAAGTAGAAGCACAGGTGTTTCCACATTGATTCCACCCCCTCTCTATGTCGAATCTTATAGAGAAATTACAAACGCTGATCAAATAATTCAAGACAATATCTTGTGAGTACTACATAGTTAATATTATTTCACAAACGTATACTCGATTATTACAACTTTGACTTGAAAAAATGAATAGGTGTATCATCAAATTCATTACAAATAAATTAAGCACCCATACTGAAACCGTCTTGATTGAGTTAAAACGAAAATGAGTTGGCCCAGTAAAACGATTCATACTGTTACGAGCGTGGCATACAATAAATAAAAGTTGTCGGTTAATTACTTTGATTGCACTGTAATTACAAACACTCACTATTACAAGAAACAAGTGTATAACTCGTTAGTCACACTAGAAATTCGCTTTGATATTAATTCGTTGTAAAACGAAACTGCCCCGTATGGCCAACACTCTCCGCTGTTATACTCGTAGTGCTATCGAAATTACTAGACTAATCCCGAATATCCGAATACCCGAATATCAGATCTTCCAGACAGAACCACGTACAATAAGGCATCTAGAATTTTCTATAGTTTTCTGATATTCACCACTAGATGGCACTGCAAGCAAGTTACTTGATACTAGATAGCGCTGTCCTCCAGACACAATACAAGAACATCTCAATCCTATGGCGTAACAATACAAATATTTTGTGTCAGAAAGAAGACGCAAGTAAATGATAATAATTATAGTTTAGAAAAACTAAAATAAAAACGCTTTAAAGCGTTCCAGTATAGACAATACTGCTGAACCAGTCGTGAATTTTCTATAACGTAATTCCATAAATTACGTTATAGAAAATGAAGTTTCGATGGCTTACACATTGGTTTTGGCCAAGGCTTAAATACTCGTAGTAATTTATTAAAATAAAAAATATTAAAATATCTTAATCTTTTATAACACAACTTCAATATTATTTTTCTGAAGAAACTTTATGCAATCTTAAATTTATAGCATTATATTTATTTATTTTAAGACAATACAAATATTAAAATAATGTAATCCTTCAATTATACGTAAACGCTGTGTGACACGTTACCTACAGATTGTTATTTTTTATGCAAATTTGATGTTCTGTTTTACCCCGTATTTATTATACTTCGGTATTGTATTCAGGTCAATGGATGGGCACATACCACTCCTTAACGACTCCAGGCGTTCTTATGCAGAAATCACCCATGTTATTTTCAATATTGCTAACATAATTGCACACAGTTGCTTGTAAGTATACATGTAAATTTTTATGAACTTCTTTAGTGAAAAACAATTTTTCTTTTTTATGTATTTCCTATTTCATTTATTTCAGTCGCCCAGTCTACGAGAATATCTATCAGGATATTATAAATTATACCCTAACTGAGGCTTTAGGGCAGCCACAGGAAGTAGTTGAAACTGCAAAAGAATTGTTTACTACTTTGGATGATAAAACACTAAAAGTAAGTACATTTTGGTTAGACGTGCTCGGTTTCAAAAAGAGAGGTAGGAGAAAGAAAGATAATGGTGGGTAAGCCATATTGTTTATATGAATGATAGCATCCCGATTCGATTTTCAAATTCCCAGAAACGGAAAATAGCGCCAAATAAAATCCAAAGCAAGTTATAATATTTGAAAAAAAGTTATACAATCTTCATTACACACGCCTTTTTTTTCAGATTCAAAAGTTGATAATTGAAATTACTAAAGCAGAAAGTAACGATGTTGTTGCCGATGCATTAATTAACAAAATCATAACTAATGACCCAAAGGAATATAAGTTAGAGGCTGAAGTATTATTAGCTGCTGGTGCATCTGCCAAAAAATTCAATGAAATGAAGGACACATTTCATGACGTAGCAAAATCATCGGAATCACATAAATACATCATAAGAGGTACACAGGAGCTGAAAGCACTTATCTTATCACTGACTTCTGCTATTCATCTGATAAAAACGGACTCTATTAAATGCTAAAAATGTCACATTTCACAAGAGTTTCTTCAACGAAAATGAAATTTTTGAAAAAATAATATTATGCATATCGCACCCTCGGTGCAACACAGTCACAACAGGTCATGTTGTAATTTTACAGGAACGGACTTTTAAGTTTTTTTTCGATCAATTTTCCTTTTTTCTAGATTACTACCTACAGCAGCCGGGATATCTCATTAAAATTATATTATTTGTTCTTTTAACTACAGTATCATATAAAAAGATTTCTTTGATTTCATTAGAAAATTGAAAAAAAGGAAACAAAAAAAAAAGTCGTAACTTGTGACTATGTCGCACCAGGTACAAATATAATTTAATTATTTGAGCGTTATAATGGCACTTTGTTTTTTTACTTTAAGCTGGTGTAGCTCCAAGTCACGACTGACTCATGCGGGCGCGGGGTCACTACTTACTAATCATACTCTGTTCTCCCAATATTCGTCGAAAAAGTAGCAAGAACCACAAAGGCACTAATGCCATCTATCGACATATTCAAATACTTTCGCGGCTGTCTTTAATTTCCCAAACGAAGAAATGGTTTATAGACAATTTGGCATACTTTAGTCATTTTGGCAATTTTGCCTACTTGTGACTTTGTTGCACCGAGGGTGCGATATATTGAATAGTTTAATTTTTTATTTACCACTAGACTTTTCTTAATGCTATAGGGCGCAAATGAGCAGATGGGTTATTTGATAGTAAGTGACTACCACCAAAACTCATAAGAGCGTCACTACACTTTTGGGTGCCCCCCCCCCCCCCCCCCCTCCCCATACATCCAGAGGCCTCCGATAACCTCTCTCATTATTTTGAGTTACTTATAGCTGTGGGAGTACTATTCTTCGACACGAGTGGGCCAATAATTATCCCCTCATCCAACAGTGTCCATGGGCGTTGGTTACTTATATGCTACTTATATGTATGACGTAGTCTGGAGCCGAACTGCTGAGTCTCTTCACTCTGGCTAATGGTAAATTGGTAATTTGCACACTGGGTCACCTCACAATAGTTACAGGTTAATGGTAATTCAAATGGTACACTAAGCCACTTTATGGTTAATGGTTTATGGCGGTATAATTGCGGTAACATACTCTCAAGATGCCGTGATACGATCTTTGCCGAATGTCTACCTATGGCCGTCAGGACAAAAGAAATTAACGTGTAGAGATTATAATAATATGTATTATGAAATACGCCTATTTCATAAAATGTTAACACATATTTTGAATTTGTAAATTCTAAGATCTGGCCATGACATATATTTGATTTCATAATTTTTAGTTAAGAAAAATATATGAATGATTATTATTTTTATCAGCAAATGTATAAAACTGCGGCTTATTTAATGACGAAAAGAAAATAGGAAGTAAGTAGACTGAGAATATTTTAGTTGCTTAAAAATCAAACGAACAATGTTCAAAAGCTATGCAAGCAATACTATTTTTATATTTAACAATAGCTGATAAACTATTGGATAAGTAATACTCACAAAACATTTTCTTGAATTGCTTTTACGACCGCGATAATTTCTCTATGAGTTGCGAGGTAGGAAGGCGGTGGTCTAAGAGCGCAGATGCCTCCATGAATCACCGAAACAATGACCAAAAGTATGAAAATGGACATTATTGCTGTTAAAAAATACGAAATATTAATAGCGACACATTAAAACATATACATGCCATTACAGCCACAAACTACAATGTCATCTAGCGAAGACGAATCGATCGACGCGCTGAACCTGCAATACATGAAATTAGTATCTATTAGTAAATTAGTCATTATTGATTAGTAGTTAACATATTCGGATAATCATTTTTTGAGTTTCCTTCTATACATAGTTTGTAAAGAACGCGACAGTCATTTAGAACAGTTCAATCTCTCACAATCTTTGAGGATCCTGTGTCCTTTAACCTAAATTTCTATGCTCTTTGGGCGATTCTGCAATAGGTATTTTAGAAATCAAACATAGCTTACTTAGGAGCCGTAATGTTTTTGTGTCCGCCGTGCTTCTCTGTTTAATAGGGTGTATAGGTACCTATTTTGCTTTATTTTTTATTGCCCGCTTTGCTGAGGGGGGACGTTTTTTTATTATATTCATAACTCCTCCAATTAATTTCCGTGTTTTTTAATATATCCTAGTAGCATGCACATGCTCAGAATTTAATAAAATTATAATTTAAGATAAATTTAAGGGTCACTTTACTTGCATTCGACACGCCTGGCCTTTTAAACCAATATTTTTTAGCTAAATTAAAGTGACAAATATTGCATTGGTATAATAGGTATTGCAGAATTAATAGGTTTTCAAGGAAAGGTGGCCTCATATTTTAGTGATGAGTAAGTAGACCTTAGGTCCGTGTGGTAACGGAATTAGAATACGGAGTTTCACCACCACTATTGATCCAGTGGGTGTCGTAAGAGCCGATTAAGGGAGCAAACTCTGCAGGACAACAGCACTGCAAAGAGAAGAAAAGCTTGAAATAAACCACTTTTTTTACATGTCGAAACCCCTGGATCGTCACCCCATCGGAATTTGCGGCGGGAATCGAACGGTGCATGCGGTGTATGGGAATCGAACCGACTAAAACCGGTCCGGGAACAGCTGATATTAAGACATCCGGACTCCTCGCAGCGTCTGCTCACAATAGCTCGGGCACCACCTTTATCTGTTTCGGAGACGTTCGGCTCATGCGGATGTCACCTCCTCGCAGCTTGCCACTCTAGCGGTTGGACGAGAAAACTCGTCCCGTCCACCCGCGGCCACACTCAGGGCGGCATGAGGCCCTGTTAAGTGCGCCTCCGCCGCCTGATTCATCTGGACTGGAGGTAATCCTACCGGGCCCTCTCCGCCGCCTCCTTCTGCTAGATGACGTCAGTCACTACCGGCCATGGAGCGTAAGAAGCCGGTAGCGAGAGATTCTCTACAATGACTGCAATGAAAGCCCGATGCTGCGACGCCTAAGTCGGGCAAGTTGCCAGCGTGTGCTAAGCCGAGTCCTCACTGCAATCGCCATGATGACAGGCGGGACTGAATTTTCTCCTAGCGACCGAGTGCAGATTGTTCCTGAAGCAGCCGTGCCCGGCAAGGACCTGCGTCAGTCGGAAGGAAAGGGTCCCGTACTGCCACACTACCGAATCGACGATGACCGGCTGGAGAGTCTCCACGATAGCAAAGCCAGCCCGTGCAGCCTCCAGCTGCACGGGCTGGCTTTGCTATCGTGGTGCTTTTTTTTTTCAGGATAAGGGCGACACCAGGGGTGACGGTCAAGAACCTCGAGCATATCCTTTCTTTTCACTTATTTGGCACCGCTAGTGGCCTGCTTACGGTACTCCTCATGAAGCCGGTCCTCCTCACCGTATTCGCAATGACGCCGCTAACTGAATTTGTATATTTAAAAAAAAAATACAAATCAAAGAAAAAATTACTTGTCTCTTCATACTAATGTCGAAAATACATAAATTATAAAATTAAAGGTTTTTATACACAAATAGTATAATTTGTTAATGAACGTGAAATCACGTTTTATTTATATAATTAGTTCTGCTTTAATTATGATAACTGTGTCTAATGGGTGATTAGCTTTGCACCAAATGCATAGATTTTATATATACACTCACTGACTCGCGCAACTTTTCTCGTTTTGCAACAATTTTAATTGTTGCTTGGCTCCTATTGTTCGTAGCGTGATATTATATATCATTTAAACTTTATTTAATTATCATGATCGGACAAAGACTATAAAAATTTACAACGAAACAGAGATAGTGACGATCAAACAACTATACACCTACAACAGTTACATTTTTATACGCAAAGCAATTAACAAAAATGTTCATATCAACTTAGAATTTATCAAAGGAAAAAAGGGTTGCTAACCCCGGGATTCGCACGCGCAGCGCTGGCTATCTCGCTCTGCCAAGAATTTGTACGAACTACGGTAAAACGCTGATTACAACAAGATACCCACAACTATAAAAAATGACAGCTCCTTCAAAACCTTTAAAAGAAAGCTTGCTTAATTTATAATTAAAAACTAATCTTTATTATAATATTATATAATGTGTTAGCATGGTTAGCATTAACTGTAATAAGTGTAACTATTGTTCTGATTGTGGATGTGTTGGGTAGGCACCTGCACTTCATAACGTATGTACTACCGTTAACTATTTGTTATGTTGTTATCTTTGTGAATTTTTTAACCATTTGTTATGTTTATCCTTGTGACGATTAACACTATTAATATGTTGAATGGAAATGTTCTCATGGAAGTGATGTAAATCTTATATGTGAATAAATATCTTTTAACCTTACATCTTATAGAGCTTAAGTATAACCTTCCTCAATAAATGGGCTATCCAACTCTAAAATGATTTTTCTTACACTTTCTTACTACTAGCTTACTTTCTTACTACTACTTTCTTACTAATAGCCGGGGAACCAGGTATACCCTAGAAAGGAAGTCCCTGGTGCCCCGACATACCTAATTGGGTACCTGACATTCATTCAGACAAAAGCTCTGAACAAAAGAAAATACTTTTTATCATCCCTTTTTGAGAAAAGTGCCATCTAGTGTTAACTAATGTAACAAAATCTTACATCAACAGTCCGTACTTCTGTTACATTTAAACTTTGCATCGAAGAGGGCAGTGTTATGCAATTTATTTATTTAAATAGTACATTTTTATCCCACAAGCACAGCCCTCAATCAATGCCTTCAGTTTATATTTTATCTATGTTTATAGTAAAACAATTCCTTGCTCTCTGAATTATAGGATATTCAAAAAGTATTTAAGAAAATAAATTGTTCCAACCAACATTATCGTATGTTTCTATAGCACGAAATACAACACAAAATAAAAAAAAAACCAACACACACAAAAACACTTTTTACAACACTTTGTGTAATCCACAAATTATTGTACCTACAGTAATACTTGCCTGTGAAATTTTCACATCATCACATCACATAGACAGCCTTTGAAATGATGAAATGAAATGATATTTATTTGTGTAAGAAAATCTTTTCAGATATTTTTACAAGTCGGACTTTACACCTAGATGGAGCCGGCATTTTCTAAGACTCACTATGGGAAGAAACGGCTTCTTACGGCTCTTACGCCACCACATACTCGTATTATTTAATTACGTGATACTATTTACAATAGATTTTACGGAACGTTAGTATAACATGATTAAACGATACAACAACAATAGATTGCTTTGTCAAACATATATAATTTTCAAAAAACTAAAAATAGATTTATATCAGTTTTTCACGGCATCAGATCAACTACAACCTCCCTTTTCAAATGATTGAACCTTGTGAGAAGAAATCAAGCAAAATTCCTCTCATTAAGCTGTGCTAAGTAGGAGGTTTTTCGAAGAATATTGATGACAATGGGAATTTGATATATCAAATAAAACTTCTTGGATTATATTGGTTATTAATATCAGTGGCGTATATCTGGTACTAGTCTATTAACAATATAATAACACTACACACGCTAAGTTCCCTAGAGCATTTTCCAAGTATACTCCACGTATTGCTTCAGCTAGAATTAAATTAAAAGGTATATTAAATTAAAACAATATTAGTTCTCCTAGGAACCGTGGTACACTGCAAATTAATTGGTTAGGAAGGCTACCAGATCGCCTCCCTTATATTGAATGAGACATAATTCATACGGGTTCCAACACAAATAAAACGTGTGCTAGGAATTTACACTTTACTATGCCTACTTATAAAGGATATTGTATTTAAAATAATGCAAAAATTTCTAGTTTTTCTATATAACTGAATATTAGAAATATAACTTAACACATCTTTCACACAGCCGTCTGATTCTAGTAAATTCATGTTTATTTCCACATCAAATTGGTTTCGAAGAAGCTCGGTGTGCTGAACAGATCGATCTATAAGGCGCAAGTCCGGACGCATATGGAATACTGTTCTCATCTCTATGTATTAGCATCTCAGTGCCAGCTTCTCCATCTGGACCGCATCCAATGAAGAGCGACTCGAATAGTCGATAGCCCCAACATCTCCGATCGGCTCGATACCTTGGCATTACATAGAGATGTGGCTTCACTCTGCATCCTCTATCGCATATATCATGGAGAGTGCTCCGAGGAATTGTTCGGACTAATACCAGCCGCAACTTTCCGCCGTCGTTCCACACGGCACAATTTTCATCCTCAGCACCTGGATAGTTGGCACTCCAATATTGTGAGCACTTTTTGCCCCCCACACAACCAATCTGTGAAACGGGTTATCGTCTGCAGTATTTTCGGACCAAAAAATGAGTGTACTCTTCCTAAGAGGCCGGCAACGCGTTTGTGACTCCTGAGTTGCAGACGTTCATGGGCGGCGGTGGTCACTTTCCAAAAATCTAACACAGGGCTGTCTGATACATATTATTGCTGTGCTTACCCCATGGTTAGCAGTCAGGACCTCTAAGCCACTAGACACACATGCCAATAGGCTGGAGATATTTTTAAAACTGTTGTAAACATTTTCTTTCCTTTCATACGTACTGATTAGAAATATATGTAATTATAAAAAATATTTGTGCAAAGAATATAAGCGCGCTGGCAAATACCCTGATACTGTCGTGTTGCAGTGTCCATAAATTTTTATCACCTCATATCAGTACGTGTTAACCTTAAGTGTTGCCAGCCAATATAATGTTAGTGCTGCCACCTGGTGCTAGTTTGTGGCAACTATCGGAGTGTCCATATTCTCTGTGGTACATTAAATTTCCTCATTTCGGAACGGTGCTAAAATGGCTTGAAACCTAATAGTAATTTTAATAAGACAGAAAGCAGTCTAAGCCTGTCAAGGATCGATATTAATAGAACCTTATTGAAATATACTTAATTTGTTCTTGCCTTAGAGCTACAAAGTTCAAAGATAATCGCTTTTTTATCATTATACAGAGTTAAGTCGACCTAGGGATTTTGGGGTTTTGTAGTGGTCATTTATTTTTATTATCATTAAATTAAATCAAAAAAGAATAAATAAATTTAAAAAGAAATTGAGCAATAAAAAAACTGTCAATGCGTATACGTACGAGCCACCCAACCACCTCTTTTAGAATCCAGCGATTCTTTTACACTTCTCTTGTAATGCTCAGAGCAACCATCATGCTTAAACTACATGCCGTGAATGAGATTAAATGGTAAATCATTAAGTAACTTAGTTCAAGAAGAACTACAGATCCTGTACACTTACTATTATATGATGGACGGTTACAAAAATTGTTACAAGTGTAATAACTAAACGTTCAAGTGTTATGAACAAAACGCATCCTACGTTGTCTAAAATTACCAAGCATAAAATATGTATTTCATAAAAACTATATTTAATTAATGAGCTCACTAGTATATTTAGTAAATAGTTGAAAACAACATTTTTATTACTAACTAGCTGAGACCCGGGATGTTACCCGCGTTTGTTGTTATAACCGCGGGCAACGCCGCGGGGCGAAGCTAGCCTAAAAAAAGTAGCCTAAGTTACTCCTTAAGTCATCAGCTATCTACTAGTGAAAGTCCCGTCGAAATCGGTCCAGCCGTTCCAGAGATTACCTGGAACAAACAGAAAGACAGACAGACAGACAAAAATTGTAAAAAATGTTATTTTGGCATATGTACCGTGTAAACATACCTACATATGCATTTAGTAAAAAGCGGTTATTTTAATATTACAAACAGACACTCCAATTTTATTTATTTGTATAGATATAGAAGACACTCCAATTTTATTTATTTGTATAGATATAGATGTTGACTGAACAGATTAGACGAAGTAATAAAGGAATAATTATTTTAAAACAATTGATTTAAGGAACGATACTAATAATTTACTGTATTTGTTTTATTATGTAAAAAATAATAATTTTACTGATTTGACAGGGCAACATTTTTTTGACGGATCTGAAAGATTTTGATTTTAATATAAAGGGTAATGTATATAGTACCAGGGCTTTCCTTTCTAAGGTACACCTGGTTCCCCGGCCACTGGTCAGTCTGGAAAGCCAGCTGTCATTGGTATCGAGAACCGTACAGCCTATAATATGTAAATTATAATTTGACATAACTTATGAACGCAAATTTCTAAAAACCTAGATATTCAGCACAATAACACCCGACACTCGACCGCCAGGATACCATGCTATGTATTTATCCACGCGTTCGTGCGGATACACATTGGCAGTATCCGTAACAAATCGAAATATCAGCATACTCATTCGTACAGGTCGTCATCTTCAATATAAGAATTATATTATAGGAATATAAGAATCTTCAATATAAGAATTATATTAACAACATAGGCAGGGACATATTAAACGTCTACATATACACCACTACTACGTACACACCAAGTATAATTTTACCCCCGACGCTTACGTAATTGGGGTAAAATATTGCTGTTAATCGGAACCACGAAAGGTAGAAAATGTTCGGTGAAATATTTATATACATTTATGTATATAAATGCATATGTCGTCACCCTCCGAAATAAGAATCTATCATCATCATACCAAACCGTATAACTGTGTGCACCATTTTTTTTTTAAGGCATAGGTGGCAAACGAGTATGGCAGAGCGGGAACGGTAGAGGTTTAGAACTGCAGAAGACCTCCGTACTCCATAAGCGCAGGCCTGGGGGTGACAGGTGAGGCCATCTGCCTCACAATATACGCCTCAAAATGTTATATCATTTAAAATGTATTTTTTTCCTTTCAACATAAGTTGTATGCTGTGTCTTTGACGGAATAAAGTTTTATTTTATTTATATATTATCTATCACACTAGCAGAAGCAGGCCGGGGTGGCGGCAAGACGCGCTGTGGAGCGCGCGCGACCTTTCGGCAGCACACAACACAGGAGGGGTCATCTACACACCGTCGATGGTCCGAGGTACGTCGGGGTACCAGGGATTTGCTTTCTAGGATTCACCTGGTTCCCTGGCAACTGGTACCCAAAACCGGTTTATGGTCGGTTCGAGTACGACATAACCACCCCACCGATGGCTAACATCCGCGGAAAAAATTTGGGGGCAAACGAGTAAATAGCTGCCGCCGCCCATGGGCACATGCAACTCCGTTAAGTCACAAGTCTGTGTAATTCTTCAATAACAAGTGCGTTGCTGTTGCATTAGGATGAGGGGGAGTTGGGTTTTTGGTAGCCACTCACTCGGTAATAAAAATTAATAAATTGCTCAACACCGGTTTTCATTGAGGTCGTGGTATTTGTGTAAGGTTTTTTGAAGAGACCGAAAAATGTGTAACAATACTTTTTTCCGACACTTCAGTTGGCGCGTCGACGCTCACATCTTATTCATATTTCATAAATATAGCAAAGGTCTACCAAAAAGCGAAAGTAACTTCGTTCCAACCGGGGGTCTGTAGACCCCTCACACCTTTTTATTTTTATTTTTGCTATTGCCTTATAGTGATTATAGCAAATACATTTAGTTCAATAACCGAATGAGTGCACACGCAATTTCAGTTCACTGTTCCTTACCGTATACCTAACAAAAAAATAATTATTCAAAGGACCATTGACATGTAGACGCCTAGATTAACATCACGCAATACTGCATGAGTCATGGTCTACTAAGAATAATAAACTACCTAGTAACATAAAATAATGCGAGTGTGCGAGAACCGAATTAAAGAAAAACTTCTTTAATTCGTTTCTCTTTTACGACTCAAGTTTGCAACTGCGCATCATAAAATTTGACGTTCATTATTCTACGGTCATAGAAAAGAATACATGGGTCCTTTTCCTGCTTGAGACATACACAGGAAAATTTGTTTTAAAGGATTGTAGTCTTCTTTTCTCGTCTTTTATACTACAAAATATGTCCGTATAAGTAATATTACTATCTTTTAATACTATTCCCTTCTTAAAATTCAATAAATGTTTGTCACACTTAAACTAAATACACCCAATTTCTCTATCTTAAATTACCCAATTATACAATCCCCCATGTTCCCTTTGTGTTCTCGCCGTCACCCCGCCTGCCTGTTTCTGCTAAGGTGACAGTTCGCCTCATCTGTCACCCCCAGGCTTGCGCTTATAGAGGACGGAGGTCCTCTCTGCGGCGTTTCCAAGCTTGAGTTCTAAACCTCCCGCTCCGCCATCTCCTTCGCAAGCATGACTTGCTCGCAGAAGGAGGCAGTAGAGTTTCACACACAAAGGGCGTCCGGTATAAAAACACGGCCCGGCAAAGCCGATGCCCTAGTGGCGAATCTAAGGGAGTCACTGAACACAGCTAATGTCCGAGTGTCCAGGGGAAATGACATGCGGTTTTTGGTCGGTCCGAATCCGACATAACCCCTCCACTAGTGGGAGGTATCCGCGGGGAGTGCCGCACAGGCAAAAAACAATTGAATTTATTTGTTTGTGTTTGTTTGGTTGAACGTGCTAATCTCAAGAACTACTGGTTGAATTGAAAAATCTTTACAGTATTGGATAGCCCATATATTGAGGAAGGCTACAGGCTATATAACACCACGCTAAGACCAATAGGAGTCGAGTATCAATTAATAAGGTTGACAAAACAGAAAAAAAAAATCTTTTTGTGAGAAGCAGACAAAATTGTGCGGGTCAGTTAGTACATTTATGTAGCTCAGTGTATTATAATGATAACGCTTTCAGAAACCCACAGTATCTACATCATAATAATAAAAATTACACATAGACATAGTGTATAAATAATAGACTTATAACTGTATATAAGTAATCATTTTAAAAGTAAAATCCTTAATTCTGATACCCAGTTCCTAACTTATTAAATAACATTTCGCAATCGGAGAAGGAGGCGGCGGAGGCGTGCTTACCAGAGCCTCATGCCGCCCTGAGTGTGGTCGCGGGTGGACGGGACGGGGTTTACCCTCCACCCGCCATAACGGCCAATACCTTTCAATGAACTTCGCTCTTGAATAAGCCAATGGACTCGTAAAGCACACAATACAAACAAACACACCCGGCTGCAGGTAGTAGTCCAAACTAATATATGAATAATCGTAGGAACTGCTTCGGGACATCAGGCCCTAAATTGATAGAAGAATGAACTTCGCTACTGGCACTCATGTGCTGTCAAAGCAAAAGGACAAAATATCATCAGGAGATAGAAAGACTAATTCATATAAAAGAAAAGAGAGAGTCGAATAAGAATTCAACAATAGACATAGAAACATCTGTTTCATTTACTTCTCATACACTTTAAGCTTTTATGTTCAACTACAATTAAATGTGTTAATATTACACTGGCCTTTTCCCAATATTATTTAGGGTCGACGCAATGTGTAATCATCATCATCATCAACAACAGCCTTTACTAGTCCACTGCTGGACATAGGCCTCTCCTTAAAAGGGAGGTTTTTTCCTACTACACCACACTGGCCAGACGGGTTGGTGTAGGGTTTGGGGTGCTGGGCTAGAAAACCTCCTCGTGGTGCACCCTGGAAACGCTGGCGATGGTACTGTTTCCTCCTTGTCCTCTTGGAGGAGAGGATTATCGCCAGCGGCCAATATTCTAGCAGAAGAGGCAGCCGTTCATCGGCTCTCGGGCAAGGCCTGGTCCAGCAGGGTGGGCGTGTCTGCCGGTTGCCCTGCTGGCTCTTCGCTCTTCAGAGCATGGAGGAGGAAACCTCGGTAAAAAACCTGATGGCGGGGCCCTGTAGGGGCCACAGTTTTCTCCGCTGATAGCGGTGGAGAAAGGAGGACGGGCTCGGCGTGTACTCACACTACCACCGAGCAGGCAGGGGGACGTAGTCTCCCTGTCAACCGTCGGCATATCGTAATCCCGAGAAGAGCGCTGTGGTTAAGTCTCGCGGCTCTGATCGGGGACGAGGGTCTTGGCTTAACCGCCCGGACCGCGAGGAAGATAACCTCTCTAAAAAAATCCCCGAATCCCGTGTTCTGGTGCGTGGCCAGGGGATGCATGGCTGATGGGAAGTTCAGTCGCGAGCGCACTCCAAGCCGAGGTACCTGCGGACCCCTCGGTTGGGTTAAAAACTTACGCTTGCCCGGGTAATGGGGGATCTCTGCCCGGGTGGACCTTTAGTTCTCCCCCACTCGTGGGATTTAATATGGAAACCATTAACTCAAATATAAAGAAACGGCAACCAACACAAAAACAGAAACAGGCAAGCAAAACGGACTCTGAAACTAAGGAGAAGAGGAAAAGTGGAGTGGATGGGTCATCCACGGAGGGTGAGATAGCGTCGGGAACGCCTATCTCGATGGGGCTCCCAGAAGTCAGTCTGACGCTGGTCTCTGGGAGCCGAAGAGCATCAGATCGGCTGCGCTCCGGATCCGCCGTTTCGTCGGATGGCGCTGACGCCATGGAGGCGGAGCGA
This sequence comes from Arctia plantaginis, assembly GCA_902825455.1. Lineage (NCBI taxonomy): Eukaryota > Metazoa > Arthropoda > Insecta > Lepidoptera > Erebidae > Arctia > Arctia plantaginis. The sequence goes on along the minus strand of CADEBD010000046.1, from coordinate 2,594,456 downwards.
AGCGACAGCCGGAAACGAGGACGCTCCAGGGACGAGGAAACCGACACGTCCCAGGAGATGATGCCACCAAAGGTGGCAAGCAGCCGCCGAGGGAGGGCACGCAAACCTGCCTCGGCCCCGGTCTCGACCCCGTCAGGCTCCGCGTTCTCAAACGCGGAGTCGTACAGGAACGTACGGGTGGACGGCGAGGCCGTAGCGGAGGAGGAGATCGCGGATCTCCTGCTCAAGGTTCGGGAGCCGGTGGGGGGAAATGCCCCCCAGGCTCCCGTGTCCGTGCAGGAGAGGGCGAAAGCGGCGGTGGCCGTCATTCACAAGGTGGCCACCAAGTCCGTGAACCTTAAGGGCTCGTTTGTGAGGGCCCTTAAGGACTCCTCCTCCGCTTTGTCGGAGGTCGTGGAGGGCCTAGCGGGCGACGTCTCTCGCCTGCAGGTGGCCAACGAGAGGCTGACGGAGCGGGTGAACGAGCTGAGCGCTCAGTTCGCCCGCTTCCAGGCGAACCTCCCCGAGCGGGAAGCCCCGTCCGCGTCCCAGCCTGCCCCTACCACCAACTCAGGGGCATTTGACTCCCAACTGCGTGAAATCCTCATCGCAGTTGGGAATATGCTGGACGGACGCCTGGCGGGGCTGGAGGCGAGACTGCCCCCTGCGCCGGTTGTGCGCCCCCCGCTCGCGTCGGCACAGCGGCCTAAGGCCGCCGCTCCGACCGCGCTCCCCGTAGTGGGAGGCCGCGTCTCCTACGCGGCGGCGGCGTCTGCCCCGACTCCATCGGCTCCCCAAAAGCCGAGGAGGGGGGCCAAGGCACCGGCCCAGGCGCCGGCCAAGGCACCGTCCCAGGCGCCGGCCAAGGCGCAGGCCAAAGTGCCGGCCAAGACGGGGCCTAAAACGGCGCCGAGGAGCGGAGTGGCATTCCCTCCGCTCCCCACTCCGACACCCCTGCCGGGCCCCTCCGCACCTGCCCCCTCCAACGAGGGCTGGCAGGAGGCGAGGGGCTCCAAGAAGTCCCGAAGGCGGGCCAAAAAGGCTGCCAAAAAAGCAGCCCAGGCCCAGCCTTCGCCACCGGTGGCAACGGCCTCCACAAAGAGGCCGCGGAAGCTGCAGCCGCCCAAAACCGCGGCTGTAGTGGTGACCGTGTCCCCGGAGGCGGCGGACGGCGGGCTGTCCTACGCGGCCGTGTTTAAAAAGGCCCGGGACAGCCTCGCTAACGACTTTGGAACGGTGGGGGTCAGGATGCGCCTCGCCCAGACGGGAGCTCGAGTCCTCGAGTTCCCTGGGGCTGAAGGCGCAAAGACGGCGGACTCCTTCGCCGAGAGGCTGCGGGGAATATTTGCGGCCACTGATGGTGTCAGGGTCGCCAGGCCTACCAAGTGCGCGGAACTGCGCATCTCGGGCCTGGACGACTCAGTGACGGCCGAAGATGTCCGCGCTGTAATCCGGGAGAAGACGGGGTGCAGCGCGGACAACGTCAGGGTCGGCACCATCCGCCCCGGTCCAGGAGGGCTTGGCGCCGTGTGGGTCAGCTGTCCCGTAGCGTCGGCCAAAGTATTGGCCGACGCCGGCAGGCTGCTCATCGGTTTCGTGAGCGCCAGGATCACAGTCCTGGCGGCGAGACCGATGAGGTGCTACAAATGCCTAGCATCGGGACACACGCGCGTCAAGTGCGACAGCTGTTTCGACTGCGGCGGACTGTGCTTCCGCTGCGGTCAACCGGGGCATAAGGCGGCAGAATGCTCTGCCGCCCCTCACTGCCCAGCGTGTGCGGCGGGCAATAAGCCCGCCAATCACCAGATGGGGCAGAGAGGCTGCAAGCCTCCCCGCAGTTCTCGGCAGACGTCAGGGGCTAGCCAGTCGACCCAGGCTGCCTCTGATATAGTACGTGCGTCGTCGTCGTCGCCCATGGAGGAGGTTGTAGAGACGATCCAGTAATGGACCAAGTCTCCAACCTCCTGGTCCAGACGAACCTGAACCACTGTGCCGCGGCGCAGGATCTCTTCCTGCAAACCATGGCACAGTGGTCGATAGGTGTTGCCGTAGTCGCGGAGCCCTATTCTGTCCCTCCCCGTCCAAACTGGATGGGTGACTGGGACGGCTCCGTGGCAGTCGTCGGTTCCACGACGGCTCATTCCCCGCTCTTGTCGCTAAGAGACAAGGGCACTGGATATGTTGCCGTCGAGTGGGGGGGGATCACCATATATGGTGTCTATTTCTCCCCCAACCGGAGTTTGAACGACTTCGAGGTTTTCCTAACCAGCTTGGAGACCTCGATACGGCGACTAGCGTCTGGGCACGTCCTTGTGCTGGGGGACTTCAACGCAAAGTCCATTGCGTGGAGTTCCCCCAGGACGGACGCCAGGGGCGAGGCCGTAGAGGAGTGGGCGGCCTCGGTGGGCCTCTGTCTTCTAAACAGAGGCTCCACCAACACGTGCGTGCGACAGCAGGGGGGGTCGATAGTGGACCTCTCGTTCGCTACCCCTGCCCTCGCCGCACGAGTAAGGAACTGGCGTGTCCTGGAAGAGGTTGAGACGCTCTCGGATCACCTGTATATCCGATTTGAGCTCTCCCGGACCCAGGACTCCAGTAGGGGTCACGTGGCGCGGCGTTTATCCCGCTTTCCTCGGTGGGCTGTTGCCAGGCTGAACCGGGACCTACTAGAGGAGGCAGCCATAATTCACTCGTGGCTGTCTCCTCAGGCTCCGACCGAGGAGGTCGACGTGGGGGCTGGCCGCTTTCGCGATGCGATTACGCATGTATGCGATGCGGCCATGCCCCGCGTTCGAGGTCGTCGGCCTCCAAGGAAGGAGGTCTACTGGTGGTCCCAGGAGCTGGCGGACCTCCGTGCGGCCTGTACACGTGCCCGGAGGTCCTACACACGCAGTCGGCGGCGTCACCGTGGAGACGGTGAGGAGGACCGGCTTCATGAGGAGTACCGGCGGGCGCGGAAAACTCTGAAGCTGGCCATTAGCCGCGCCAAAGAGGAAAAGAGACAGGAGATGCTGGAGGGTCTTAATCGTGACCCCTGGGGTCGCCCTTACCGCGCGGTGCGACAAAAGCTCCGCGCGTCGGGCCCCCCCCCTTACGGAGACTCTCCAGCCCAGCTTCCTGCGAGAAGTGGTTGAGGGCCTTTTCCCACAACGAGCGGAACACACTCCCCCGTCGATGGCCTCCCTGGCCGGAGACGACGGGGAGCACGGGGAGGACAATGTTCCGCCCGTCCGGGATTCGGAGGTAGGGGCGGCTGTTCTACGGATCCGTTCCAAGAACACCGCCCCTGGGCCAGACGGGGTACCGGCCCGAGTGCTGGCCCTGGCCCTCAACCACATGGCAGACCGCCTCGGGGAGGTGTTCGACGCTAGCTTGGCGTCGGGACGCTTCCCTGAGTGCTGGAAAAGCGGGAAGCTGGTCCTATTGAGGAAGCCGGGACGGCCAGCCGATTCGGTCGCGGCCTATAGGCCCATCGTGCTGCTGGACGAGGCGGGCAAATTGTTTGAGAGGGTTCTTTCTGCCCGCATCGTCCGGCACCTCTGCGAGGTGGGCCCCGATCTGTCGGACGCCCAGTTTGGTTTTCGGGCGGGGCGTTCGACAGTCGACGCCGTGTTGCGCCTGAGGGCCGTGACCGAAGAGGCCGTGAGCTGTGGCGGCGTGCTGTTGGCGGTGTCACTGGACATCGCCAACGCATTCAATAGTCTGCCATTCAGCTGCATCAGGGAAGCACTCCACTATCATGGGGTGCCAAAGTACCTGAGGCGGCTAGTGGCAGACTATTTAGAGGAGCGTACCGTCGTGTACGAGGACCGAGAAGGTAATTTGAGGTGTCGGCCCATGTCGTGCGGTGTTCCACAGGGGTCTGTTCTTGGACCCCTCTTGTGGAACATAGGGTACGACTGGGCCCTTCGCGCCGATTTCCCCCCCGGGCTGGGTGTAATCTGTTACGCAGACGATACCCTGGTGACAGCCCGGGGGGCAAACTTCCAAGAGGCGGCGCGCCTGGCCACAGGGGGAGTCTCCCTGGTGGTCGGGCGCATTGAGGCGCTGGGCTTACGGGTGGCCCTAGATAAGACGGAGGCCCTGTTATTTCATGGGCCCCGTCGTGGTCCACCCCCTGGCGCCTCCATCGTGGTCAACTCGGTCCTCGTACCGGTTCGGGCCCAGATGAAATATCTGGGCCTGATCCTTGACGGGAGGTGGCTCTTCGACGAGCACTTCCGACAGCTTGCTCCAAAGCTGGTCGGCGCTGCGTCTGCCCTAGGGCGACTTTTGCCCAATATGGGTGGACCCAGCGTCGCGACAAGACGGCTGTACACGGGGGTTGTCCGGTCAATGGCACTGTACGGTGCACCGGTGTGGGCGGCGGCTCTGACCGCCCAGAATAGGGTACGCCTCTGGCGCCCTCAGAGGGTAATGGCGGTCAGAGCCATACGCGGTTACCGCACCGTTTCGACGGAGGTGGCGTGCGCGTTGGCCGGAACTCCCCCGTGGGATTTGGAGGCGGAAGTGCTCGCCGAAGTTTATCGGCGAGTGGCTGACTACCGGGCGGAGAGCGGATTTCGCCCTCCGCCCGAGGATGTGCGCGAGTGGCGCGAAGCCGCTCGCCGAGCCACGATGGCTCGTTGGTCGTTCCGGCTGGAGACTCCACGTGCCGGCTTCGCCGCCGTGGAGGCTCTCCAGCCGGTCATCGCCGAGTGGGCAGGGCGGCAGCACGGGACCCTTTCCTTCCGACTGACGCAGGTGCTTTCCGGGCACGGTTGCTTCGGAAAGTACCTGCACACGGTCGCTAGGAGGGAACTGAGTCCCGCCTGCCACCACTGCGACTGCAGTGAGGACTCGGCCCAGCACACGCTGGCGGTCTGCCCCGCATGGGCGGCGCAGCGCCGGGCCCTCACTGCAGTCATCGGAGTGGATCTCTCGCTACCGGCCGTAGTACGCTCCATGGCCGGTAGCGACAGTTGTTTTACCGCGGTCGCAACCTTCTGCGAGGTAGTAATCTCGCGGAAGGAGGCGGCGGAAAGGGCCCGGGAGGACGACCTCCACTCGGACCCGATCCGCCGCCGGCGAACCGGGCGGCGGAGGCCCGCCTACCACAGCCTCATGCCGCCCTGAGTGTGGCCGCGGGTGGACGGGGTGGGTTTCCCCTCCACCCGCATTAGTTGGCCAGCCGCGAGGGGGCGGCGTCCGCGTGTGCCGGACGTCGCCTAAAGAGAGGAACATCTATATTGAGACGGAGCCCGCACCAGGAGCGGGCTGGCGCTAGGAGGGGTCCGGATGTCTTAACAACAGCTGTTCCCGGATCCCTCCTGTTACAGGCGCAGAGGGGCACACCGTGTGGTTTTAGTCGGTCCGAGTCCGACACACCACCCCGCCGCAAACCCCGGAGGGGTGACGGTCCGAGGGGATTTCCACACAAAAAAAAAAAAAAAAAAAAAAAAAAAAAAAAAAAAAAAAAAGGGTTTGTGTCAAGGTTTCCTTCTCTCTGTTGTCCTGCGTAGTGTACTCCCTTAGTCGCCATTTACGACAGCCACGGGATGAATAGGGGTGGTGACACTCTGTATTCTTAATCCGTCACCACACGGACACATGTGTAATGTTACAATAGAATGGATTTTGTCTGGTGACCGTTAAGGCCGGCGCGGCAATGTATCGTTTTCAGGCCTGACAACGAATATCTTAAATTTGTAAATACTAGGGTAAAGGCTGCCCCGAATTTCGGATGTAGAAAGAAGACTGAGACTGAAATAGAACTGAACTAACTGAAGAGACGAAGGCCGTGTACCCTTAAGTTGGCCCTGTCTATCTCTAACTTCTACTCCAAGTAGGAATGGACAACAACTAGCCATATTAGTATAACTCGTATTATACAAGTGTTTGAGATATTGCAACTTGAAAATAAATTAAAGGTATTATGTTTCTTTAATTAAACAGAAATTTGGGAATGAGAAACCAGCCTTTAATACTTGTATTATTAAAAACATCATCTATAAAAATTTCGAAACCGCTTGCAAATTCCAACCGAAGAAGAAAAAATTGCAGAAAATGAGAAAGGGAAACTGCATTCTATCAACAGAAATCCGGTTACCAGACGTGATAAGTACCTCAAAATCCATAAATGCGCAATCTTTTGCGTGATATTTCGACACGTGATAACCAACTGACATCACCACAGTAGCAATACACATATACCTAACCTAAACTAATAAATTATCAAGCTTGTTCAGTCTGTAATAATGAAAGTGCGGTCTCGTATAAATAATAACCTATTAACAAGAATAATTATCTCTTAACACCTCTGTAGCCCTATATAACCACAAAAGACGAGTAGGACAGTAATACTTATCAGTAAGATATATGTTTCATTCTCACGCAAACCCTTGACGAAAAGTCAGTTGACAATACAAGTAGGCGTTTTATGAGACAAGCTTTTAGGTTCAAGTTACATAAACAGCCGTGCTTCGGCATAAAAGGACCGACTCGACCGAAGTCATAGAACGAGCCTCATAGAAAACCGGTCTTAAGTCGATCTTTCCTTACTTTTACCGAGTGAGTGGGGTTAAAGGAGCCTATACCCATACATAAAGATTCTGGGGTTGAGACTCAAAGGCAGTAACAGTAACATATGATATAACACGTGTCTTAAAGCATTTTCTGTAGTGTTTGTTTATCCGTTTATCTTTTGTTTAGTGGTCATTGACGTGCTACAAAAAGTTACTTGCTTTTTTCCGCGATTAAAAATTATTCTGTGTTGCATTAAGTAGGTAGGTATGGTAGTAATAGCTGATAATCTAGTAGGTATGGTAGTAATAGCTGAATATCTTAAATTTTTTGAAAGAAATTCAAGGTAAAAGAAAATTGTTAATAGTAGTCGCATATAATGATAGGTGAGATATCAGATATCTGTAATATCTGATATCTCACCTTGGTGTAGCGCACCTTCCTAAAAAGTTAAAATTAAAAAGAAAAAATATTATCCATACAGCGAGCTAAATTTAATACCGCTTAATTCATCTGCAGCGTCACTGTTGCATCGCGATCACACCGCTAGTCGTGCGCTTCGCTACTAGTTGAATACGAGTATATCCCATAATAATGGCACTAATTCTGTTGATTAAAAACTCTTTAAACTAAACAAAAATTCATGAAAAATCAGTTTAGTCCTGTCAAACAACGTTTCGTGTTCTGTAAACGTAGGACTTAACTATATTTAGTTTGACACAACCAAAATTAAATAAGCTTAATTTACTCCATGATTGGTTATATATTATTCTGTTTGATCGTCAAAGATTGACTAAAATTAGAAATTTCAAACTTAAATTAGACATTATCTAAATACATGCCGACTAATTTGTTGATTATACTGTTTAAGTATAAATACTTTCAATTTTGTAGATATTTTTTTATGATGAATAGCGATTACATGTTTTGCCTCGTTTCAGTTTAGCGGAAAGGTATCGGCATCATATTGTTCATCTTAAATCACAATTATATTATTATCACGTATCCTATTTGGATTATTAAGATATACCTACGTATTTTTTTATTTGGGTAGCCAGGTATGTCAACTGAGTAAAACTGTATTTACTTAGCCATAACTGAGACAACATTATGTTTACTATTTGATCTATTACAACCATTAATAATCATTCACAGGAATTTTAAAATTCTAATAATATTATTTCAAAAGATTTTTAATACACTTTATCATTCACTAGCTGACCTGCGCAACTTCGTCTGCGTCTCTCAATAGTAATAAATTTTCTCCGTTTTTTGAAACATTCTTCACTGGTGCTCCGCTCCTATTGCTCTTAGCGTGATGATATATAGCCTATGGCCTTCCTCGATAAATGGGCTATCTAACACTGAAAGAATTTACAAATCGGACCAGTAGTTCCTGAGATTAGCGCGTTCAAACAAACAAACAAACTCTTCAGCTTTATAATATTAGTATAGATTGTTAGTATTAAACAACGGTAACGCTTTCCTTTTTGACTTTTAGTGATGTCAGATTAAAATTTAATACTGTCTTAATGACTTGACAACAGAATAGCATTTTAGAAATCGTCTCACTAAAATAATAGAATTTTAGAGAAATTTTAGTTTAGTTGTGTCTACAATAGAATTACCAATAACTTTTTTTTCTTAATATCTCACACACGGTCTGATCCCAAACTAGACAGAGCCTGTGCTATGCTAACCAGACTGCTGATAAACATACTTATATATTTTTAAATAGATACATATTATAGATACTATAGATATTATATCCAAACACAGAACAAATAACCGTGCTCATCACACAATATTTGTCCTCGATTATAATTTCAATACCTATATTGGCAATAGTCTACGTTAACATTACTAGAGAGAAAAGTGATAGACGAAAGATATCGTTAAAAAAATACGTCTCGTCTCACTATTAAATATGTTGTGTTCTAATGTAATTTTTAAATGATCCGATATTTGATCTCGCACAACAACCTAATGTAGTAACTTTAAGGCGGAAGCATACCACATCGGCTGACGCCGTAGACGGCTGGATTATTTCCGGTAGCAATGGGACTCGGGCTATTAGATTTACAGCCTTTCATAACAGAAACAAAATAATGAATCTTATATTTTCATCAGTTATGGTGGATGGAAAACAGCTGTTTCTTATTCATTTTATTACTTAATTTCGTTTCTTCTAACCGTGTACAAATAAGTATGTACGAGTTACAGTTTTAATCAATAAAATGTCTGTAGAATCATCAAAAAAAAAAATGTTTTTCTGTATTCTGAGGTTCTGTATTCTGTGACGTCACGTTGCAATTCAACAATTTCTTTGAATATTATGTTAATTGAAACTTTATATTGTGTGTTTAAAACTTTAAATATATAGATTAAAAGTTCGAATATAATTCATAAATACTCCAAATAATAGTTTTTACACTCCATCAGATACATCCATTACAGCTTCCATCACTCACATTGATTAGAGCGTAATGTAAGTCAGCAAAACTTAAAAACAAGCCTAATAAATTTAAAATATGTAATGTTATAACGTACAATTTTTGATTCAGTACTTTTTGCTGCTAAAAGAGCTCGCATTTATAAACATCAGGCCCGGCTTTGCCAAGGCATAAATTTGTTTACCATACATAATGCGAAGTGGTTTCTTTGCTTTACAAAATACTTGAATTTCTTTTTTTATTTAACGATAATGTTTTCAGAATTTCTTGTGTTCTAACCTAATTGTGTTGCGGAAATGTGTGGTCATGTTTTAATAACAGTATATAATCTACAATTGAGATAAGTACTTTTAGAAAAAAAAAAGAAAAAAACAATAAAGAAAAATGTTTTTATTTAAATACTGTCTCAGTTGTGAAGCTTAAAATACTATACTTTTGTCCTAGGGGATACCTGAATCCCTCTCAAGAGACTCAGTTGTACCCATTGTGTTGTTCAGACAGCTCATTTCCATCATACTTCTACGCCTTGATCACCGGTTAGGTGATAATACGTTGGAGTTGCCATACGATAAAAAAAATCATACAAATACTCTTAATCTTACGAATTTTCAAGTTGATTTCGATAATTCTGTGTGAAATACATAATAATTCGCGGGCACTATACGACCTCCTAAATTATGGCCACGGTTAAGAAAACCTTCTGAAACTTGCGTGCCATAAAATAATGTAGGTCACACTGTCGCGTATGATCATTCGGTCATAAACAGATGTCGGGGTGGTCTCCAGGGATAGACTGACCTTGGTTGGCTTATGTAGCGATACGAAATTTCCACATTAGGTATTTGCAACATAATATTAAGGTATGTTTTGGTTTCTATTATAAACTTAAATTTGGTATATATGTACACGTGTTGTTTTTTAAACAATGCTATTAAATAAATAACTTCCACTTAATATTCCCTTAAATGTAGCATAAGATCGATAATGTAGTGTTTTGTTCTGCACGTTTAAATCCTTGTTGATGAATGGCAAAGAATAAAAATGGTTACAACAATTCATTTAAGTGTAATCACTAATGCTAATATATTTTTATTTTGTTCTTCATTCCTATATCGGCATCAGTATAACCTAGAATAAAAATATTGAATTTGTCCTAATTTTGTTACTATTATGGCTTAAGTAAAGTTACTCAAAACTATCGCCTATTAAAGAAAGCATATGTTTTATTGAACCCATGACGTTTCGCACCACCTATGTATTCTTTTTATATGGAATTCTCTAACTCTATGTCTTTATCAGCATCGACTTCAAAGTAAAATATAGAAATTCACCTTCAAATTTATTTTGATAGGAATCATTCTTACTAGAATTTACCAAATAACTTTGGTGTTTAAAGTACAGATGAAAAGGATAATTGTTTGTTCCGAAACTTTGTTAATGCCAATATAATGAGACAAACATTGAAAAACGAACAACAGTGTGTCTGCCTGTGTCGATCTGTAACTGCCGTTTCTAAACGGTTGAGCATTGTTGATAATTATTACACTAGGTTGATTATAAACTATGAGTCCCAAACTAATTTTAGGTCACATAGGCCGGATAGTTGCCGGATATCTGTTTTGTCTCTAGTTGTAACTAAACTCGGTCTGACAGTGTGAGCAGTCCTTTTTACATTTTGAGACGTAACCATCTGGGACTGCCTTTTGCGGTCGGCCTTCCCGCAGAGATAAACTTTCTGATTAGGTGCTAAGTTTCTATTTGCTTTTAGTTTTACTAGAGTTTATGGACCTTTAATGCTTTCATCTTGTTCGTAGAAGACACATGCTGTTGGAACTAGTTAGTAGTTATTTTATGTTTTAATAGAAAGTTTTAAAACAATATTGTAACTATGATTTCTTTTTTTATTTATTGTGCAATCTGCATGATTTTAGCTTAAACTAAACTAGGTAATTCTCGGTTTAATCGAATATTTTAAGGACTGATTTCGGTCAGAAACGTATGATAACAATTAATTATTATTTTTATTGATTAAATTAATCAAATAAATGCGGTTATATTCGACTTTGACTACACGGGTTGGGAGATACCCAGCCGACTAGCGGGCATCCAAGAAACATTCACGTGAGTAAAACCGTACACGTTTTAACAAATATGAATCACTCAGGAAAGTTTTCAATCTAATCATTTCTTTGTTTTCTTAATCGTGTTTCTTAGGAGTAGTAAATTCTCAAATTTTGAAAGTATAAATATATATACTTTGAATTAGTTCATTTGGTGTAACTAATTGATTGGATGGTTACCGTCTACGGGATTGTACTACTGTACCAATACGACTTATAAACCTTCAAGAACAGAGCTTACCCCTATCTAAAAGGCCGGTAACGCGTTTGTGACTCCTGAGTTGCAGACGTTCATGGGCAGCGATGGTCACTTTCCATCAGGTGACCCGTCTGCTCGTCTGACCCCTCTAACATAAAAAAAATACGGGCAGCATATGACCGGTCGTTGCAGTTGATGTCTTTTGGCTGGTATGATGATGATGATGACGAATTGATTAAAGCTATTTAAAAAGTTTCTTCTAAAAACTAGTAAGTATATATCACGTAACAGGGACGGTTTTGTCCACTGTATTCATTATGATACTTTAAAAAATGATTTTGATTACGTGTTATACTGACACGTGATCAAAAACCAAAATTGCCTCATACATAGTTAGATCATAATTACAACTACGTCATTTAAGAAATCAGGTTCCAGGATCTGAAATTAAACACCAACTTTTCACCGCAAATTGTTTACATAAACACGTCAATTACCTAAGTTATGTAACATACGCCGTGTTATTATACAGCACGGGTAATCATACTTCAACCTTGAGTTAAAAAGAACACGTACGTTTTGTTAAAAAGAACAAGTAATTACAGAAAATCTATTACTATAATGGAGTACTTAATACATGTACCTAATACACAAATCGACAAACATTTAAGATTAAAGCATATAAAATCAATTTCATTTGTATGATTACACAGAAGTTATCTCAAATGTTTTATGAGATGTAAAATCAAATTTCACGTATTATTTGATTTATTCAGTGGAGAAGTTTTACGCATACGGAAACACAATAATATGTTTTATTAAAATTATTGGAAATGTTTATTTATTATAAAGCTAGAGATAGAATTGTTTTTTTTTTGGTACATTAATTCTTTTATTATTGATTGTTGAAAAGAAGTGTTAATCTGTACATTAACGGTAAATCTTAAACCTGATGAATTTGTTTGTCTGTCTGTCTATCTGTGTGTGTGAAAGATGTAATTTTACTTGTGCACTTAAATAATCTCATAATTATATACTAACTTTTCAGGGTACATTTAAATTAGAGATGCGTGCTTTATTCCTACAGTGGGGTATCGATTAGTAAGACTTTAAAAAACATTGCGGGTTTGTGAAGACTATTTTCCGATTTAGTGACCCGATGGCAAAATATTAAACTTCAAAATGTAAACTTTGTTAGTTCCGCACTACAAGCTAAAGTAAAAAGCTTAGTTTGGAAAATATGTTTTTGTTTTATTTTAGTGAACATATCGAATTTCCAAGGAAAAAGATTAAGGCTAAGGTAGATCTGATAGTAATCCGCCGGCAAACCGGGCACCCTCATGCCGCCCTGAGCGTTGCCGCGGGTGGACGGGACGGGTTTTCCCCTCCACCCGCCATAACGGCCAGCCAGGAGGCGACGTCCGCATGTGCCGGACGTCTCGCCTAAATAGAGAATGTACCCGAAGGTGGTGCCCGCGCCGTTGCGGACAGGCGCTAGGAGGGATCCCTCCTATTAAAGGCGCAGAGTGGCGTACCGTGTTGTTTTAGTCGGTCCGATTCCGACACACCACCCTGCCGCAAACCCTGGTGGGTGACGGCCCGTGGGGGTGTTTCCACATGTAAAAAAAAAAGCTCTGATAAGTGATTACCGGGTCCGGATATCTTAATAACAGCAGTAGGTCCCGAATCCCTCCTCTTACAGGCGAAAAGTCGCACACCGTGTGGTTTTAGTCGGTCCCATTTCTACATAGGGTGACGGCCCGAGGGGATATCCACACCTCAAAAATAAGGTCTTTTAGTGACAGTCAACCTACTTGTAGTTGTATCTAATCGGATAATTGTGCACAAAATACACATTGGCACTCGACGTAGGACATGCATGGAAGTTATTACTTATTTGCAGATGTAGACTAGATTTAAAATACGGAATCCTTAATCATGCGTAATCCGAAGAGCACTTGGAATTGTTTTAGCTACGCTTTTTTTATGGTATAACGGGGCAAACGGGCAGACGGGTCACCTGATGGTAAGCAACTACCGTCGCCCATGGACAGCTGCAACTCAAAAGTCGCAAGTGCGTTGCTGCCCTTGGAGTCCCTCCCGCTCGAGTCAGCAGGAGGGGGGATTTGGGCTCCGGTAACCTCCCTCACTCAGTGAAAGGCAACGAAAGAATTGCTTAACACCGGTTTTCTGTGAGGCCGTGGTATCACTCCGATCGAGCCGGCCCATTCGTCCCGAAGCATGGCTCTCCCACGGTTTGCCGGTATGTCCTAACGCGGTTTCGGAAAATAATTCATTGTGCATTATTTAAGAATATGGCGAGTGTCTTTTCGAAGACAACATAATTTACTTTATTTTTTATGTTTCCTAAGAACGCCAGACGTTGTACTACCAGTATAATATACAAAAAAACCTTTTCTCTGTATAAAATTATAACACACACGCACGTACATTCGTGCATAGACACTAATGAATGTAGCCGCTTTTGTTTTATGTGGGTAACATAAAAGAAAAGCGGCGACATTCATTCGTAACATCATAATAAACAATGCTTATTACTTCTAATACGACTGAGCACAGACCCAAAATACAGACTTAATTCAGCCTAATTTCGGTATCAGTATCACGACTTGAGTTTTGTAACAAAATAATCTGAACATGTTTAATTTAGAAACTTTGTACGTTTTCAAAATAAATAAAAGTAATATATATATTTCAAAATAAATAAAGTAAATAAATATTTTTTTTGATAAATAAATAGAGAACAATTTGTACACATAAAGTGTTGTCCCATGTGAGGATCGCACCCACAACTCTTTTTTCTTACCACATTAAATTTTATACTCGTGGGTAGATGTAATCATATTCATGCTTCGTCCAAACTTTGAAGTAAACCAATTAAATATTAATGAATACACGTCTTACCCACCACAGTTGGTAAATGTCAGGGTATAAATACTCTTTTTTAAACAGGATAATGCGTGTAGGTAATTTATTCACGTTATAATTGATTTGAAGTGCCTTTCTTGAATTTTATTGATCAAAAAATAAAAGTGTTATAGCGTGCTAGTAATTGGGGAGTAACCGCTTGAGGTTTAGCAACGCTAGCTAAACTACAAACGTCTAATATAAGTTCAAAGTTAGAATTGGTATTGGTATTACAACTTACAAAAAACTTTACTGAAAATAGAGTGAGCTTCGAGAGCTCTTTTTAAGTGGTTATTTGTTTGTTTTTTACTTAAGTTATATAGTACAATATTATCTCAGACATCTAACACACAACGCCATCTAGTTTCAAACCAAGCAGAGCTTGTACTATGAAAGCTATATTGACTGATAGAATATTTATATACTTTTTTTGTAAATACAAACATACTATACACATATAACACACCCAAACTCCAAAACAAATATTTGCAGGTCATACACATACCACTGCACAAAGGCAGTCAAATTGATTTTGTTGTGTTTAGATTTTATAAATTTGATGGTTGGCATAAGGGGAGGGGGGCGTTACTCAGGGGGGGGGTGCGTGGTGCACCCTGGAAACGTTCCGCTATTTGGAGGAGGGCGTCATTTTAGTAAGAAGAGGAAGCCATTATTTTTCGGTCTATTGGGAGATCTCTACCCAGGTCAACTTTTATTTCTTAACCACTCGTGGGTTTAAATATGGAATCAATAATCCGTTCGAAGAAGACCGCCCCTGGGCCAGACGGGATACCGAGTGCTAGCCCTAGCCCTCAACCACATGGCAGACCGCTTCAGGGAGGTGTTCGAAGCCAGCTTGGCGGTGTCGTTGGAGATCGCTAATGCATTCAATAATCTGGGACGGAAACCCTCGTATTTCAGGGGCCTCAATCGTTATTATTACGTCAACACGGGACCCTTTCCTTCTGACTGACGCAGGTCCTTTCCGGGCACGGCTGCTTCGGGAAGTACCTGCACTCGGTCGCTAGGAGGGAACTGAGTCCCGCCTGTCACCACTGCAATTGCAGTGAGGACTCGACTCAGCACACGATGGCAAATATGTCCTCACTGCAGTTATCAGGGAAGATCTCTCGCTACCGGCCGTCATACGACGTCCGCGTGTGCCGAACGTCGCCTAAATAGAGAATGTACCCGAAGGTGGTGCCCGCGCCGTTGCGGGCAGGCGCTAGAAGGGGTCCGGATGTCTTAATAACAACAGTTCCCGAATCCTTCCTATTAAAGGCGCAGAGTGGCACAACGTGTGGTTTTAGTCGGTTCGATTCCGACACACCACCCTGCCGTAAACCCAGGTGGGGTGAAGGCACGAGGCGGTTTCCACTCGTAAAAAAAAACATAAAAAAGTTTAAGAACCTTACTTTGCCAGCAGTTGTCACTTCTCCAGAGTTGGTGGAGCGCTGGGCTATCCCCTGGCAAAAATAATTGTATACGTATAACAATTCCAAAGTTTTCATAAAAACGAAAATATTTTGAATATTCACAAGAAAACTATTTTAGTTTATACGATACGGTTTGTTGTCAAGGAAGCAAGTCACAAATTAGGTAAGTGTACTAAGCAATCCAAACGAGCCATCGTCGCGTGAGTCTAAGGGTGAAAGTTCATCGACCCCGTCAGAGACCAGACAGAGTGAAAAATGTGTTGTTACATGTAATAGCTCATGGTTAAGTAATAATTGAGTATCACGTAAATAAAAAGAGAAAAGATTTTTATCTTGATATTCTTGAGTCCGGTATGGGGAAATGCAGTAAAACCATAGCGTAGTTTTAAATGTACACAAAAAAGTGATCTTTAAGTCTTTTGCGAGTATTATTTCGATCTCCCTACGTCCCTTCCCCCTTTTAACTCAGTTAGTCAAGAGCAAAATGTATTATGCACATCGAGATCATCTATGTTTCGTGTTTTATACGCCATCGTACAACTCAAAAACTTAAGACTCGACATTTAAAATTAGTGTACCGTTGAATTTAAGCATAATATTATAAAATAAAAAGAAAATTAATTATAAACTAGCTGTATCCATATTAATTCTTTAAAGTATCTGTATTATGTTCAAATTTCATTTCAGTAACTCCATATTTATCAAGAAATAATTTTTAATTTCTTTACAGCAGGTTATTTATATTCCTTTTAAATATATCTGGAAGACCAGAAAGGCAATTATTTGAAACCTTCTGACCGTCTAAAAGACACTGAGATATAAAAAGAATTATTTAATAAACGTAAAAATATTAGTGTAATTAGATATCCGGCCTTCTCAAGTCGCAGCAATAAAACGGTATAAAAGATAGCAAATCGCAGTGAGGAAAATTTAACAGGAAGAAAAAATGAACAAATCCAATGGAGCGGCTCGACTTTCCAGTTATCAGGGTATAACATATCTGTTCTAGGAGAAAATTTTTGCTGTCTTTTACAGATTTCAGATATTGAATGAACTCCAATCTCTTCAATCGCACGATAAAGCAACATTTTTTTAGATTACACTACGAAGTCACATGTTATGAACATTATAAGGTTTATATATATATAACAAGAGATGTGTGAACATATTTATTATTTAGAATCGAGAGAAACACACCTGTGTTATGTCTTATTTGGCAATTTTAGAAGTGAAAAGTTTGTTTATTCTTTCGGCTAATCACTGATTCTGCAAAACTCTAATAATTAATTTAGGATTGAGTAACATAATTTACATTGCTTTGTGGAGTTTGCCTCAACATTAATTTATAAGGATATAACTTGTTCTCTCAGTTTGATGCAGTATTATAAGAAATCTTTGCCTTTATTTGTATGAACACATTACATCTAGCAGTATAGGAATGACGAGACCTTTTGCACATATTGTACTGGATGAAAACAGCTATGCAAAAGTATAAAACGCAAACCAGTGCCAGCATGGTTGCAAATGAAATACTTAAACAATAGGTAGTCTTGTTCTAAAGATTCTTCATACTTTGTAAGAATATACACACTACAATAAAAACTACGGATCAGGTTTGCTTACCGTCCAATTAGAATAAAATCATAAATTGTAGATAATTTACTTGGCTGCTGTTTTGTTTGATGCAGATTTCTTAAGTCGCTCCCTAGTCTAAAAGTAAGTTTCCTATCCCTTGAGAGTAGTATTATCTGAATTAAGTGGCACCCTATATTTTTTTATGCGCACTATGCATGAGCAACATTTATTTTATTTTATTAGTTGAGTAGTCGAAGGATGAAAATTTCAAAAAAATACATTCTGATTTATAAAATAAGTTGAAATGGGAGCTCTTGACTTCACACGTCATCAATACAATATTCAACCCTATCTAATAATAGTAATAAATAAACTAACGTCAAAATTTTATTCTGATTCCATATCGTGATTCGTTTACATGCATATGTAAATATCCCATCCCACCTATTGATGAGGCGGAGTCTGAGAATATGATATCCTGCTTCATGATCTTTTGACTGGTTTAGGTTCCATGCGATTATTGGACTGTAATTATATTTCATTACATTTATAGAAGTAGGATTTGTCAAGTTCAATTTAAATAGTTCTAAGAGAGGAGAGACTTATTTTAATTACTCATCCAAACTGTTTTTCTTTTGCTAATTAGTTTAATCGATCTCTGAACCAATAAGTCAAATTTGAATCAACGCTTTTAATTATCACGCAACGATTTTAGTAGCAGAGCAGTGACTATAAAAGCAGGTGAAACTGTTAGTTAGTACCTTATATTGATAACTATACAGAAAATTATGCTTGTTCTTAGAACAAAGCTTTCGACGTGGCGCAAAAACACATATAAATCAGTAAAAACAGTTCGCCTTCCTTCATTTGCTCAAAGCTAATCGGTACAACAGTGTAGTCTGTGATATATAATGCAAATTACTGAGAACGCGCGGGTGTTCCCGAATCGATAAGCAGACACTATATTTGTATTCCAAACTAACCTTACCCACGGCTTTACTCACTACTAGATTTAAGTAATCATTGCGGATGTTTTTAAGATTAGTACTATTTCTTAAAAAAAAGGGGTACCTTATCTTATTTCTTTACCCTAATATCGTATACATATATAACAATTTACGTGTATGGGTAAAGCAGTTAAGGTGTGACAGCGAAACAGATAAATTGGTTTTCACATTTGTGATACTAGTTTATATTGAGAACATACACATACTTCCTTTATTAAAAACTGTTTTTGTCTAACCATGCCATTTTGCGGTTATCACCTCTGAATTGAAAAAGGACAAAGACAGTGTTATACCTTTTTGAATATTCATGTAGAAAAACGTACCTAATACAGTGATAGTAATAAAAAGTTGTGAATAGATCTAACTAATCGACTTGTTCATTCAAGAAGAGGCATTCATGGCGACCATAAGACTCAAACACTTGGATCTGTGGTACACCTAAATATAGGAATACCAACCTTTTATAACGGCCCCATAAGATAGTACCCCAAAAGTAGTCCAAATCTTTACGATCGGTATAACATTTATTTTTAAATACCCAGTGTAAAATGAAAATGACCTCTTAATAGAATATTAACGTTAGAGCGTTGGATTGCATTGACTTTTTTACCTAAAGAGTAAGTACTGGACGGCTGGCTTTATATACGCGGATAATGCGTCAAGGATATACTCCGATTTACCTACTATATTTATAAAAAATTGTTAAAAGAAACTTGCTATTTATCGGATAAATTGTGTTTTTTTAGTTCCTGTTCGGATGAGTCTTGGATTGGGCGATTTAATATTTTTCCACTGCTGTTCCTACTCCGTGTAATGTAGACCAGAGGCCAGTTGCTCCTTAACCAGTGTAAACGGACATTGCTTGTGGTCATATACTGACTAGTTAGAAGTAAATAACAGAAAAATACATTACAGTAACCTTTATTTGAAGGCCACATATCGGTCACTTGAATAATAGATGACTACTGAAATTCAAAAAATGTTAATTCGAAATCAATACAAATTTAGGTTTAGACATTAGACCTCTAAACTAAGGTTATATTTCCTAATTTGGTAAAAAAAAAGCTCATAGAATTAGGTAATTTAAAATTCCACGACTTTGATGCAGTTATGTTTTCGTGCGACACCGGATGGTATATACTTTCTTGTAAATAAAATGACTTCTTGATTTTGATTCGACTAGTATTATATTATAATATCGGTGTATTACAGATAGGTATAGACTTTATAGTATCACTGACAGGTGAACAATGATTGAAAATGTTGTGTGCCATAGTGTAATCCATCTTAGTGACGCGACATATAATAATCTACTAAACTAATATTATATAGTGTTGTTACAACAAACGCCAAACGATCAAAAACCAGCACTACCTTAAATAAAACTTCTAAAAGTTTAAAAAAAAATTGTTTTTGTTTGTTTCTTTTTCGTATGTTGCCCAAATGGAAAATGGAAATGGAAAGTGATGTTTAAATAAGTTGGTATTCTGGTAACTGGAAATATTTTTTTAAAGACAACTCCTGCACTAGGAACATATTTTGTGTCGCGGAGGACTTCACAAATATACATTAAACGGACACAAAGAACACCCAAACACAGAACATTAATTTATGGGTCACACAATGTATCGACCCATGTGGGGATCGAATACACAACACTTGCGTAGTAGTAGGATGCGGCATGGCGACCGCTTTTACCACTACAATATCCGTGCAGTCAAATTGTGTGATGATCACAATTATTTGATCTGTGTCTGGGAGTAATTTATCTATAATATAAAAATTTGAATATTGAAATTATTTATCATTGTTTTATATGACCATAGTATTGAAACAAAATGTAAGCCGCAGAATATTAAATATAAATATCATAACCATCGGTTTACCACCAGGCTGACGATCAAACTTCTTTTTTTTTTTATTTCTTGTCTAATGTTTATATATCTTATCACATGCCAGAAAACAAAACGACGAAATTTACTAACGATCTGAAGACAGTTTTTAAATTCAATCGTTAAGTGTTCCAAGTAACATGAAACCTAAATCCTAGAAGTTAAATTTTTTAAGTACGCAACTTTATTTTGTGTTTCATATTCAAGATTACTTTGTTGTTTGTTTGTTGTTTGATAAAGACCAAAGAATTTCGCTAAAGAGAGAATATTACACCGTTATAAATTAACCTTATAATGTGAAAGTTTGGAGTAACGAATCTAAAGGGAATTCTGCACGGACACGGACCTAGATTATAGCCTGTTACGGCTCAAAGGTATTTTTTTTGTACAGAATCGACAGTAATGTCAGGCGAAGCCGTGGGGAAACGCTTATAACTATATTTTACACGTAAGGTGCATTAGTTTCACATATACTGCCAAAGCATCAAAATATATCTTATAATAAAATAGTGTTTTTTTTTATTGGGGAAGCAAGCAGTCAGGTCACGTGATGGTAAATACAAAAACACAAAATACAAGCTTAATTAAAGTTTGAGAATATAGCTATTAATACTCGTATTCATGTACCCATTCTAATATAACAGCACTTCAAACCATTTTCTGTATATCCAGCAC
The DNA here is from genome assembly GCA_902825455.1 of Arctia plantaginis. Taxonomy (NCBI): domain Eukaryota; kingdom Metazoa; phylum Arthropoda; class Insecta; order Lepidoptera; family Erebidae; genus Arctia; species Arctia plantaginis. The sequence goes on along the minus strand of CADEBD010000046.1, from coordinate 2,573,691 downwards.
AGTAAACACATTATAAAAGGAATCAACACAACTGTGCAATTTGTCGGCCTCCCAGGTAGCACGCTCGCCTCTTCATTCCCCATTTACAACGAGGTGGTTATGTAAATTGCGAACAGAATGTTTATTCAGACTTTTTAAGAAACATCGAGTTAGGCTGTAAATATAGAAAATGAAACCGGCGCCGGTCTAATTTGTAGCATGGTGGTATTTTTCAATGTTTGTCTTAGACTTGCTGGGATTTTAAGGTTAGTAAAAGACTTGAACTTGTCGTTGGGATTATGGAGTTATTATGGAGTTATCGTCTGTGGTATTTTCGTATCGATACGACCTTGAAACTTTTAAGGAAAGAGCTTCCCCTTTCCTCAAAGGCCAGCAACGCGCTTGTGACTTCTGACTTACAGGCGTTAATGTGTGCCGGTAGTAACTTTCCATCAGGTGACCAGTCTGCTAGTTTTCCTCCTCTTCCATAAAAATAAAAAAGAATTAATGTGATGTTCGGCACAGAAGTCAGAGACTCGTAACTCGAAATGAAACCCGGTTTTGGTGTAGCCGCTAGCACCTGCAACTGAACTAACTCCGCACGTAATTACTCCTGCGGACTCAGTGGGGGAGTCGAGAGAGTGGTAGTGGTTCTGGGCATACCTGTACTATATTACTAGTGTAGCGTGCAGCATCGGAGAAGTCTTCACCAACTTGCTGAGTTTAATAAAACACGGAGAGTAGCAGTTGACCGCTAATAAGTTCAAACGGGTAGACGTCAGTGAGATAGCCAAGGCTCAGAATTGTTCGATTTTCCTTATCTATTTATAATTTTAATGATTTTTATTTCGGATATCCTATTTCAATTACGATTTGACTACGATTGCGGAACACCATAACATCCCATAGTATTTGAGCATCTTTCAAATTGTGAAACGTGTTAATATTTTCATGAATCGCACATGAATCTTCTACCGACGTTTTGCCGAAACTTAAGCTTATTTAATTAGTTTTCGAGCATGTGAGCTTAATGAAGAATAGGATGAAGCGAGGAACTCGCTAGTGTCTGCACTCGCACGGATGGCGTAGTGGTTTAAGCGGTCGCCACGCCGCTTGCTACTACGCTGAGTGTTGTGGGTTCGATCCCCACATGGGACGACACTTTGTGTGATCCACAAATTGTTGTTCTGAGTCTTTGTGTTCTTTGTGTCCGTCTCATGTATGTTTGTAAAGTCCCGCGCGACACAGGATATATTCCTAATGCGGGTGTTGTCTTTTTTAATAAAAAATTTAAAAAAAATGTTAAATTGGTACAATATTAATAGCTTCAATACAATAGAAATATTAATAGCATCTGATTTTGGTCTTCTTCGGCTTCACAGAACACCCGTGTTAAACAACGAAACCCGTAGCTTGTAACCGACTGTATGTGGTTACGGAGGCCCCCTTTGCGTCCCTTATCGACAGAGCATTCAAAAAGCGGCAACGCACTTAAGTTTCAGGTAGCCATCTGATGGTGTAGATGGGAAGAGGCAATCACTTTCCGCCAGGTGACCCGCTCGTGGGCCGATTACATAAACACTCTCTTTAACTTTCAGCCATCGCTCCACACGGCAAGACTTTCATCCCTACCACTTGGATAACTGGCGCTACACTACTGTGCGCTTTTCAAGATACTTTTTGCCTCGAACAAGTAATCTGTGGAATAAGTTATCGTCTGCGGTATTACTGGACCGATATGACCTCCAAACCTTCAAGAAAAGAGCGTAATCTCTCCTCAAAGGCCACCAACGTACTTGTGACTCCTGAGCTGCATGCATTCATGGGCGGCGGTAATCGCTTTCCATCATTTGATCCGTCTGCTCGCTTGCCCCCATTCCATAAAACAAAAAAAAATGCAGAAAAATACGAGAATTTACCTTGCGTTTTTTTTTTTTACTTAGGAAACAAACAGTAGTATAAAATGTATAGGTACAAGTGAAATCCTCATAACTAAACTTAATATACTACCCACTACATTTTCCACAGATTAATTCCGTCAGAAATAATTCCGTTGTTAGCAGAAATGAGTTGCTGCCGACGCAGTTAAAGTATTGCATACAAAATATTGGCAACAGATATAAAAAAAGTATCTTAAGTCAGTTCTTTTAATTCTCAGGCAACGGCCATTAGATTATACTCAGTCAAACGCTGGCGTTTAATGTACTTCATTTAAAAAAAACCTGTTTTCTATTAAATACTTCATCATTCCTTAGTATCCGAAGAGATTTGGTTACTCTAAATATTACTGAAGTTATTTTAAAAAAAATACGGGCATTTCACAAAAACGTATATTTTTGAACGAAAAGAAAAGGCGTAAACGTGATATAATTGACATATAATTCAACAAGTAACGAGGGTTGGTATAAAAGGGTGCTGTATATTGACTTCGAAGGTAGAAACATTTTTTTAACGTTTGAAAATCGTGGTGTTATTTATTATTATTAGATATAAACATTACAACTAAACCGTAACACCGTACCTGGCCAAGTGACACTTTAGACGAACTTTCGGTATGAAGTAACATCTTTTAAACAATCACCCGCCAATTAAATTATTAAGGAAAAACGTCAAAGAAAAGAGTATAATGAAGTATTGGTCAGTGCTCAAAGATTACTTTGGGTTAGATAAAAAAATCATTTGGAAAACTCCTTCACTCTCTATTTACTCTTGCTTCATTAGGTGACTTTGGAACTTTATCGAAACCCCTTTGGAAGTAGATATATAAAATACATAATAATAATATAATATCTGCTCTGAATAATGTACCTGCTGAAATTCTTGCGGCTGATCATTACAGTGTAATGGACTGGAAAATTAAACTGAATTAGAACTGTTAAATGTTATAATTTAAGTACTCTCTGGTGTACAATATCAACGGTGGTCCGATAACCTCATGAAGATCGCTCGAAGTCATGGGATCCGGGCAGCACAGGACCGCTTGTTGTAGAGAACCTTGAGAGAGGCCTATGTCCAGCAGTGGACGTCTTTTGGCTTAGATGTTGATGAATACGAGTACCAACGCAATTTTAATCGAGTATGTAGAATTTAGCCAAGCTGTTAGCATATTTTAAGACCAGTTAATTGCAACAAAAGAAACCTTTTTGTTTATTATTTGTTTTAAAACCATAGTTAACAAATACACTTTCATGATTACATTTTTTTTATTACTAGATATTTATTTATTGACTCCAGTATACATTTTTATTTATTTTATGTTTCTGAAAGCCACTCATCTTAATGAATTTAAAACTGCATGCTTCATAATTGCCCGCCCTCTCTTTTATGATATAATCTTTATTCATTTTCAATTCTCTCTCAATTCAAAATAACATTCAGTACTGTATTAAAATTCAATTAATATTTAATTGAATACCAATTGTTACTTTATCACGGAGTCTACATAACGGGCCTAATATAAATCAGCTTTTTATAATAGGCTCTATATGCCTGATGAGTGTAGACGTCTTCTTAGAAGAATGAAAGTAAATTGAATATCTGTCTATTTTCCCCAGTAAATTATAGCATATGTTAGCACTGGATAAACATTCTCAAAATAAGCATTTCTAGTAACATCGATATTAATAGTTACTGCCACAATATATAACGCATAGTATAAACTTTATATTTTATTATATTTTAACTCCTCTAGCATTATTTTTTGACATCTTTACCGATTTTCAATCAATCACCATTTTAACGACCAAGTTTCATTTTCTCAGTCATATTAGAATTTAGTATCATGACATCATAATAACACATAAAGTAGAATAAAAGACGAATGTTAGAATATTTTTGATTCTATTTTAAACTTAATAGACTTAATTTTACACCCAATTATAAGTTTTGCAAGTCTCTCTTTCAACTCTCTGATTGAACTCTCTTTTTAGAAAAATATAACTCCCGCACTAAGAATATATCCTGAGTCGCCAGGGGCTTCACAAACATTCATGAAACGGATCTAAACACAGACTAAGAACAACAATTTGTTCATCACATAATGTGTTGTCAATGTGGGTATCGAACCCACATCACGCGCAGTTGGAAGCGGCGATGTGACTGCTTAAACCACTGCGCAATTAGTGTAGTCAAAGTCGTAAGTAACCATAATTATACTTATTCACGAAAAACATTATGATGTTTTAGATATCATGCTTCAGAAGACTATCAGACCAATTATCAATCTTAGCATCATGCACATTCATTTTTGTTCATATAAATAAAGATTATCTTTTAAAGTCATAAGCGTCATAAACATTAACTTTTTGTACCGCCTCTAGCCCTCAAAAAGTAAATAAGTCGTTTCGAGGTTTATGTAAAATAGTACACTTTATAACCAAATCCCTAAATAATATCCAAGTCTTAAATCTGGACAAATTCAAATTCGCATTTACGCGACACTCAGTGGTGGCTTATATAGACGACAAAAAAGCTTGGATCTACATTATTTTTACATTGTCAGGCTATTTCATATACGTGATAGAAATATAATGTTTCTCATATTCTGAGTTTTATGACCTTCTTTTTTTAATCTAATGTTGTCTTGTTTATTTTTCAGTATCGATACTTTTATAGCTAAATTTTAGTTTGCTCACTTTGAATCATAATACCATAATACCGTATTTATCATACGCGTCTCTTTCTTCGTTTTACTAAATAAAAACTGCAGTATCCGGAATATCAAAACAGTGTCGTGAATTTCGTTTCATTGAATTCTGCTCACAAGGTTCAATTATTTGCAAACAAACTGCCTGACACTGATTGCATTAAATAGATTGCAATCTGGTCTATTTATAAACAATATTATTCACTTCTATAGATATTTTTTATTAATATATTTACCTTTACTTTTGACAAAGCGATATATTGTCGCGTTGACAATGTATCTTTTAATTAAAAAATCATTTGTTCACGTGTAAAAAAATATAATGCAACTATTTACTATTTATTATTTTAACAGCAATCCTATGAGGTTAAAAGGTTTAACAAGGATTAACAAATCATAATGCCCAATCGTTACGACCACCTTGTTGTTGTTAATTCTTGAGAAGTTTTTTAATTGCCGTTTGTTTCCGTCATCTATTGTTTTCCAAGGTCATGTTTAAAGCATTCATAAATATTGTATGCTAAGTATTAGAGACGGTTTTCAGATGAAAACTCGATACCGTTGTTTTTTTTAACAAATTAAGAAGAAATCGGACTACCCCGTGGTATGCGTGGTAATATATAAAAAAGTACGGCCACGCTTGATAAACTCTATCTGTATTTTTATCGTAAACAAGTGAAAATTAAGTGTCCGATTACATCTTGCGCGTTACTATTGTCACGCCACAAATGGACACGTTGTGTTATGAATAAAAGAGCCAAGTGTGAAATGACCGTTCTTTTATAAGAACCCAATGCGACGACACGTTTTTATTACATTTATATCTTTTGTTCTTTGAAAAAATATAGGTATGACCACATCACTTTTATTCATTCTGGAAATCGTTTTATCTTTCTTTATAAATATATGTACCCGTATAATTTCTATCTTAGTATTTTTTTAAATAAAATAAATTAAATAAAATAAAGTCTAGTATGATTTGTATTCACATAGTAATCATTCAAAGTTAATACAAAAAAGTGTTTATAGAATTGTTTGTTGTCAAAATTAGTTTATTTTTTAAATTATTGGTTAATGGCAATTCTGCCAAAATCTAAACTAAACTGCCAGGGTTTTGCTGTGATTTTAGTCAAATGTATTGTTGCGGTTAGCCTGCAGTCTAAAGTACATTTTAAGTTAGTCTTAATTAGTCTGTACAAGTGAATTTTATCTTCGAGAACTGTAATGAGCATATTTTTGTCCCTACTATTTTATTTGCTTATTTTTTTTCTTGGAAACCTACCAAAAGGATATAAATAAATACTGTACCTATTATTCAATAATAGGTATGATCATAGACCATTAAAACAACAGACTGAAAACCCCTAAGTAGAAAAAGCTTAAACTATTTTATATTCTAATAACTGAGTCTATTGACGCGGTTTATAACTTGAACAGTTTAACATGGTTTAAACCTTGGTAGGTATATTTCTATTCTAATAATGATATTAATATTTTATTTGTTATAGTATTCATTTTGTATGTATTGTATTCAATTCAATGATAACGTATAGGTTTGTTTAGTCTTTGTTTGCTCTTTGTGCATGTAGGTTTTAATATTTTGAATTTGTGCACACAGTCTAAAGATCAAAAGTGGTAATGTATTTTTGTGTTTCAACTGAATGATTGAAATTATGTCAGCTGTGATTGTGTACACGTTTTTAGAAGATTTTAACCTTTTCAGGTGAGTCCGATGACCCATCTGCTTATATGGCCTCCGATAGCTAAAAACTCTCGGACACTCGGTAAAAAACAGCGGAACAATTGCGTAACGCCGATTTGCAAACAAAACAGTAACAACTAAAAATAATGCGTAGAATCAATCGGACTTGTTTATAAAACCCCCTTACATCAGCTATCAAGTAACTTATTCAACTAATTGGATCGGAATGGACGTGTAAAGCAAACGTTCTTCTTTATATTATTACCTTCTCACCTTTTAAAGAAGTCAGACTGCATCTCTTCTGTAGTTTTCTTATGCAGAGTTGAGGTTAAAATAAAACAAAAAATAAGTTCATTATCGATATTATTAGATAATTTTAAAATGCGTTTCGGTACTTGAAAGTATCATTTACATGTCTTTATCTGAACATACATTTAGATTGGATAAGTTTAGTAGAATTCAATAAATTAAAGTTATACCCGTGTTTAATGTTTATAAGTAATAAATTATATTTACATAATAGGGTACAAAATTTGTATAAATTATTGGAATAGGTTTTGATAGTAGTCGGTAAGAATATATTGTCTTATTACAAATAATAAATACATATCCACTGGTTAATAAATAAAGACACAATTCTTTGGTATGTTCTGTTTGAAAATTAAATCTTAAAATCTTTGTTTCATAACTAGAATTCTTTGAGAGTAATTCGCAAAATAATTATGAGGGAGTACAATCACAGCAAGCAGTGAAGCGGTGATGTTTAATTCATTATCATCTACATTGATAATACTTAACACCAATCTTAGAAAAGTTCTCTGAAGACCACAATAAATAGTTTAATTATTTTTTAATGCTACCAGACTCGAGGTTAATCTTACCCAAATAGCCTATAAATAATAAATATTTTACAAAAGTTTTTATAAAAACTATTTTTTTTGTTTTCACCAGGACATAATATAAGAGAATTATCAGGAGACTAGTACTAAGGTAGTTCAAGGTTCGCAAAACAATTATAATTGTGATAATTATTTTCGGTTAATTAATGGGTAGATATTAAATACCTCGAGTCGCTTTATCTTAATAGTAAGCACTTTGGAATCTAATTTTACTATACTTTACATAGCCATATTCACTATTTGCTACATACACTTAGAAAATCTACATAATTACAAAGATTTTTTACTAAGAGTCTAGACTTTTAGAATTTTTAAGAGATCTTGGTTGTTGTACAGTTTTATTTTTCTTACTCTTGTTATCTAAGTTAAAAGTTTCACTGTTATTAGCTGGAGTATTAAAAACAGAGTTCTTAGAGCTGGGCACACTGTTCCCAGGAGAGACGCCACTGTCGGTGCTGACCGACGCGGGGCTCGGGCTATCACTCACACTATTGCAAACTGTCAGCTCCTGACCGGGAATAGAGACAATCTGACCTATAGGCTTTTGCCTGACTAGATTAATGCTTTGGCACTCTTTACTCTTCACTTCAACATCATTCGATTCCTTCTTATGATATCTCGTCAATGTTCCCGCTGAACCTGCGGAGTTCGGTTGATACAATGGCGCAAAAGGAGATTGTGGATAATACTGAATATCAGCAGGCACTTGGCCACGAACCCAAGGACCCATAGTCGATACCACATTCGGCATATGTGTCCACATTGGCATTTGGACCATGTGTGACCCCTCTGGCAATTGGCTGAAACCTGGCCCGACTGGCATAGGATGTACCACACCTACAGGCGTTGGAGCACTGTGTGGCCGCAAAGCCGGATGATGAGGTGCATACTGTCCTACAAATTCCTCACCTTCATAAATTCTTGTCGGAGGTGGATTTTGAGCGTCATACATGTTTGGGAAAACTGTATGTGGACTTCTCTGCAGATATGTAAACATTTGTTGCTGTGCTTGTTTCATTGCTACGTACTGCTGTAGATGTATTGCAGTTTGCTGTCTCTGCTGTGAAAGATCTTGTGCCATTGCCGCTGTTGTAGCATTACCATGTATGTAGTAGATATGAGGCTGAGCGTTTGAAACTTGAGGAGTACTTGTTACTGGAGTCTGTCTTTGTACAGGGAATTTACTATTGTCAATGACATTATTTTGGGGGTCTTGATACTCTTCGGGGGGTGCTATGTACTTCGGTGATGATGGTGGTGTAACTTGTTGTGAGATTGGATAACTAATTATCTGCGCTATGTATGGTTGTTGACATTTTGCAGAGTGTGCGGGACTATGGGTTTGGAATGTTGGATTAAAAGTTATTTGAGATATGTCCGGACTTTGTGTTCCTTCTGTCTCTTTGTGATTCGACCTGATTTCATTTGACTCATTCTTTTTAATTTTTGGATTGTAAGGTGCCACCTTAGGGTTGTTTTTCCAGTTAGCTCCAGCACTTTGTGGTCTTTTCACTGGAGATTTGGTAGGATCATGCCAGTTATCACCATTGTTTTGTCTAGGATCTGGTGGATGATGTGACTGGGCACTTTGAGCTCTTCTAGGCGGTGGTGACATGCCGTCTGGAATATGTTGTCTGTAGCACCTTCTGCCTGATCCTGGGCTGTTTTGTCTTTCTGGAGGAGGAGGTATAGGCCTTGGGACTCTTCTTCTAGCTGGTGTAGGTGGACTAGGCTGTGTTAGTGAGGAATGTGTTAATTGTGAAGCCGATTGCCATTGTTCTATAAGCATTTTTCGTCTTTCTGCCTCTAATCGAATTTCTGTCTCACTGGAAGAATCGTAGTCTTTACCCTGAAAAAATCAAGTATTTAAATTTTATTTGGTATTTGCATTAAAAAAAATCATTTATTTTAAAAAAAATTACGCTATCTATTCTTTCATCCAGCATTTTGAAGAAATCTTGCTGACTTGCAGACACCTCACTGTAACAAAAAAAAAAACAAAAATCATACTACTTTACAATTAAATCTATAATAACTATATAAATCTATTTATAATTAAAGTAAAAAGACACCGACGATGTCAGTAATTCTACCCAAATACTCGTACAAGAAAATACTAAGCTAAGCCTAATCACGGTTTATTATCGTACGGAGAAACTAATATTCGTCCTGAAATTTTGTTACCTGCCTACTTTTTTCTAACTTTTATAATTTAGACTATTCCAATTCACTGTTGGACATCAGTCTCTCCCAATGTTCGCTAGAATAGATCTTTAATGTTAAGCCTTAAACATTCAATCAATCTCTGCTACCAAACAAGGTAGTACTAGTAGCCCTACTAGCTCTGTACTCTCTCGTACGTCTCTCTTTAGACGTGTGTGTGACGGTAATTTTGATGCTTTTATAACCCTATTATCAATTTTATTTTTAAAACAATCTTCAATGAAAGCTCGCTCAATAGTAGACTTTCTAATGTAAACTATACTATTAATGTTTACATCTGACATCGTAGTTCATCAAGGTAGGACTGGTTAAATATGTTCAGACCTTTTCTTTTATAGGGTAAGGTGGTTTTGTCGTCAACATTACTGCGATTGCCTGCATTGCGAAGCGATTTAATTGATACTGAATCATCATCATCATCAACAGCCTTTAATAGGACATAGGTCGCTCCTTAGAAATGTTTTAGCCTACTATACGCACTACACTCTGGTCAGACCGATTGGTATAGGGTTTGTTTCAAGTTTTCCTTCTCTTTACAGTGCTGCTTTCCTGCGTAGTTTACTCCCTTAGTTGGCTCTGGTGAGACTCCGTATTCTTAACTGTCACCACACGGATATTAAATCTGGAGTAATTTTTTTTTATTACAATGTCTTGCTTTTTCTGTCGCTGATGATGGTTAAAGCAGACACATTATATTAGATTTATTAAAATCATTTCATTAAAATTTCAGAAGATTCATTAAAATCTTAAGAGTCTTATATTTGATTAAAACTCACATAACAGTTTGATGAGATGCCAGGGGCAGGATATGCTTTCCCTGTTCCGGTTCTTCCTCAGTCTCCGCAGGAGGGACGGAACCGCCTGTCGTGCCTTCTTCTTCATCAGCCTCCTTATCCGCTGCTCCTGTGGAGAACATAATGATGACTTTTTAATTGCCTATTTTTTAAACACAACTTTCTTACATCTCTTTATGGTGTATGAAAAAGAAATGTTTGGTTAGTATTTTAAATACTGCATAATAAAAACTCACGAAACACTCACAAATTTTGCTAAATAAAAAGAAATGTTCTATAGGACTAATTTTTTTATATCTAGTTTTATATTATAACTGTACAAGCATTCAAAACTATCAGTTTGAAACCTTGCCTCATTTTGAAACAGTCAAACTGATAGCACATTTGTTACAGTTTCTTCTCTGAGTTTTTTACAATAAAAATTGATAACGATATTTCTAGTTTAAAAATCCATATGGCTTTTTCAATATTCTTATCTAAAATAAATTTTGTTTGGAAGAAATTACAAATGCATATATGAACATTAATTACTTTTTTCATGTCCTAAGGTTCTTTCCTATAGACAGAGAGAAGCTACAAATAACGAACTGAACTAAATATTGTAACGTTTGTTTGGACTTGTTAAAACAAATACTGTATGTTTATTTCTGACCGCGTATGTGTGTAAATATGTATGATCGTGACAATAAATATTAACAAACATAATTCAGGGTTTCCTGAGTTAATGATTTGAAAGAAATAAATTGTGAATGAATTGTAAATGTGCCCAAGGTCTCCGTATTCATAAGTATAACCAATCAGATGCCGGTATTTATAGAACCTTTCTAATTAGCATGATAGCAGAAAGTTGAAATGTTGTTGAGGAAATTCTTCGCAAAGTTCCGAGACTACACAAATGCCTTTGACATGCTCTGGTACGGTAGCAGCTTAATTTTAAGGAACTATCTATCGTTGTAAATGTTGAAATACTCATTTTTTCTTTTCAGAGGGAAAACTATTTCTATTTCGTTGTCTTATAAGTAGGTACCATTTCCATGGCCATATGTTTTTTAATTAGAATCTACACCCATTTGTAAATAAAAGAAAAAAAATCTGAGGGGTTGGGGGGGGGGGGGTTACTATTTAAAAGATGTCAAAATTATTGACTGTCTCGTTATTATATCACGTTAATTACATTAATAGGTATATCACTATCAGTTTTACTACGAAAATACGAGTCGTCAGAGTGTAAAGAGTATCTTTACATTGTATAAAATAAAGTCGCTTGTTTGTGTTGTACGCTTAGATCTTATCAACTGAGCAACAGATTTTAATGTGGTTTTCACCAATAGAGTGGATGGTTCAAGAGGAAGGTTTCTATGTATACAACATGCAAATTATAGTAGGGAAAATCCGAGAATTTCTAAGATTTATCATAAAAACTTGTTTTTTGTGCGCTTACATTGCAAACGGTGGCTAAACCTTACGAGATAGACCAAAATAATGTAGTACGGAATTGTATGTCTTAAAAAGATCTACAAAAAAATATACGATGGTATATGTCTATCTCCTAAGAATAACCCACAGTAACCATTTTTATCTTTTAAATATCACAAAAAAAATGGTTTATTACTATTCCTTATCCAATTAAATACTTTAGATACGTTGTGCATTTAATGCAGATTAAAAATGCTCTTTACAGCATATCATTAAAATAAATATTTAAGAAGATATTAAAATGCGGGGGGCAAAGCAGTCGAAAAATGCAGAAAAATATACTTATGTATTCATCATAAGTCTTTATGATTTTATAATTAGTGTTCAGGTCAAAAAATTTAAATATATTGTTCATCAGCTATATTTAATGAACGAAAGCGAAACTTCATCTTTTTATTAGAGTTAATTACAAAATTAATGTTATCAACATCAGCAAGCACGTCAGCAAAGCAAACGACAGACTTCACCACAGTCGGGTCAGGTTAAAACATATTTTGAAGTTCATTTAAATTATAAATAAATAAACGCATTATTCAGTCCAAATTATGTATAATATATTCAAATATTTATGAATTGTAAAATTCCCTGTAAATTCAGTATTCGTGTTCAACCTCATAAATCAGAGAGAGAACTTCGAGAGGTTCATCCGAGAAGCTTGTTCATAAAATTGAACGCCAGTCCTTGAGAGCCTTCGAGCCGAGATTAACGACGGGCCGCCACACGTGGATAACGAAACTTGGTGCCCTAAAAAAGTATTAAATATTCCACCCTGTTTATATAGGAGCGTTTAATTTCTCTTAGATATGGTATAAGTTTAGGCATAAAAAATAGCCATATTTTTTTGTTTTTTTTTTTTAATATTACAAGTTGATTCTTATAACGACAGACTAGATGCTATTAGGTTTAGCTGCAGAAATCGTTGACTATTCTTATATAAAATAATAGAGACTTTCAGTACACTTACTACACTCGGTTTTTTAAAGGTTGATCAGAATATTGTTCAGCTAACTGAGCCGTTAATATAAAAGCGGTGTCATATCAGTTGAAACACTGATCAATGAAAAAAAATACTAACAGCGTTTAAACTTTGGAAAGGCTTTTGACATATGATTTTGAAGTGAAATTTGACTCATAACAAGTGTGATGATCATATACCAAAGTACCTAATTATGCTTTCAGAGACTCAATATATACTTGACAAGAAATTGAGATATTACTAGTAAATTTTTGCGTTGATCACCGTTTTTGAAACCGAGTGTTAATTATGTAGATTACTACTTTAATCCATTAAATAAATTTAAATTAAAAAAAATATATATTATTAATTCAATTAGCATAGCTAAAATTTATTTAGAACGGTTAATGTGCTTTACAAATACATTTGTCGATTGAAGAGCCCTTAAGCATCGTCGGCGAAGTTGTCTATTTATAGGCTTTTTATATTTATTTTAGTGAGTGAATTCTCTTCGAATTTATTATAATTGTTAATTTCAATCCTTCATACTACAGCAGAAATGTATCCTTATCCTATCTTAGTAGTCCACATCGCTACATCCAAACCAACAGGGCCTCAATTCTGCTATTTTAATATTGTATCAAGAAACTCGGATATGAATCGGAATCGGAATATGGAATAGTTTTGCACTTACCCTGTTCCACTAACTATGTAACCAACCAATGGCCTCCTGATGACTTGTCACTGATACAAATATAGTCGATGTCTTTGTAACAGTTTGGTAAATGGTTCGTTTTAAATTTATGACACTGTGAATTTATGTTAGTAGAATACTGATATTTTGACCGATGTCAATGGCGTAGCAATGGCATCTCAATAGCGTGTCAATAGAATAACAGTGACTTGGCGTTAACATAAAGTAGTAGAATTGAGTCCCTGGCCTCTGAAACATAGTTGTATTTTAAAGTTACAAAGTTAGAAAATTATAATCCGCTTAAGAAATATCCTTTGACGTAGTTCAATTAATTTTCAATTCCGAGAAACACTTGAATGCTAAACAATAAACAGACGGTTAGATCTCCAACGTTGATTGCCCTCCATTAACTTTTTAATCTTCAACGTAATCCGTCAAATTTTCCAACTCCGTTCGTCAGAATTACTTCAATAAAACTTAAAGTTATTTGAGTTTGTAATTATTGGACAACAAATTAATCTGTGTTAGTGATTAGATAATATTAGTATCAAAGTACTAAATTTATAAAAACTAAACATTAAAGTATAACAGTATAAAGATATGCGTATTCATAATTGTTATTTGTAGAACAATTACTTAAAATACACGCGCAGTGCTAGCCTAAATATATTCATTCCTCAATGTCAATTACGATAGTCAGTCAGAGTAAAGACTGCACGAATGGCGTAATGGTTTAAGCTTCCTACTACGCTGAGTGTTGTGGGTTTCATCCCCACATGGGTCGAAACTTTGTGTGATCCACGAATTGTTGTTCTGAGTCTGAGTGTTCTTTGTGTCCGCAGTCTAATGCGGGAATCGTCTTTTAAAAAAAGTGACTACGAACTAGAGGGGTGGAGTTTGGTCTCCGGTAACCTCACTCACTCGTTGAAAGGCAAGGAAAGAATTTCTTGACACTGATTTTCTGTGATGCCGAGGTATGATTCCGGTCGAGCCGGCCCAGAAGTGCCGCAGTGTGGCTCTCCCCCAGCAAAATCTAGATAGGTAATAATAATCTCTGTTCGTATACTCTTACTCTTTATTCAGGAACACGACCATAGGCTATGGATCGCTTGGGATTCTCGGCACAATAATTATAACGCATAGTTAAGCAGTATTTATTAGGCTATTTAACTAACAAAAAAAATGTTCTGATTACCATACACTATGTCATGGGTTGCACTAGAGGCATTTCTTCACTAATGGCGATTTGGGATCACGAGTCAACTTCGTCATTCTACGATAATTGCCTAAAATCAAATAGATTTAATAAAATAAAATTGAAATGCATTATTCTGTCGACTGCTTCGTTTATTTATCAACAAGAAAGTCAATTTTTTTTAATAATCGTATAATTTGTAAATGGTAATAATAATATGTACAAAACTAAATATAAAATTAGTACGTAGATTATAAATGTTAATAAACAACGAAGCTATTGTCATGCCATAGTTAGTAGGTAATATGAAAAGTTTTAAAGAAAAAAAGAGAGAAGAATATGTGTATTAGTGGTTCCACTGTAAACCTGTCCTCGAATGCTTCAACCCTCGCTATTCAATCGATTGTCACTAATTAGCGAAAAGGTGCACACTATCGTGAGAAGTTATTTTTAAAACCGTTAACGACAGTTTTTAAAATTTGTTGAGACTGTTAGGTACATATATCTCATAAGGGGGTACCGCACGATCTCCTTTGAGGCAGCGAGTCTCCTGGCCGGAACTCCACCGTGGGACCTGGAGGCGAGAGCCCTTGCGGCACTGTATCAGTGGCGCAAGGAGGCGCAGAACGACCTCCGTCCTCCATAAGCGCAGGCCTGGGGGTGACAGGTGAGGCCATCTGTCACCCTAGCAGAAGCAGGCCGGGGTGGCGGCGAGCGCGTTGCGAAGCGCGCTCGCTTCCAGGGAGCACAGGGAACATGGGGTTCCCACACGGGGCGGGGGTCGTCTACTCGTCTGTAGATGACCCGAGGTATGTCGGGGCACCAGGGCCTTCCTTTCTAGGGTATACCTGGTTCCCCGGCTATTAGTACCCGGCGAAGGCGTGCGGTTTTAGTCGGTTCGAGTCCGACATGCCACCGACAGGTGGTATCCGAGGGGATTTCCGCACGGAAAAAAAAAAAAAAAAAAAAAAAAAAAAAAGGTACATATATCATTATCTAGCGATCTTTTACGGTGGGAGAGTCATTCTTCGGCTTAAATGGGCATGGGCACACTCGACCGGAATGACACTACAGCCTCACAGAAAACAGTCGCTTTTTACCGAGTAAATGAGGTTTTCGGAAACCACGCTCACGGTAGACGGTTAAACTTTAACAATAAAAATATTTTCGGACATCTAACACAACGCCATCTAGTTTCAAACTAAGCAGAGCTTGTACTATCTACTTGTACTATCATAGAATACTTCTATACTCTTTTTGTAAATATTAATAATGTGGATATATCCACATTATTCAGAGAAAACACCCAAACTCCGAAATAAATATTTACAGATCATACTAACATTTGGTCCGACCCGGGAATCGAACCCGAGACCTTAGCACAGCAATCACTAAGCTATTACTGCACCACTATGGCTATATATAAATTGAAAGCCGTCATTGTAGTGATGACTAAAAGAGTTACAAAGAATTTTTAGGACATAAGAGGCAAAGGCTGGTGGCAAGTTACTTCCAACGCCCATTGATAACTGCAAGTCAAGATACAGGTATATTGCCAGCCTTTGAAGTAAAAGTACGGTATTTTCTTGAAGGTTTAAAGATATCGTTCCAGGAATACCAGAGGCGACAATTCGTTTTACAGGTTTTTGTTTAAAAGACAACCACGAAGAAGAAAATAATCTACATTAGAAGTATTTCAAACTTAGTTTAAAATAGCCAGAACTTAGACTGAACAACGAGTATTCCTTTGAGTCACTATACCTTAAATAATAAACCATTCACAAACAAAAAGAATGCTTAAAATTGTGAAGCAATGTTCCCTTTTTTCATTACTTTTAGGATAAAGCTTTCGGCATGATATTCGCTTGTTTTCTTTTTATAAAAAGTTTAATCAAATCCTTTTTCTTTTAAAATCTAAGGAGGAACGCAATGTTTACTTTGAGAGCAAGAGTGGATCTATTGTAAAAGTAAATAATCATTTTCAAAAGCTGACTATGTCTGTGCATGCTAGACTCCACATTTAGGGTTATGTAGTTTATTACTAACTTTTTAAACGAGTAACAAATAAATCTTAGAATTCTTTTGTAAAGATTTTGTGTTTTGTACGATATTTTACAAATAGGTACGTTTTATAAGTCAAGTGGCTATTAATCTTAACCTAATCGAGCATAGTTATTATACTTTTACTTTTAAATTCGTTTTGTCATTGGATTTAACATTTAACATACAAGATGACAGAAAAGTACCTCTCAGAAGACTACAATTGGTATTATATTAGCTTAGTGATGTACAGTATTAAAAATAGTTGAAGGGCAAATACTTCGACTCTTCGGTGTATTGTTTATGGCTTAGAGTGCAAAACGAGCATCAATATCCTATAGGCTATGGACATCCACCTTTCGAGTGCCTAGGATTAGGGAAAATTAAGAGTATTAAGAGTGAGGTTACCAGAGGTTACCCCACTTTTAATATTCTGTGAGGCCGTGGTATCAGTACAGACAAGCTGGCTAGTATATGGCGAAGTGTGGCTCATGCACGGTTAGCAATCATGATTTTCAATGTAGACTGAAGTAAGTTAATATTATTTTATTGAACCATTTAACACTCAGTACTGGTCTGAAATGACAAACTTTCTTTAACATAAAATAAGTTAAAATCACACAAATTATACTATTTTACGAAGTGCAAAGATATTCCTACAAGTCGTCAGCGAATACTTTGAATCCAACTAGTACTTTTGAATCCAACCAATTTCAATCGTACCATTTTTCACGAATATCCAGGGCATCCAAGAAAATACAATGGAAGGAAACGTATTCTATTTTGGATTTATTTTCTATCACAATAAATTGTAAAGGTAATTTTGTAAAATTGCCGTACAGTAAAATTATTAGGAGCTTTAGAATACATGGAATAGAGTTTTATATAGAAAATATGTTTCGTAACCGAGTACGTTTCCGTAAGTTATTTGATAAGAGTTACTGGAAAAAATGTTATTGTCCAATCCAAACTTTGACGCACTACATTACACACGTTTTGACGTTATGCACATGACATTAAAGTTAATTAAAGACACGAGGGCTCTTGGCTGAGTTATAACCGAGTATATTAGCACATTGCAAAGTTAAGCCATCAAAGCCAGGTCAGTCTATAGATAGGTGACCATTCTTAACATATTGAGACCTCTCAGTGACGGATAACCATCGGCTATCGGTCTTATTCTTGTTAGAATGAAACCTCCGACACCATGAATACTTCTGTTGCGGGTGACGAGGGACAACGGAGATTAATGATCTTAAGATCTTGTTGTTCATATGGGTTTAAATATTTAGCTTTCTGGACTTCCTTTACTACTTCATAAATATATTCCAAATTTTACATCCCTCTGTGCTACATTTGGTGAAAGGAATTATCTTTACAATATAGTAGTAGGGTTAAGAAGTATTGGGGCCGATTAACATGAGGAGGAAAAAATAGGGTAACGAATTTACCCGCGACATCGACACACGTGTACATAAATTAACATTTAACGCCTTCATTTAATCTTCGGTAATAAAATGGGGACATATACGCTGATATAATCCAAACAATAAGTTGAATAGATACGAAACTCGGTAGCTATTTGTCCCCTGTATTGAATAAAAAATGCACTCGTCATATGGCAAGCCGGAACCCTTTTATGCCCGACTGTACAATGGTGTCGAGTTTCAAATGGTTTAAAAGGCATTTCGATGAAAAGAAGGAGAATTTATTAAAGGTTTCAATGTCGATGTTATTTGATTAATATTCTAATACGATTAGGCAAATGTAAAGAGTACCTAATGTTCTGAATGAAATATTCTCTCATTATTTTGAAAATCATATTTTTTTGTGGATGCGGAACAACACGGTACAGAGAGATTAGATAAATTCACATTCTAATTAACCAACGACATATGTTGTGAGACATGATTATCTAAGCAAGACCATAAAAGTTTGTACAGTTTTCAACAATGTTTCCTAACAACACAAATTCAAATTTTTGCCCTTTGGTTAGGGATCAATACGTTAAAATCTTCCCTAGTAATATAAACTGAACTCAACTCAACTGAACTCAGAGGTAGTATGTAAGTTTATGGTAGGTGTTTTGTGATAATCCATATAGAATACGGGAATAGATATTTATGATTTGGAACTTCCAAGTAATCTGTCTTTAATTGTCAAATCTGGTAGTTAATGTAAAAGAAATAGAGGATTAACTACATAATAGAAATTATCTGAGAACCAAGCTTGAGATTTTACTTCACTTTCTTATCTTAACAAAGCCTTTTCTATGATCTACATTGAACTAATATTTCCGCTGAAAACTTCTCTTAGTGCATCCCACAAAGTTCTCGGCTGCCATTCGGCTTTAGTTCAAATATGCTTATTTATCATATAGGCTTCTTATATTCATGTACATAACATTAAAACATTTTTATTTCGACAAGACAAGTGCCTAAGATCGTGTTCGTAATTCAGAACCAGTAGAAAATCAATGAAAGTCAATAACAAAATATACGAAATTAAGTATAGATAAAGGAAGTTATCACTTGTTTCACATATCTATTTCCTAGCCGATACTAATAACAAAAAATTTTGTGCAAGCTACATCCATCATCAGCCTATCGCAGTCCACTGCTGGACATAGGCCTCTCCCATTGCACGCCACTTAGATCGATTTTGGGCTTCTTCTTCTTCAAGCTACATACTTCGTGATAATTTTTTTATACTACAGCGTTACATCGTTATCTAGAGGTATATAAATATTCATCCCTCCTATAAATATTCATCAGTACTCCCTTTCAAACGAAACAAATAACCAGTTCTATTGAAACTTACAAGGCAGAACAAATATGTTCACACCTGCACCGAGCCATAAAACGTAAATCCCATTGAGAGGCTATTAAAAGGTCCGTAGTATGTGTTTATTATGGTTCTACTCATATTAAGGCTTATAAAAACCTCCGGGTCATTAAGGTGTGGATCCGGACAATTCAAAGTGTGGATCTTGTTATAAAAAGAGTTAAATGCTATTTAAGAGACATATTTGTAAGAAAATATTACATTTGAAGATTGTTATTTGAATTTTCAATTTTATTTCATTACAAACACATACAGAAACTAAACCCTTTTCAGAGTTGTAAAGAAGGTTTCAGGTTTTCTGGTATACTAAATGTTGGAACACTATTCCTCCACCAATAAGAAATTGTAAAAACAGTACGACACATAGGATAAAATTGAAAGGTTATCTGCTTTTGCATCAAGAAGAATTTGAGTGTCCTGATTTTAACATCTGCCATTTAAATATTGTTTCTTATTCATTTCTTTGCTAATCACCGACAGTCGCATTGTTTAGTTTTTATTGCATTTTTCCCAATGTTACTTATTTTAGGTACCTATTGTTTCGTTTAGTTTTTTCTTCCCTCCTTATTTTATTATATTGATGTGTCGCACATACATATATTTACACACACACACAATGACACACTTGAATGGTTTCGAGCTGATGACATAAAGTCATATCCGCTGCAGCTAAAGATCAGAGTTATAAATCACCTGTAGCCATCCAACAATATGCTGAGCTGCAGATCTATTGGCACTTTTTGTAAATAATTTTGCATGTGCCAAGTCTAGGAAGGGGGACTCAAAAAGCGGTAATCTACTGACCCGTCGGCTGCTTTGGTACCATACCATAATATAACATTCTCATTTATTTATAATCACAAACCCCAGCTGTTATAAATATTAGGGATTGTGGTTGCTATTCCCACACGATACAATATTTGAAAGAGGTACACGATATATATGTATATTTGTCCGTTTCGTGTTTACAAACTGCTGGTCGCGAGCGAGTATGTGTGGATACTTTATTTGCACACGCCATTTATTGCCTTTTGAATTCAAATTAAAGGGGAACGGCAGATCCTGTACCGATAGTAATATATGATGGATAATTTTGAAATTTGTACCGTTTATAAAGTGGGTCATCCTCACAATTTTTATTTAATTATAATATTTTTACGACTTTGCTTACAATAAATAAATTATTGCAATTTTTGCAAGTACCTTCGACTATAAATACTGCTGGTCATCATATTGAAAAATTTACTTGCGTAAAAAAGAGGGTATGCCTCTTATACGTGTTGAGAGGGAGACCGATCTCAAGAAGCTAAAGGATAATATCACGATATGACTATTTATTCTAAACTATAACAGTTATCACAACGTTTTCTCGTTTGTATTAGATTAGATCTTTTAATATTTTTTTCGCTTATGCACTGTTATATTCCACTACACAATTTACACTCCACAATTATTTTTTTCTTAGACTGCAGGCTCACGTCATATAAATGTCATAATTTATACTTATGGTACCAGGACTGTAGCAAAATAGCTTTTAGTAAAATAAGGTGTTATTTGGTTCCGATGCAAATTTATGAGTACCATAACAATGGGTTCTATGGTGTATATCTTGTCAGGGCATATGCACACACACCCGGATTTGACACACAGATGTGTTGGCCGCTGAAACTTAATTTGATATTGACATATCACAGCGAGGTCTCAACTGCTTGTGGTGGTGCCCTGATTTATCTAAAAAGTATTAATATGCTACATACTTGTGTCAGAATGCGGATATTCCTGTTCATTAGTAATTGGTTCCTCACTTTTATATTAATTAAATAATGGGTATATCGATAATATCTCAGCAGCGGAATCACGAGTATGTAGCGTTGAGGAATGTAATAATTTAATAAATGATCCGAATGAGAGCTTAACTATAATAACACAAAATATAAGAAGTATCTCTAAAAATTTTGACAGTTTTTTGGTACTTTTGAGCAGGTTGGAAATGAAGTGCGATATAATCATTTTGACTGAGTGCTGGTTGTCACATAATCCAATACTTCCAGTATTGGAAGGTTACAACTACGTCTTATCCGCTAACTGTGTAAACCAGAATGACGGAGTTGTAGTATATTGTAGGTCGGAGCTTAATATTATTTGTGAACAGCCCAACTGTCTGGATAGTAATGGGATAGTTTTAAAAATTGGTCAGGAAACTGTGGTGCTGGCAGTGTACAGGTCTCCATCCAACTATTGTATAGATAACTTTCTGCAATCTTTGAATAATATTCTGGCGAGTGTTCATAACTTTAAAAATGTTTCTATAATAGGTGATATTAATATCGATATTTCTAGCAATTCGAGGGATTCGCGATCCTTGGACTACTTAAACCTATGCTCATATTATGGATTACTGCCGGCACACTGTTTTCCTACTACGCACTCTGGCACTTGTCTTGATCACGTTATGTTAAAAACACAAAAAGAAGCTCTAGTACTGGTCATTACATCGGCAATAACTGATCATCAAGCTGTACTGTTGAGTGTACATCAGAAACACACGAGAACATTTGCTCAAGTTACAAATGCCAAAGTGGACAGAGCTGGTTTTGAATCTGAGCTACAAAAAATTGATTGGCAACCTATATATAGCTTTAAGGACGCCAGTTTTGCCTTGGAGTTTTTTTGTTACATCAATTCAAAGCTTCATTCGTAACAACTCTGTGGTTTCAAAGCTGTCGAGACGAAATAAAGTAATCAAGCCTTGGATTACTCCAGGTTTAGTACGATGCATGAGGCATAGAGATAGGCTTCATAATAAATCACGTCACTTCCCCAGTAACATAACTCTAAAGTTGACCTATACTAGATATAGAAACTTCTGTAATAATATACTAAAAAAGGTGAAAAGGGCTTACGAAAAAACACTACTAGACAAGGCTGGTAAAGATAATAAAAAAATTTGGGGTGCCATTAAGAAAATCACAAATAGAACCAAACCCAACTCATCAGCAACGGAACTTATAAATCCTGCCCATAAGGTGAAATCGATTGAGAAAGTGAATGAGTTCTTTATAGCAGCGGGCAAATAATTAGCTCAAAACACTAAACGTTGTTCAAATCCCTCTCATCACACTTTTGTTAAACCTCAACGAAAGACAAGCAATTGTAATTCCTTTGTATTATTTGATACAGATGAAACAGAAGTAAATCAACTGATTCTAAATCTAAAAAGCAAATGCGCAACAAGGTGGGACTCAATATCAAATAGTGTTCTTAAAGATGTCAGACCGCTCATAGTCCCCCCGTTGACGCACATATTTAATACTTGCCTACATGAGGGCCAGTTTCCGGCTACGCTAAAGAAAGCGGTTGTACTTCCTATCTATAAGTCAGGGCAGAGAGACCGTGTCACAAACTATAGGCCCATTTCTATTTTACCGTCACTTTCCAAGATCTTAGAGAAAATTATAAACAATAGACTACTAAACTACTTGGAAATAAATAACCTAATCTCCAACAATCAGTTTGGTTTTAGAGCTGGCAAATCTACAAGTGACGCAGTACATGCATTACAAGACTATGTGGTCCGCAATATGGATGCGGGCAATAAAACCATAGGTATATTCCTGGATTTGGCAAAAGCTTTTGACACGGTCTCTACGCCGCTGCTCCTTCAAAAACTTGAAGATCTAGGCATAAGAGGAACCCAATTAAAATTGTTTACTGATTATCTATCAAATCGTTTTCAATGTGTGAAAATAAGTGATATGTGTAGCACTGACTTACCTATTACTCACGGTGTACCTCAGGGCAGTATCCTTGGACCTAGCCTTTTTCTGGTATATATAAATGGACTTTGTAATTTAGTCTTACCGAGTGGTAAAATTATTGCGTATGCCGATGACACAGTCTTACTGTTTTCCGAAGAAACTTGATAAAAGTATTCAAAGCAGCTCAATATGGTTTGAACATTGTTACACATTGGCTTCAGAGCAATTCCTTGTCTCTAAACAGGGACAAAACCAGGTATGTTATATTTACAATGCGTAATTTAAATATGCCCTCGGGTGTGCACTATTTAGCAGCTCACAGCTATTGTAATGATATAGACTGTCCTTGTCCTAATTTAGTAACAACAAACTCCGTGAAGTACTTGGGAGTCGTCATCGATAATAACCTGTCCTTCAAACTACATATCGATTTAATTGTGTCCAGATTGCGAAAACTCACTTTTGTTTTCAAAAATCTTAGACATGTGGCTAAGCAAGAAATGATGAGGCAGATTTATTTGGCGCTGGGACAGTCACTTATACTGTACTGTATAACTGTTTGGGGTGGGGTAGGCAAAACAACCATGAAACCATTGGAAATAACTCAAAGGACCATACTCAAGGTCAGTTCATTCCGACCATTCCAGTACCCTACGTATCACCTATATCAGTTCTCCGAGGTTCTAACTGTCCGACAGTTGTTTATAGTGCATACCTTAATGAAACAGCATTGTTTATTGGATCCCATAAGCTGTACTGCAACTAAAAGACGACAAACCATTCCAAATCTTGTTCGACCTCTCATTGTCTATGTAAGGAAATATTTTTGTTTTCTTGGCCCTTATCTATATGCCAAAATTAATAACATTTTAACATTATACAACCTTAATAAAAACAGTGCCAGAATAAAATATTCGCACTTATACATAAATCATCGTATGATGAAACTGAAAATCTCCTAAATGTGCCACAGTAACCGTTCTACTCACCCTCTCACACTCACACTTTCACATCTTCACTCCACTCACAGAGAGGACAAATAATACAAATAATACTATTTCTTGAGCTTCGATTTGCAGTGATATTTGTATAGTAATCTGATATTAGTGTTTATTTATTATTTTTTAAAACTAGTGTAAAAAATTTGTTATAATAAATGGTATAGGTATAGTTAGGTGATGTAATCAGGGAAAAGCGCTGATGTCTGGGATACAGATTTCTTATCTAGTCCAGGCACAGATGCCCCAATTTAAATGTATTATGTACCCACAGTAATATTTGTAAAACCATGTACTGTGCAAAAACACTGTTTATGGAATAAATTATTATTATTATTTTAAAAGAATTGTTACAACTGCAATAAATAAACGTTCAAGTGTTGTTAACCAAACGCATTCCTACGTTATCTAATTTTGCCATGCACAAAATGTTAATTATATAAAAAACCATAAGTAGTGAAGGATTCATTATTTTAAATCAATTAACTTAAAGAAAGGTACTAATAACGTTAATGCAAGTTGGTTAGCATAATCGTGAACATTATGTAAATGAATCAAGAAAATAAACGATAGATATCTAGCTTAACTTGTTGACAGCAATGACAACTCATTAGCGACAGCTAGCTGTCATCGGTATCGACTTCAGTACAGCCTCTATGCAAAATACAATCTGAAATAACTTTCGATTGCAAAGTTCTAAAAATCTGGTAATTAAAACTGTAATTGTTAATAATATTACCAGCCAAATAAATACAACGATAATCCCTGCCATGAGATACACAAGGCGTTACAAAATGCCGTTAGATGCCTGCCATTGTCCTTTACTTAAAAAAAAGCTATTACATTTTTTTAGCACGGCTGTAAGTAACAGAAAATAAACCGATTAGTGTAACGCCAGAGGGCCATCCTACGGCACAAATGGGCCAGCTCGACCGGAGTGATTAAACGGCCTCACAGAAAACCGGTGTCAAGCAGTTTTTGGTTGCTTTTCACCGAGAAAGTGAGGTTACAAGAACCCAAACCCCTAATTCTGAGGAAGGGACTCAAAGAAGGTAAGGCACTTGTGACACCTGAGTTGCAGGTGTCCGTGGGCTGTGGTCCTCAATTATCATCACGTTGTTTGCCTTTGCTTTCTTATACGATGAAAAACCATACTAATATTGTATGTGAGTTTGTCTGTCTTTCTGTCTGCCTGTCTGACTGTTACCTCTTCACGCTTAAACCGCTGAACTGATTTAGATGAAATTATGTATAGAGGTAGTTCGAGTCCCGGGAAAGGACATGGGGTAGTTTTGTCCCAGAAATCATCTGTAAAGGGGGTGAAAAGGAGGGTGGAAGTTTATATGGGGAATCAATAATCGTTGAACCGATTTAGATGAAATTTGGAGATACTTTGATTCTTGAGGAAAGACATAGACTACTTTCCACCGCGATAGCTGACATTTACGCGGGAGGAGCCGCGGCAAAAAGCTAGTATTATATATATTTATATAACTATTTTAGATGTTACATATTGAATATAAGTAGAGGGCGGTCGATTGGTGATGTATAGTAGTTATTAGTGATGGTATGAATAAAGTATATTTTTGAACTTGTGACAAGTTTAAACTGACTTTTATAAACCTAACAACGCCGTCGTCATTCGAAATAAAGAAAGAAAACTAGGGTAGACAGGTGTAGATCAAACGCTTCTGGAGTATATGGCTACATGGACTCCAGAAGCGGTTGAGGCCGCTCCTACTGTCACTTCTTAGCGGAACCTTTTACGACGAACAATGAACGAAGCAAAACACGACGGCATCAATCCACGTTTATGGACACTTAGTTATGGTCACTTTACTCGTGGTAAGAAAATAACGATTATATCTTAGGAAATATCGGTTATATCCTAGTATTAAGCTTGAGGAGAAACGCCGAAACAAACATAAATATCCCATTTCAGATAAACTCAATGTTTTGTATGTCTTATTTTTTTTCTAGATAATAGTAATAAATTTACAAAATACGAGTATATGTTACTTTTGAAATAAATATATAGCAGTACTGTGAAATATTTTGTTCAAGTTTCATATAAGCTATTGTACAATTCAGTATTTATCTTTTAAGTTAGGACAGATTAAGGGATCTTAAATAAATCACAAGGCATTAAATAAACGATGGCACTAGATGGACAATGGCACGATTATACTAGACAATAACAAGATAAAATGATTCCACGATAATAGACGAGAAGCTGTATTTCTATCTTTATCTCAAAGATAAAATATTGAAGACAAAACATTTAGCGTATCTCTAAATCTGTCTAGAAAATATTATATATTTTCTAAAATTATTAAAATACCTGTGACCTCTATAATATGTAGATCTGGAATCCTCACTGTTTTTTACAAACTCTGACTATGAAAAATAGGTATAATTAGGTATGTTAGAAATACATATGGTATGTAATACTTGGGAAATGACTATAGGTAATAAGATGAATGAAATAATAAAGAAAATAATATATTATTAACAAGCAACGCTCATCTGCTGTGCCTGCAAGAGAATGCCTGATATAAACAACACTAAAACAAACGAGAAATTGTACTTCAAGTCACAGGAATCGTAGGTCATCTCAGTACGTTACTAATAGGTTTAGGATTATAATGAAAATAGAGAAGAGAAGAATAAGAAAAGGAAGCCAGTTCAAAAAAAAAAAAATATAGGTTATGTGAACAAAATACAATTTAAATGCAAACAATAAACAGCAATTGATGTGTCATTCAGAAACTGTCGAAAACATCGGAATAGAGTTACCGGGCAAGAGTTAAGTACCATATTATATAGTACAGGCAATGAATTAGGAATTTGAATTTTTACAGATATATTTATTAATTACTTACTTCAAAATTAGGCATGGATAAGTAGTCACGTCCCATTTATTTAAAAGATTGAGGTTGTAATTAATAAACACGGGGCACATTCCAAAAAAAAATACTGTAGCCTCGTATATACGGTTGTTACAAGACCGTTTTCAGGACACAAGTCCAAAAAGCAACTGTCGTATGTAGAAATGGTACAAAACCGTTTACAAAGGGCCAGGTTATTTTTAAATGTGATAATAATCGTTTTATTTTACCCTAGTTAAACAAAAGTGATATATAAATGATACATGTTAAATTGTAAATAAAATTAAGCACTATCTGTCTGTGGTTTGTTTCTGTCTGAGGCGTTTAATGGGCATTCCTCTCTAGAAGCAAATAAACAGTTTAAAAGAAATAAACTATTTGGTGGAGTACCTTACCTCAAAGAAATTCTTATAGGATTAGGTCATTGCCCGTCTGTCAAGACTATTTCTTTTCAAGAACGCGCAGAGGTATCAATTACCTCGACACAAGATATATTCCTGTCCCTGTGAAGCTGTGAATAAATTAAGCTTCTAAATCGAGATCAAGATCAGCGACCTAATAAATCAGAATAAATACGATATTATAAGTGGTGTTGTTCAATCTAACAACCATTCATTCAACCTTTAATAGAGCGGCGGAAAAGATGGACTATTTTTTTTAATTCATACTTGAAAATTTGTTGAAAATAAAAACTATTAGAATAATTATTATTATTTCTTAAGATTATTTTCTTTACGTTTTGGTTATAGGAATCTTATTAATGTATTAACTGGGATAATACATCTTACAATTCAATATAATTTCTTTACTAATATTACTAAAAATATTGATTAACTCAGAGAATTGAGTTCCAACCTCAATATACTCAAGCTATTGCTTTTAAGACCCGATCTACCCTTACAAGCAGTATTGCATATTGCATATATATATATATATGCGGGATATAATTGGGAGTTTATCCTGTATTTATTTATGACTTCATGCACAAATATATACATCGGCAGACTTAATGCATTCTCTGCCAATCGATCGATTGGGCGATCTAGAGAAAGAATAAAGTAGGTGCATATATATATATATATATATATATATACACATATATATACACACATTCACATATATGATTTATAAAAACATATTATAATTGTGGGTGAAGAATTAAGAGCCCGTTGATTCTGCCAACTCACTCAGCAACACAGTCTGCGCTTTGGTAACCAGACTCCTGATAATGTTTATCAGCAGTCTGGTTACCTTCAATATTTGTAAATGCGTATATATTATAGATAAATTCCACCCAAACACAGAACAAATGTTCGTGCTCATCACACCATATTTGTCCTAAAAATAAAATACGTCTTCGTCTTAATAAAAGTTTCGTGGCATTTAAGACGTAAGACCGCCGTTTGTTCAGTTAAGAAGGTAAAGTGGTCCTAATTACACTTATCTTGAACAGATAATCTCAAAGAACAGTCCGAAGATGCTTTTATGTCCCTCGTTTGTACTATCGGGTTGTCATAAACTTGTGATAAAATAGTCTTTTAAAATGTACGCACTTGGGAATCTTTAAAAGAAACGCCTAAATTTAGAAGCATTTACCAATCTTATGTTCCTACATAAGCTTAGTAAATGAGGTACAATTGCCCTTATAAAACACAATAAGTAATTATAGGTCTTAAAAACTGAATTTCGGTAAAAGCTCGGTAAAAACTGCGAGACTCGATTCCTGAACTATTTATAATTTGTACCTACAAATTTGTACGGAACCCTCGGTGGGCGAGTCCGACTTGCACTTGTCTGGCTTTTTTTAAACCTATTGATTCTAGTCATAGCCACATATTGGTATAATTTTAGTTTACAATGAATATACATAACTATACTGTTTCGGCACAAATGTTCAAGCATGACCGGAGTAATATCATGCCCTTTAAGACCCCTTTCCTTGACTCCAAGGTGGGAAGGCGAGGACTAAAAGGACGACAACTTATAACTCTGAAGTTGCAGATTTCCATAGGCGCCGTTAGTCACTTACCATCAGGTGAGCTGTCTGCTCGTGTACCCCCTAATACCATAAAAAATAATGCCTCCAGGTCAGTTAAATACAAGTTTTAGTCTGTATTCCACTGACTAAGATTCAAACCAATCCGAGGTACCGCCTCTTAAGTTGTGCGGTTGTTTGTTAATCTAGTTGTATAAATATGCAATTTGTAAAAAAAAATCTTTACAATCATAAACAATAATGATTGCGGTTGCGGGCATAATTTTTCAATGATTTTTAAAAAGGTTTTCGATATTATTAATATCGAAAACCAAAAATCAATATACATTTAGGCGTCAGTATCTTACGAGCAAACACATATTGATTTTAATATGTTAGATAAATGTAAATGGTATGTTACGTACAAATCGTAAAAGTCTATGGTACATACATATATGGTTAATAATTGGAGTTACTGAATAGCGCTAAAGATCGATTGGCAATATATAAAATCAGAATTAATTAAAAATGAATTACAGGGTTACAATAGGCTAAGTTCAATGTGATTAGATTCGAAAGTTTTCCTACAGTCATTACTGTAGTTGACTTCAAAGCAATAGTCTGAACCTGACGCGAATTGGAATAAATTTTCAATAGATTTAAATATCGAAACGAAGCTAAGTTCCTATACTAATACAGATCGTTACTGGTAATAGTTTTAGACAACCGCACTGGATTGTAAGCCGTACTTGCAGAGGCATGAAAAAGCATACATTCTAATATTTTAAATGAAAACATCTGGCTATAAATATTACTTTTCTTCCTAAACCCCAGAAACCTTGATGTTATAAATAAACCACTACCCTATGCTACTAAAATAAATAACCTATTAACCTGTTTATTACGAATATCCTGATTAATGTTAAAAGCCTTTACTTTTTGTCTCTAAATCAGGTGTTTTATGGTCTCCTAATTGGATCGATATTGAATGGGCACGCGTCGCACCCGAGTGCAATTCTAATTGCTTAAAAGCTATTTCAAGTAAGACCCTGTTCAAACTGGCTTTGAAAAAACAAGGTTGGTAAATGTGATTATGTTAGTTTTGGTGTCGAATGCATTTTTTTTTTGAATACGGATGTTGTGATTTGTTATTTTAGGAATGCTATTTTATTTACTAAAACAAAACCCTAAAAAAAACCTGTGTATACAATAGGTATGACGGACCTCTGAATCTAGTGGTAGGTGCTTTGGACTGCTGAGGATAAAATAGTGGGTTTTGTTCCCACCTGGGACAAATAATTCTGACATCATGTGCTAAATTTTTCTGTGTCTTGGTTCAGTTTTCTAAATTTAAACTTATAAGTTAGTATAAACTACAAAAACAGCTCTCACAAGTTTGGGATCATACGGCAGTGTATCTCAATTTAATAAACAGTATTTAATAACCGGTGATCTGATTATATAAGATATTAACAAAATTTATACTCGTATCTCTTAATACCACTTTTTTTCTGTGCAAACCACCTCATATCTCGGATACGAACCACCGCTGGGTAAGGCGGACACGAACCGACTAAAAACCGCACGCCGTCTCAAGTACCAGTAGCCGGGGAACCAGGTATACGCTAAGAAGGAAATCCCTGGTACCTCGACGTCCCCCGGACCATCTAACGCATGTAGATGACAACCTCGTATGTGGGAACCACGATGTTGCCGTTCTACAACCTAAAGAACGCGCGCGCTCAATAGCGCTGCCAACCCGGCCTGCTTCTACTAAAGTGACAGATGGCCACACCTGACACCCCCAGGCCTGCGCTCATGGAGGACGGAGGTCGTTCTGCGACCTTCGGCGACTGACGCGTCTATGGTAGCTGCCCGTTCCATGGCCTGACGGCTGGGAGAGTTCTAAATCTCTCCCGGTCCCGCTACGGCGTCTCCTTTGCTAGCATAACTTGCTCACAGAAGGAGACGGTGGCATTCCACGCGCTCTCGCTCCATGCCATGGCCACAATCATGGTACTAAGCTCAAGTCACGCTTCTGCTCAATCCACGCCGGGCATTCTGTCAGCGTGTGAAACGCCGTGTACTTTGCGAATCAGATACAGGTGAAATCCGAAGCATCCTTTCTCGGTAGTTACCTGTGTCGGCTGGTATAAGCTGGTCCCGTGATGATTCTCGAGCCAATCCATCATCACGGGTCATAACACCGCAATAACGGCGTGCCCGATACCGTCGTACCCCTACGGATCACCTTCAACTACTATTACTGACCACTTATACCACCCTTACTGTGTCTCCTATATATACTTCTATTAACAAGAGTCAAATAACCAAAGCAACAAGCATGACACTGCGAGTCTCAGGGACCGTTACATTGTGTCATTAATCAAAAGTTAATTTGAGAACTTCTTTTTTTTTAAATTACAACTTTGCGTTATTCAAAAGAGCCCCAAAGCCCCCCCCCCCCCTTCACTTGAAACTTATGACGTTTGAGTTACAGGGGTCCATGGGAGGCAGTATAAGACCATAAGAAAAGTATAAAGTTCCCTATACTGTAGACTCTTTGTACACCGTAATTGTCTTGTGCGATATTCATGTTATCTTAAATGTATGATTTTATTACGATATGAACCTATTCATTAATCTCATTTGAAGCACACATGACGAACGTTCGTTTTCAAAGGCTTTACTTAGTTATTCAAATTACAATCATCAAGTTTCCTAACGATGCCATTCAAGTCTAAGATTCGTAAATTATTACGGTCTGGACTTTATATGGAGTTTGGATTGGAATGATATTATGGGAAAAGTTTTAAATTCCAAATCAGACCACAATGTAAATACTTCATTAGTCATTTTTGTTGGTAACAGGGGAAATGTAAACAAAAAGAAATTCTTAGGCTAGTTTGAATCATTGTTAAAGTTAGATGTAAATAAAATTGTATTGTTTACACTTCCTCTTAGCAAAGGGTTGTCGCAGAAGGAAAGAAATGTTAGATATAATTTAAATATAATGATGCACAACCTAACTTGCCAAATAAATGGACCCTATTGTAATAAATTACATCTAATCGACACTAACAAGCTTGTTAGTAATAATATTTCATTGACGAAAGGTAGATATTACCTTTCTAATTATTATAAGAGACAGATAGCAATTTCGCTATCATATTATTTTTCCATTACAGCCAAGAACTTGGCTAAAACTATTGCTTCTATTGAGCAAATTGACATTACCCATAGCGACTTTGCCAATCCGTTGGCAGATATTTCTTTAGACATTAATAAAAATTTAAATGACATACCTAATAATTTACATAATAATGAGATTGACATTTCAAATAATTTAAATTTACTGATAAGACAATAGAGACTACCTCTTGCAATATTAATTTGATCACTAATAGAAAGTTCAATCACAGTAAATTTATTAAAAATAATATGATAAATAATATAAATTTGGTGCATCAAAACATTAGAGGAATGATGGGCAAAGACTTGGAGGTGGAACTGTTCATGAACTGCAATGCAATTGATATTTTTTGTATTACTGAACACTGGCTAAAAGGGGATCAGTTTATGTTCAATTTTGACCACCACCAGGTAGGCAGCTCGTTCAGCAGAAGTACAGCAATACATGGTGGCACTATGATACTCATTAATAAGAAACTTAAATTTAAAGAGCGCCATGACATTGTTAGTTTATCAGTTGAGCGAACTACAGAAATAGCCTGTTTAGAACTAAAAGGTTTCATAGTAGTATGTGTATACAGACCTCCTTCAGCTATGTATGATTGTTTTGAACGTGTTATGGATGAAGTATTAGTTAAAGTAACAAGATCAAAAAAGAAGGTCATCATCTGTGGTGACTTCAATATTAACCTATTGGAAAATTCAAGTATAGTAACCAAGTTCAAGGCACTTTTTCAATCATACAATCTGAAGAACTTGTTCTTGGAGCCTACACGAATCACTGCCACCACTGCCACATGTTTGGACAATATATTTACAGATATTGTTATTAAGGACAAGAAAATAATCAATCAATTACATTCTGACCACTGTGGTCAATTAGTATCTTTCTGTGATAGGTATGAAAAAGTGTCAGAAAAAAGAATTGTGGTGATACCTAAAACCGCAAAGCGTTGTGAAAACTTTAAGGATAAACTTAAAGCTGCTTTTAATAATTCAGTACTCTGTGTAGAGAATAACCCTAATACTTATTATAATAGTTTTTTTGAAACTTTCTCTTCAACATTTAACACCATTTTTACACCAAAAACGCTAGTGGTTAAAGGTAACGCCACATTTAGTGAATGGGCTACCCCTGGCTTACTCAAAAGTAGGAAAAGATTATACGAGCTATACGATGAGAGGAATTATAATAAAAGTGAACAGTTTCATAATTATGTTAAAGAATATTCGAAGCTGTTTAGGAAACTTTGTAAACTGGCTAAGTCTCGTTTTATTAGTTCAAAGATTAAAAGTAGTAATGATAAGATTAAAACCACTTGGAAAATTATTAATAGTGAAACTGGCAGAGATCCAAACCGTGATAATGAATTTAATTTAAACATAAACAATAAATTTATCACATCAAATGCTGAGGTTGCTGCTGCATTTGAGAATTTTTTTACTAACATTCCTGTATCAACTACTAAATCTTTGAACTCCTCACCATACCTTGCAGAATCAATTTTAAAAGAGAATGTTAGAAGAATTGATAGTGAATTTAAGTTCCAATATGTGTCCCCCTTTGAAATTATTAAAGCCTTTAACACTATTAATGTTAAAAAAACAACCGACCTATGGGGAAATTCTGTTTTAATTACTAAGACAATTATATCTCTTGTGGCTAATCAATTGTCATTTACATTTAATCAATGTGTTGATAGTGGTGTATTTCCTGATCTTATGAAGTCTAGTAAAATTATTCCCTTATTCAAATCTGGTAGTACATCTGACCCAACTAACTTTAGACCTATCTCAGTACTACCAGTATTTAGTAAAAATTTTGAAAAAATTATGTATGATCAATTGCACAGTTTTTTTAATAATAATAATTTATTGCACAATAGACAATTTGGTTTTACAAGGGGTCGCTCCACAACTGATGCTAGTGTTGAGCTAGTAAAACATATATTTGATGCCTGGGAGGATGCCCACGATTCTCTAGGTATCTTTTGCGATTTATCTAAGGCTTTTGATTGTGTTGTTCATGAAACGCTGATCAGGAAATTACAGCACTATGGTATCAAAAATAAAGCCCTGGAACTACTTGCCTCATATCTATGTAATAGGATTCAAAAAGTTGATATTAATGGTGAGCGGTCTCCAGGCTCTGTGATAGAAATGGGCGTTCCACAGGGTTCTATTCTCGGCCCTTTTTTGTTTTTAGTATATATTAACGACTTACCTCACTTTGTCAAGGACAATCTCGAGATTGTGTTGTTTGCAGATGATACATCACTATTATTTAGACTAAAACGGACACTTTCTGATTTCACATTTGTAAACAGCGCCATTTCGAAAGTGGTTCATTGGTTTGATGTCAACAATTTACTATTAAATGAACAAAAAACTAAGTGTATACGTTTCACTATGCCAAACGTCAAGCCAGTGAAAACTACTGTGATAATTAAGGATGTCGGGCTGGACCTTGTGGACACTACGACATTTTTAGGTATAACACTAGATGCTAAGCTACAGTGGGGCCCACATATTGATAAATTGTCGAGTAGACTCAGCTCAGCAGCATACGCAGTAAGGAAAATCCGAGAGTTGACTGATGTTGATACAGCACGACTTGTTTACTTCAGTTACTTTCATAGCATAATGTCGTACGGTATTCTGCTGTGGGGGAATGCTGCCGACATTCAAACTATTTTTGTGCTGCAAAAGAGAGCTATTCGAGCACTTTATAATTTAGGCAATCGTTGTTCATTGAGGCAGAAATTTAAAGAAATAAATATAATGACAGTGGCAAGTCAATATATTTATGAAAATGTAATATATGTTCACAAAAATAAAGATAGCTTTTTGAAAAAAAGTGATGTACATGCCATAAATACCAGAAATAAAAATAAATTTGTTGTACCCGCCTCTAGGCTCCAAAAGATAAACAAGTCTTTTCGAGGTCAATGTGTCCGATTTTATAATAAAATCCCAAATAATATTCAGGAGTTGAGTATTAACAAATTTAAATCCGCAATAAAACGTGGCTTGTGCCAGAGGGCCTACTACTCGATTGTGGATTACATGGAGGACAAGAATGCTTGGGATTAATTAGCGCAGGCTATTTCTTTCTTAAGTAAAAATGTGGTGTGGCTAGTATGTTTTTTATTATTTTTTCTATTTTTTATGTTTCACTTCATTTTCTCTTGTATTCGTTTGTTCTTCTTAATCTTGTTTTCTCTTCGTTGTTTTTTCACCTTTAAGTCCTTAATAACGGACATACTAGCATACATCAAAACAATGTTGTGATATATTTAATAGTGCCATTGTATCTACTTGTGAATTGCAAAAGAGTGGCCATGAGTTTGTTTGCCCTTTCTTCTCATAAGGCTCAACCCCTTGGAAACGGGCGGTTGTAGATCGGCACAGGCATATCATAGATTTTGTATGGGTTTGATTTTGTTAAATTTATTTGGTTACTATTTGACAAAACAGAGATTGTTGCTTTTGTGTGTGTTGATCTATGACTTTAGAGTCTACATGGAAGACGATTTCAAACAATTTTGAAAATTTTATGAAATAAAGAAAGTTTGAGTTTGAGTTTGATTATATAATTATTGATTCCAGAACTAAACTAATTCTAACCTATAGAATTAGGATTTGGAATATGACTGAAATTCATTGCTTGATAGTAAAATGGAAGAGAAAAACCCGTCACCAAAGGTTTGTTAATTCAAAGTAACAATGTCTTTATTTTATCTTATACTAGCTTTTGACAGCAAAAAGTAAAAGTAGCCTATGTTACTCGCTGATAATGTATGCTTTGCTTTCAATTGATGAAAGACTTTGTGAAATCGGTTTAGTGGTTTAGGCGTGAAGGCGTAACAAACAAACAAAAAACTCACTTTCACATTTATAAGTATGGATATTTACCTAACGAAGCATTATGCAATATTTCATAATGTTCTGTTGAGTAGATAACACGTGGAAGTGTTACAAACAAGTTCACTTTCATATTTAGAATATTATAGACTAGCTTATGACCGCGGCTCCACTCGTGTGTAGTGTGTATGTGTTTGTAGTTTTCCTCTCACTGCTCTCACCCGAATTCGCGGGATAGCGGGCTCCCAACAGAGGCTGTTGCCTAATCTGTGCGGTGAAACGATCCATGGCCCTGTGCCCGCTGCCGAGCTAAGCCCAATCAAGCGCAGCGGGTAGCGGCCATTCACATCGTACGGGGTTACCGCACGATATAATCGGGATAGAGAGAGGGCCGATCCCGAGCGAAAAAGATGTCGCCGGCGGTATGAGCTGGCGATGGGACCGCGGGCCGCCAGAGAGTAGGGAATTCTGGCGGCAGATTAATTGCTGCTGTAGGGGCGTAATAGAATGGCGGCCTGATCGCACTAAAAATGTGATCAGGCTGCAACATGTGGATAGGCTGATGGGCAGGGAAAAGCTATTGACCTTCCCTGAGATAGGGAAATAACATGGGCCGGGTTCTCCCTAGAGCAGGGCGCCTAAGGCTGGCCGTCGGCATGATTATTAGTGGGAATACCACATACTCCTGGCTCCTATATCTCCAAGGAGCCAGAGATCCGAAGATATTTTCACCCCGTCACCAAAAAAAAGTGTAGTTAGTGGGTAGACCTGTTCTCCGATAGTCCCTCCCACACACGCACTCCGTCTTCCCAATGGCATGAAAAGCATTACCAGCGTAGAAAAACTTCCATTAGAAATTTAAAAAAAATCGAATCATACAGAACAAAATACCTTCACTATGCACTGTAATTACTGAGAATAAATTCTCATCGGTTCATTCTCAGATTGGCAGCTGAACGATTTCATCAGAAAAGTTTTGATCCGTTAGTGTTTTCAATGGAAAAAAAGTCTTGTTCGTTCAAATTAGTTTCTTTGTATAATATTAAGCTGCCACAGGTGTTGTGTTGGAAATATTTTTTTGAAGAATCTTCTTCTTTGCTAATGTATTGTTGTAACTTTTTGACGACATAAATACACACAGCCTTCGGACAATTTCATCAAAAACTTTTTACATAGACATTCAAAACACGACACAGACACGAGACAAATAATGGTTGCTACTTTTAAATAAATAAAGATAAAAGAAAGTCTCCGCCCGCTCATACATATACTCGTATTGGCCATCATGGTAAAGAGCTTATGTCCTTTCTTAAAAATCAAGCATCACCATGCCAAACTTCATTAAAATCAGTTTAGCGGTTTAGCCAAGCGCAACAGACAGAGTTACTTTCGCATTTATAAGGGATAGAATATTTACCTTTAGTTATGTATGTTTCAAAAGATTAAGCGCTCTAAAATTTTTGCAGATGAATTCATGAAGCTTAAATTCGATTATCGTAGGACTATTAATGGTTAAGACCGCTACGTTATGTTTTACAATTACACACGAAATAATATTAGTACGTAATAAAGTATCAACGGTGCTGAAAAGTCCAAAATAATCCGATTCTGTAATAAAAATATCCCACATGTACATACGAGATTAAAAAGGGTTTAAAAATAAAAGCGTAAAGGCCGACGACGAAACCACGATAAAGCTCCAGTAAAAGTGCAAATGAAACTCCAGTAAACGTGTACTTGAAGCCTTTCAATAGCTGTTTGAACAAAAACATACAATCATGTCATTTTCTTTTAAGAATTAGAGGCACGACACTTCTATAGCGTATTTATTATGAATCGTCTCCTAAGTAGATTTATTGACTTTCAATGTTCTGAACAAACCGATTTCTAAGAATGCTTCGGTATTCTAGATTACGCGCGATAGCGACTTTTTCAGAAGATAAAGTAGTATGAACTGCTACACTGAATTAGTTAGTCTTATTCGACTTATATTAAAATGCATTACGATTAGTTAAATATATAAAACCATTTACAAACCTTATCGTTAAACATATACATGAGCTCTTAAAATAGATAGGCCAAACGTATTTCTATAGTATTGTAATGCAAAGGACAGGCAAGGGATAAAAAACATTACTTTTCATTGTCCCTTCAGGCCCGTGTAATTAGACTTCATAATTAATGATTGTTGAAACAATGGTTTCCCGCATTCTGGTGAAGTTTCGAATGTTTTTTTGGTTGAGGCCATGAAGTTGCAGTTTGAGCAGTTTAACAAAATATCTTTACGCTCTTTGGTTGCTAAACAACGTAAGACTGGCAAGAAATAATTAGAACGTTCTTGCTAGCTGCCTACTCGAAATATAAATATAAAACACGATGTTGTATATGTGTACAATTAAATTATATTGAGTCATTATTTCATATGATTAACTCAGTGTTAACATGATAATTACAACTTGTAGTATGTGTCAACTGACAGTAAATAAACAACTATGTTCAAAGCAGAATATATTAAACCTAGAGCATGTGTAATTAATATGTTCTGTTTCACAGATACACACTTAGAAAAAAAACATCTTAAGTGGAGAAATGGACGTCTTTCTACGCAAGGAGCAAAGGGAAGGAATAAAGGCATGAACCTTTATGCCTAATTATTCTGAATCAAATATATGTATATGTAAAATATGTATTGATAAAAGTATACTATACGTATCTCAATTCAAATTTATTCATCAATTACATTATTTTTAAATGTTTTATTTTCCGACTCCGAAAATGAGGCTCTTTATAATATAATAAAAATAAACTTTTTATTTCAGACTAAGGTTCATATTTATGTATGTATGTATGTAGTATTTTAGTGTTAGTAACACTAGTGCTTAAGTTGACAAGTTAGTATTGTTAGTTATTACTTTTTTACTTATATTTATCATTTGTATTGACCTATGACCGTCGCCATCCAGTTTTCCACGAATGGACAATCCGGTCTGGCAGCAAAAGCATCAATATATCCGGTTGTTTTCTTACTTTAATGGTATCATGGTATTAATCAACGTTAGTTGTTCTTATATATCTTATATATCAAATAGTTATGACGTAAAGAAAGCTCTAGAAGAAAGTTATCAACAAAAAAGGGTTAACGTAAAAGATTTATGTTAAAATTTTAAAATTTTTTGGGTAGCACAACATAACTGTACAGCCTTTAGTGGAAAGTTGTCAAGTCTGGTTTTAAGCGACTTAAAGGTTCAGTTCTTTGTTATATTTACAAATATATTCTACACGAACAAGCTCCTCAAAATATACAATATGTCAAAATATGTAATAAAAATACGAAAAATGTTACACACGCGATAAACAATATAAATCATAATAATTCATTTGTTTCATAGATTTCGCATACTTACATTTACAGTGTAAATAACGGTGTGTGGTAAAGCGGTTTCTAGAACAAATATACAAAACAAACATTCCGGAGTTATATTGAGTGCTCATGTCCTCATCTTGCGCATTGCGATCGAAGATTCTACCAAACGAAGTTTCTTCAAGACCTGCTTCTAAGAGCAAAATCATTGTGACAATTTTGTTAATATGTTCTTTTGTCTACCTATGTGTGCACAATTTTATTATTGAACCAAAGATTACTAATGGAAAACATAAAGAAAAGTATTAATATGACCTAAGAGCGTAATTTTGTTGTGCAACCCGAACCAAAACCGACCTAATTTTGAGATGATTGGAATTGATATTCAGATACTACTTCATATGGACATTTTTAATAAAATACTTGAATAAAAATGTTTGGCTTTTTGGTCTTATCTCCTGTGACTTTCAGTTGTCACTTTTTTCTAAATCTAAGATATATAGACAGGAAAAGACTAAAAGCTTTGCAAAAACTCAATACGTACCTTCGAGGCCAGTATTGAACCCTAAAAGATATAATGATATAAATAAAGACGACACTATATAATTCCCGCTACCGCCAACCGCCATCCACACTGCCATGGCCTTACCGCTTCAAAATTCTCATGAATATTTAGAACACGTCGTTGGTGCCTTTTGCGTTCCCTCCTGCATACCTCGCTTTATCAAATATATAAGAAAACTTCTAGACCCGCTTTTAGACGGGGAATTTCACCTTTACGCTTTAGATAAGGTATACATGAACCATATTGAAAAAGTATTGAATGTTCTAGTGATATTTCGTCGGTGAGATTGCAAATGTGCGTAAGAGCTATTTGCAAAACCGCGAATCAATATTTACTTAATTTTATCGGAGGTAAAAGTTATTGTTTATCTTAGTTAATACTTACTATACTTAGTTAATTTGTTTGTGATTGCTTTGTGTGATATTTTGCTGTCCGTGTGGTGACGGATTAAGAATACAAATTGTCACCACCCCAATTCATCCCGTGGGTGTCGTAAGAGCCGACTAAGGGAGCAAACTAAGCAGGACAACAGCACTGCAAAGAGAAGGAAAACTTGAAACAAACCCTATACCAACCCGTCTGGCCAGCGTGGTATAGTAGGCCAAAACCTCCTTTCTAAGGAGAGGCCTATGTCCAGCAGTGGACTAGTATGGGATGATTGTGTGATATTTTATAGGAATACGATTAAATTTACCAATATTTCTGACTAGCTTTTGCGACAGATGTGCAGGTGGAGCCGCGCTCCGCCCGAGTGTATGTCGGTATGTTACTCACTGATACTGTTGCTTTTCATTGGTGAAAGAATTTTAGTTGTATAGGCTTGAAAGCATAACAAACAAACAAAAATTTACTTTCACATTTATAATATAAGTATGGATAATACGAGTATATAAACATTTAAATTAACGGTTTTTGCAATTACACGGTATTGCTCTTAAACGCGTTTTTGCAATTTCACCGATGAACTTGACACTCAAATTTCAATCCTTTTAGTAAAATAAGAAATAGGTGCAAAATTTATTTGACACTCATAATTGAAATAGACTTGAACTACTTAACTAGTTTCTTTATCTCTTTTCTATTATAAACACTAGGAGTCAAAAAAGTAACTAAAGGCTGCACCTGATTTGAAAAAAATCCAATATGGCAAAAAATGTTATATCATATGGCTATCAGTAATGATGTCATAAATAGTTCTAAACCAAGCTTTCTAATTTCTCTTGAGAACACAATAAGGAAAATAATGAGGTGAAGTTCTTCTAGATTTTGAATGTTCAAGGTAATTAAACTACCAAAACAATAAAATTATGAAGGTAATTTTAATGAATCTGATAGAACGTTATTATTGGTCATTTAAATATTGATCATTATTATTTATAATCATGATTAGGAATAGGCAAAGAGTCGAGAGCATTCAAATTTTTTAGCAATATCTCTTTCCTGCCATTGAATTCCTTTCTTATCTATCTTACTTTAAATATACTTTCAAATTCCCCATCTATAACATAAACGCGAAAGTTGTGAAAGTATTACGAAAATTTCAAAATTGGGATGAATTATAGCTATAATAATAATATTTCGGACATCTGACACACAACAAATGAATCTAGTTTTAAAATAAGCAGAGCTTATACTGTGAAAACTAGATTGACTGGTAGAATACTTATATACTTTTTTTGTAAATACATCCATATTATACATAGAAAACACCCAAACTCCGAAACAAATATTTGCAGAAAATACAAACATTAGCCCGACCCGGGAATTAAACCCGAGACCACAGCAGTCGCATACGCTACCACTGCACCACCGAGGCAGTCAAACTGAGTTGGCAAAATGTAGGCGTTTAATATATCTTTGCCTACCACTTTGGAGATATAGGCGTTAGGGTATGCACGTATATATGTAACAAAGAACCACACATAAAAAAGGGCGCCAGAATTTCGGAGGGTTTTAAACAATTAACTTGGATTAATTCCAAAGAAATTTTAATTATTCTATTCTAAAAGTTCTAAAAAACTCCCGCATTCGGGATACATATTCCTGTGTCGCTGGGGACTTTACAAAGATACATGAAACGAACATAAAGAACACCCAGACTCTTTGTGGATCACACAAAGTAGCGTCCCATGTAGGAATCGCCGTGGCGGCCGCTTAAACCACTACGCAATTCGTGCAGTAATTCACTATAAATTAAACTTACTTATTTACAGCTATTTTATATATAGTATTTTGCATTTAGGCATTTTAGTAAACAAATAGTATAAAACTTTAATATGAATTAAATTTAATGTGATTAGTAACTATTGCAAACTTCAAGAAAAATAACAACTTTATACAAATAAATCATGAAAGTTTAAATATTACTTGATTTCGAACAAAAACATTAACACAAGTTCAAGTTAATGAGCTAAAGTACTACAATCGACATCGAAAATAATCAATTACGTTTTCATAATTTTTAATTAAGTAATTGTGCATAGAAATACTATTCTAATAAGAGTACCTAAATGTTTTTATCTAAAAAAAAATATAATCATATTTTAATCAAGAAAGTAATCATAAATAGATTAAATTTTTAGTAAAACTGTGCAAGTAATAGAATGCAACAATGGCAATACTAAAAAATTACAACATTTTAACGATTTATTTATTCGTTAAGACTTTATTTAAAATACATATATATGTAATATAATAAAAAAAGACTACGAGCCTACAGAAACTGTACTGTAAGATTTATGCTCACCTGATTTCTTGGAACTGTTCCCTTTGCCACCATTTTTATTTCGTCTCGGATAGAGATTTATTTTACTCTGGCCACACCCCATCACAGAAACCAATCTATTCACTCATTACCAACTCACTTGATCATCTTATCACAATCCAATTACTTTAAAAATGATAGTCCTATTACATTAAATTATGTACTAATTTACTTTGATACGTTTACGAAGATAGGCCAGCAGCACTTCCACTTAATTTTGCGCTTTTTCAGTTTATACAGACGCAAGCTTGACTCCATGATTCCTGGCCTGGAAAAGACAATTTTAACTTTAAAATACGTTACAGGTGAAGGGAGACAAAGTTGGAATGGAAAGGGCCTGTAATATTCTACTACAGATGGAATGTAGGTCAATTTATAAATTGAGGTTGTCGTAGATGCGAGCAACACAATGTAGGTGAACAAATTCATAGGAATTGATTGGAATAATTATACAAACTCTAATTGTGTGTACAACTTTTGTTTAAAAATATGAGGTATTTCGTTTTAACACCATTGTCGCTTTTTCTTAAACAAAGACTTTTTATGATTAATTTATTACTACCAGGAAGATAACATGTAAATCCGTTCGGTTTAATTTCATGCAACAACTGTGGCGTACATAATGTATCTGCAAGGAATTATATTGTGAATTGTAGGGTGTTGAAGGATATTTGTATTTATTTCATTAA
Organism: Arctia plantaginis; assembly: GCA_902825455.1. Lineage (NCBI taxonomy): Eukaryota > Metazoa > Arthropoda > Insecta > Lepidoptera > Erebidae > Arctia > Arctia plantaginis. The sequence continues at coordinate 2,530,191 of CADEBD010000046.1, read as the reverse complement.
AACCTCTTTTTATATATTGTACATATTCATTAATTTTGTAGTCTATAAATAGTTACATAATGTTTATTAACTTCAGAATATTATAACAATCAAACTTATCGACAAAATATTTTAAGTCGTCTTGGTTTGGGTACAAAAGAGACATGCGTTTTTATTTGGAATTAGTCATAAAATCACAAGGATTATACCTAAAAAGGCAAGGTACATGATCACGTCACATGTTAATAAGTATTTCAATTTTACTAACCTTTTTGATTTTTTAAGGAACTTTTGAACCAAAACACATACTTGTAATTTCAGTCGAAATTATATGCACGTGCTTTTTTTGCACAACCCGTATGGATAACTGTAGTAAATTGATTAAATGTTTTTAATTTTAATAAAATAAAAACTATTTAACGTACTTTAAAGAAAAATTCCAGTCTAAGGCCAAAGAAAACTATAAAGTGAAAAAGTCATATGCCACGGCATCACAGAAAGCCGGTGTTAAGCAATTCTTTCGTTGTCACTGACTCGAACGGGAGGGACTCGAAGGGCAGCAACGCACATGTGACTTTTGAGTTGCAAGTGTCCATGTGCGGCGGTAGTTGCTTACCATCAAGTGACCCGTTTGCTCGTTTGCCCCCTTATACCATAGAAAAATATATATATGCAAATTTTCCTTGACTTTCCTACAATTTTACAGTATTCCATTACTGATCTGTACATAAGCCTAAGTTACATTTGAATGGCCTTTACTTCACTCAAAGATAATGTATCTTGTATCTTTGCCCTCCAAAGGTCGAAGCTTACATTACTGACATCGCCTAATGCCTTACTGACCTTCTGTAAAATTAGGCTACAAGAAATAAGTAGACCTTTCGTTTTTTTCTGTAGAATGAACATATACGCTGGCCGCTTAGAGCATCCTTAATTTACTCGCTTCAGCAGCGAAGGAAAAAACTATATTTATGGATAAAACTTCTATACAGGGGATTCAATAATGGACTTATTTTTCTGGCACCATGTAATATAAACTTTATGAATCACGCCTATACAGTCATTGCATGAATCCCTTCATCCCTTCATAATGAGAATTCCATGAAGGGATTCATGGAAATCTCATTATTGATAACACTACTTTAATATGCCTGTGTTGTTATAGTGCAATGACTGTGTAGGCGTGATTCATAAAGTTTTACATCTTTTACATCTATAAAAAACATATCTAGATTATCCCGATGAGAATATAAGAAGACTTCGTCATAAAAGTGGATCATAATTAGGTTACATAATCCAAAAATCTGGACAAGTGCAAGTCGGACTCACCCACCGAGAGTTCCGTACAAATTTGTAGGTACTTATTATAAATAGTTCAAGAATCGAGTCTCCATGTTTTGCCGAGCTTTTCCGGAAATTCAGTTTCCAAAACCTATAATTACTACAATTGTGTTTAATAAGTAAAATTGTATTTAGGTGATTGCTTACGTAGTTTAAATAAAGAATATATTTTCATGACTAAATTCCAAACGTATACATTTAGGCATTCGTGTGATATCATACGACATATGTCAAAAAAATAAAAACAAAAAAAAGCAAAAACATATGTCTTAACGTTTAACATCATAGGAATATCAAAATGTATACATAGATAGACATACAGGTAAAGATTTAAGAAACAGTTATTTCCAATTTTACAGTGAAATTATAAACTGTAAAGTTAAACTTCATGCGCCCGCTTCAAAGCAATTAAACGGTAAAACGATCCTCCAAAGTCTCGACAAAAGGAATGAGAGAACTCTTGGAAATCACCTCGCCCACTGACTATAAAAGAGCAGGCAGGATTTTTCATATTTAACCAGGAATAAAATCATAACTTCCAGTTTTCTCAACAACATATATAAAACCATTTCATATGTCTGCCTAAAACAGAAGAATAAGAATAATGTATACTGCTAAAACAAACAATTAATCAATTTGTAAGCTCCAGTCTGTCTAGATATTTAGATGGTCTGATTATTTCCAGAACACTGTAGTAATTTTATAGCTGTTTAAAAGTTATTTGCCTCGATGGCGCAGTTGTAGTTTATGCGAATGCTGTGCTGAGGTCTTGGGTTCGATTACTGGGTCGGACCAAATGTTTGTATGATCTGCAAATATTTGTTTCGGAGTTTAGGTATTCTCTATGTATAATATGTATGTACTTATAAAAATACCTTTAGTCAATCTACCTTTCATTGTACAAGCTCTGCTTAGTTTGAAACTAGATGGCGTTGTGTGTTAGATGTCCGAATTATTATTAACTATTTTTACTTATTTTGTTAAATTTTAAAATAAAATATTCGATTTTATGTTTTGTAATTTGCATGTTAATTTTCGTACATTACATATATAAATACGTGTCTGTTGTGCCTTAAACGCGGGTTCTACTGCATAGAAAGTCATGAAACCTAGTTTCGAAAGGCGGATTAAAAATGGGGCACAAGCGGCCATTGAGTATCGAACCGGTAATGTCTAAAAATATTTTTTGTAACAGGGCGCTTACCTATCTTGACTTTTATATAGTACATTGGTAAGCTTTCTGAAAATGTTTACTCTCAAAACAAAAAACATATGTCTTAACGTTTCGTATTCTGACGTAAGAAGAAGCAAGATCGATTGACAATGTTACGTTACGTTACGTTAAGGTGGACAAATTAATGTAGCCACAAATTATTATTACAGTTAGAATGTTTTATTAGTATGCAACATGCGTCCAGTATTAAAATCCCTATATTCTATTTTGATTACTAAAACATGATGTACCATTATGCAAATATTGATTTTGCGGTGAAACGGCACCCATGGAGCCAATAAATGAACGTTGTATAAGCACTGTTTTATATTCGGCAAATTTCAAGCACATTTTATGTAATTGAGCATTTAAAAATAGGTCAGTGTAAAAGGAGGCATATATTAAATGCCTTACATACTAATAGTGTTAAGTTGTACGCAGTAATATTTTTTGTAGTATTATATTGCAAATACCCGAAAATTTCCATTGTAAAGCAGAATAATTCAACCTTAAGTATATCAATAGTAGCAAAAACAAAGTTCTTCACATAAGGTTGTGAAAGCCTTCAGACCTCCTTGAAACACGAATTTACAAGCCCGTATTCCAAAGTTTTCGCTTTACATACGACAGCAGTTTTGGTTTTCAGCCCCTTGTACATGTAGAAATGGATGGAAACATACGTAGTTATAATTGATATTTCAACATTACATAAATGAGACGTAATGCCTCATCAGTGCAAAATGATGAAGATTGTTGTTTAATATAGGCAAGGATAAGGCCACAATTTGTAAGTATTGAGAACCTCTAATTTAGTGTCAATAATGGATTTTCTACGCATCCAAATTTTATTAAAGCGTTTTATAGCAAAATTTAATTCGTAGGTAAAATTAACAACATTATTTTTAGTACAGGTGGTGGTTGGTGGTTACAGGTTTTATTCTCACCTACAATAGATAGATACATATATAGGTACTCTTTATTGTATACTATGATAGGATACATACGATGTAGAATACAAACACAAAAAACAGTGATACAATGGGCGGCCTTATCTGGGTCTGCGATCTCTTCCAGGCAACCTTTAGATGGACTATACTATATGGTAATACGTAACGTGTGCTGCGCATTTACAATATCCGTATCAACTACAATCTACGTCAACTCAACCCAACTAAAAGCATTTAACATAATCGCGGAGGTTAGTGTTAGTTAGAATACAACTGATTTCTTTTACGCTACTGAGCCTATTTCTAAACCTAAAATCATTTTTTTAGAATTATTCTTATTTTGTAAAATATGTAACTAACCCCTTTAGTTTTAACAGAGCGGAGTGTTTATCCAGCTCTCAAATCAATTAGTTTTTAAAGTCTGAGTAAAAAGGAAAATGGAATGGACCAATAGATAATCTCTTCGAGGATATTTTCTTTATGTCCATTTTATTTTCATCTAAAAATGTTCTTTTGCCGTCAGATAACCTCAACCGTCAACCTGCAGCATGATAGATTTTAGGTAAGGCATACTTTTAAACCGCGGAGCACAATAATAGATATGCATGGGATAGACGATTCAGTGGCTATGGGTACGGACCCCTACTAATGCCGACGTGAACATACACATCACGTAATTATTTTATTAATATTATGACGAAGTTTATTTTGAAAAAAAAACGAAATATTCCTATCGTCCCCGCACAAAACAGGCAGTATATTTACATCAGCTTATAATGCTTAAAAGTATCCCTAAAAATAGTTAGGTTCTTAAAATTATTAAGGCGTATCTTTCGTTCATCATTCATCATTTGATACTTTTAAATAACCTTCAATATAATATGTGCTATTATTATTTGTAACTAATTTATTGAAACAAAATAATCGTGTGATAGGTGGTTTAGTCACGCACAAGCGCTTAAATGGTTTGTAAACATGTCGGCGATATTTTATAAAACATTTTGCTTAGCACGGTATTAGGTAGCGCGTTATTTGTCGCTCTTCGTACAATGCATTAGGAGCTTAAAATTTTAAACATAATAATCAAAATGATTGGTTTTAGTCACAGCTATGTGATTGAGATATGCGATTATGATTTCGTCATAGACGAAATCGTTAAATGGCAGCAGACGTTAAATGTCATTAAAATCAATCAAAATTATTTTTATCAAAAATTGTGAAAGGGGCTAGACGGAAAAAATTCATACAAAAATTTGGGACGCAACACTTTTTTATTAATATAAATTGACGTCTAACTGTGGATACCATACATTAAATTTGCTTTAACGTTCGCCAACGTCCATACCATGTTGAATACACCGGTTCTCGTCCGATCACCGAAGTTAAGCAACATCGGGCGTGGTTAGTACTTGGATGGGTGACCGCCTGGGAATACCACGTGATGTTGGCTTTTTGCTCCCTATTTAATTTTTTACCGTAGGTTTTTTTTTTTTTGGTGTATTTCGTATTTTGTTTTCGTATTTTATTTTTCTTTGAATTTGAATTGTATAGTTTTTTTTTGTGTAAGTATGTAAATGTGAGTATAGTGTAGGCTTGTAATGTTAATTCATATTTTATTATCTTTCTGGTGGTTTTGAGTGTTTCCACGGCCTACCCAAATGTCAACATTATATTTTTTTCTTGAAATTTTAATTTAGGAAATAAAACTAAGTAAATATATTTCAAAACACTTTAATGATCAAAAGAAGTTGATGCTATGTACACTATTACCCAGATTGCAGTCAAAGTTTTTTTTAAATTAAAGTAAATCTTATTATAACATACAACGTAAGCCATGAATTTGATGAAAGTATGAACTATGATTAGTAATAATATTTTTTCGTGTCATCTTGTCAGACATTCAGCGCCATCTATCGAATAGATAGGAAATCATTTCGCAAGGAGATTTTACCAATGTATAAATTGTTTTAATTGTTTTTAACATGTAGGTAATAGCCGCTTTCATAGATGGCGTTGTAATTGATATCGTGTCAAATCAGTTTTAACTTTAAACAACTTCGTTCCTATCGGGTGTCCCACGACACCACACGGCTTTTTTTATTTATACCTTTCGCGAGTCTTGCGCCAGCGTAATAATAATAATTAGGTAGTAGTGATTTTGTAAGTCAGTCACAGGTGACATGAAATGATTTATAAATAATATGATTATTTACATGTGATTGTGATGACTACTAAGTTGTGGGAGGTTTAAGAGTATGCGTATAGTCAGGGCGACAGTGCCTGATTTTTCAATCAATAAGCATATAGGCATCCTTCTGAAACAGTATTCTTGCTTAAAATGCAAGGCACCCTCTAATGGAGCCTTGACAAGGTGTGTACTAAATTACACTTCAAAAGATAGGTTCGATATCAGAGTACTTGAGCAGTGAAAGCGTAAGACTTCTTAAGTCACGACTACGTTGTCGTCTTTCGAACGTTCTCCCCCCTAAATTCGGGGAAAAATTAAGGCTAGCGCCAGTTTTCAGTGAGACCTTGATATCACTCCGACCGAAGCAGTCCATTTGTGCAGAAGCATCCCCCAAAACAATAATAACACTATATTGTGCAGAGTTTATGCACACAAACACACAGGTGTAACTTCTTCACAAGACGTAACGACTTTCACTTCTTTGTTATTTCGAAAGTTAGGTGTTTGATGACTGTAAAGTTTGGTATTGCTATGTAAATTTTGCTAATAAACAGAGTTTTATGAGATACCTCGAGCGATTCGTTTTCTGTGAGTGAATTTTGAAATGGATATTGAGCTATCGGCAGTTTTGTGTCAGATATTGTGATTGATCTGCGACAAGTAGAGCTTTTATACTAATAGAGATAGACAATGACAGATTCGGTAGTGATGGCGACACTCGCATTTCACTCTAGCAATTCGCCTAGCCATTAAGTACGCTTTATGCAATATGATTGCAGGAAGTCTTTAATAAATAAATAAATGATTTCTAAGAAAACTACCCTATGTCCTTTTAGGGACTCGGACTATCTCTATACCAAATTTTATCTAAATTGGTTTACCGGTTTAAGCGTGAAGAGGTAACAGAGAGACAGACACACTTTCGCATTTATAATAATATATTACATAAATTATATAATACTAGCTGACCCTGCAAACGTTGTTTTGCTATTTACATTATTTAAATTATTTTTTTTGAATTTCTTAAAATCCGTTCTTAGCTGACCTCTACTCGGTGAAAAGAATATTCCACCAACTTTCAAGTCTTTAGCTCTAATGGTTCCAGAGATATCGTGATGAGTGACTATATACGTGGAAATCCCTTATATATATAAATATAGATAATATTATAAGAAATAAGTGTATAATATATATTATAAGTATGGATGTGCATTAAAAAATTAAATAACGAAAGTACATATGCTTATTTAAATTTAACAAGTTATTTCTATTTATCAGTTATTTTCCTAAAGGGGTCTTGTAACAAAATGTTTTTCAGCAAAAAAGACGTTTCTTTAGTCTTAAGATATTCGTTACAATCTGTCTCAATTCTTGGCAACATTAACGACTCACTTTTTATTGACTTTTGTTCTGAACTGATTAAAGTCGACAGCTTCCAACTCTGTAGGAGATTCCCAAATCGGAATAAAAACATTTCTTAATTCTTTAAGCACAAATAATTTACAAATATTTTTGGTAAATTTCCAATAAATTCCAATTCTATATAAAATTTCTAACGGATAAATTGTGTAATCGCAGTGCAAATCCCGATAATCCCGCAACTGGGATACAAGAATAATCGCTAAAATTTGACAGGGGGATAATAGACACCCTCTTTTATAACACAAGTTTTGTCAAACTTTGATCTAAACGTCTTTCCGCCAATCCAGAGACCCTCTTAAACGACGCCATAATCATAAAAGAAAAACTTGTACGTTGTTAACTGTTTCCGACTCTTGGTTTAACTTAAAGCGTCAACCAGGTTATTCTCGCTTAGTTTTTTTAAGCATAAAATATTTTAAGGAAAAAAAACCTTTGGGTCTATGTGCCAGTGTGCTAATGGTGATAACAAAACAGCTCGGTGACCAATATAATGTAGTCTTCAAAACACTCATTATTAACTCAGCCTTAATAGTAATATATATATAATATATTATCGTAATAATTTACGATTTCTTAGTTGTCATTAATGTCGATGATATTTTAATACTTATTTCAAAATATTCAATAGTACGTATTTAGTCACTATGTACTACAATCTAAAATTTATCTAAATATTCATATACAGCTGTAGGAGATTGCGGGCTATTTTTTTTATCCTTACACATCGAACGCGCAGCCATCTAATCCCAAACTAGGCAGAGCCTGTACTATGGCCACCAAACCCCATCCAAACATACCTTTCCTCCAAGCCTTGTTCCCAAACTAGGTTCGGGTCAGCTTCAAGCCTACTACGGTACGGTTGAACTTCGATTTTATACGCGGAGAAACTGCCATCAGACTTTCACAACCCAAGTACTAGGCGATATCGAAGTTCTGTGGCAAAACTGTCGTGGACTTTTTAGGCTCCAACGAACCGTAACGATTGCTACAGATACTCATATGGCAACAAGGACCGACCTGCTCTCCGAGTCACGGATGGGTCTCAATGTGTTCAGAATGATCACCCATCCATAGACTGACCTCGCTAGAATTGCCTTACTTTTCAATGTGAACCTGCTAAATATTCACATATTTTGTATAGATAAATTACACCCAGACAGAACAAATGATCGTATTCATCACACTACGAGTATTATTTTATTAGTTTTGTTGCGGTTAATTAAACGTAACCAATAATTAAGGCTCAATTAATGAACATGTAAAAAATTTATCTATTAACTATACTTTCTAATGTTTGGAAAAGATACGGTTTCCGATTCAATTCCCTTTTGTTTTTAATTAAACAACTTAACGAATTGGTCGAATCTTTTAATGGCATCTGGCCCTTTACAGAGTAACTCAATTAATAAATTCCCTGAATGACTAATAAGCGAAAGTTTAAGAAAAATCAGAAACAGATAAAATAATTCAATGGATTAATAAGTAAATTCAGAGATGCTATTTGAACTACCGAGATTCCAATCGGAATTTATGGATACATACATGATAGGATAAAACATGTGTGGACAGAATCTTATTAATTGCTCAAGTTACCATCAAAACAGTTGAAAGTGATTGACTACACAAAACTTTAATACAAAAGACTGAAGTAACTTATTTATATCGTGGATTTAATAAATTCATGAATAAGTTTGTAAAAGTACACAAGCACCTTTGATCAATACTTCACCTAATACAGCAACTTGCCTGAAAAATATCATACCTACTTATAAAACAGAACAATACACGTGCATTTCAAAACACAGTTTGTCATAAGTTCAACGGCTCTGATTCCCGACCTCTCATCACGACAAAGGTACCCTCGATATATGAGAGGGCCGAGAGCCCTCCTGCCACTTAGACGGAGGGTACTGAGTTTTGTTTTCTTTTGAACACGCAAGCAACTATAGAATGTCGATGTGTAATTGTGTGTAGTGTACGTCTGGAGCGACTTCCGTCTATGCAGCGGCGGCTGGGCAGGGGTTTAGGGGTTTAAAATCGTGTTTCTCTGTCGCGGCACTTGGCTATACAGATTTTCTAAATACTAACTATAAATGTAACTACTCAACTGATCATGTGTGGAATTTTTAACTTTTAATGTTGGTTGATATTAAAATTAACACTTATTATTTTACTGAGAAGTTCAAGTTCAACTAAATGTAAAATAGGTAATGTACTCGTAGTAAACAAAGTTAATAATTATTTTTTTAAGAAATACCTACAACCATAAGTTATGATAAATTGTAGTAGTTGTATTCTTTATCCATTTTTCACCCTTAAGCCGTATCTTAAATATGAGTCAAATTGGTTGGCAAATAGCGAAAATATTACGTGACATCACAAAAATGTACATAGATACGGTCGACTTAAGAACGGACTCTTTCTGAAAGTCGTTTTATTATGGAAAGATATAAATAAGTAATTTAAAAAAATATTGTTCATTTGTTTCTCCATTGTTCAATTTGATTTCACAAATCAAGAATGTACTTATTTCTCAGATCAAGAAAAAGTCAAAATTGCAATATTCCGTCTACCGACAGCACTGACACATGCACTGATATCAATAAAAATGAAATTAACCGAGCTTTCGTTTAAGTGCATCCGTTCTGGAAATGTTGACGCATATGATGAGCCTCTGCAGGATTACGGTAGATAACTATGAATTGAAATAGATAGTATAAGCCTGCGCTTCTGCGAATTTGCAAAGTCTTCCGTCGTCGTCAAAAAAACATGGTTCCGGTCCGGGGGCTCCGGTCACCTAACTCATTCGGTGATAACACCCAAAAATTACTGAACACTAGTTTTTTGTGAGCCTTGGTATGACTCTATTTTAGCCGGCCTATTTGTGCCGAATCATGGCTTTGACATTTCTTTATTTTTTTTAAATAAAAATCACAGTGTAAATTCAAACAAACTCGAAACCTTTATTTACGCCTTCTGACAAAGGAAATCCACGTCATTAGAAACTGTTTATTATATATTGTCTACAAACATTATCATTTCCTATAGGTTGCATCCCAATAAAATGTTATTATCGGGAGATCTTTATCATACACATACCTGCAAAACAACCTTTGCTGAAATCATAAACCAATATGTTTGTTTAACAAGCTGCAATACCTGTTTCCAATAAACAAATACCTACTCCGCATGTTAGCAAATGTTTGTTCCAATTTTAAACAAAAAATGATTCACTAAACCCATTGCTGCTCCGCCTGCGAGATTTAGACGGGTTTAATCTAAATATTTGAGATTAAATTCTGTTTTTTCTGTTGTTATATAACTGTGTTATCTCTTAAATTAAGTCATTAATAACTATTTCGTTAAGTGTAAATGATACAAAAAAAACTTAAGATCTGTAAAATGTTTGTTTTTTCTAAAATAGATCGACAGATCAACGCAAAAATAGATTATATTCAAACATTTCAATATAGATATTGTATTTCCAGTTAAAAGTGTTATTAAATACGAGATAAAAACCTGTAGCTTAATCTATTCTTGAGATCGCCTTGCGGTCTATTTTTGTCTCTTTTCAACAGCTTAGTGTATTGATTTCTATAACATGACAAGTCACAATATATAATATCGACAATTTTTAACTTTTTAACTATTGTTTTTTAGCTTACTTATGCACTTCTGCATATAAACATACTTTCATGGCTCAAACGTCAGGTCAAAAAATGTCCGAGGTTATAAGTGCTTTTCTGTCTACCACGAAGGGAAAACGGTGCTACCTTATGTTTGCATAAATGTAGAATTATATTTACCCCCATTTATTGTTAATAAGTTTGGGAGAAGCCCAAAATCGATCTAAGTGGCGTGTAATGGGAGAGGCCTTTATCCAGCAGTGGACTGCGATAGGCTGATGATGATAATTGTTAATTCCAAAACTATCTTATTCAACTTGTGTACATAATATTAAAACTGAATAGAATTAATATGTCTGTTATTTGAGTGTCTTTAGATATGTGAACAAAAAAACAGGTTTTCTTCTTATCTCTTTATTGGAAACTGATCTAATCTAAATCTATTTAAGTATTGTCTTTCGTGTCTAATGTCTGGCATACTCGTAGCATTATTAAAAAAACTATTTTACTTTTTGGCTTATTTTCTTGTGAATATTACAATGTTCTACAATCTTTCACAGTTTAGACGCTTTGCCCCTTATGGGATGGGAGTACATAAAGTACTAATATATCTGTTTTTACAGAATTTGGTAGTTCTGGTTAATAACTCGATACATAAGAAAACAAACTACAAACAGGCTTATTTAAAACTTCATTCTTAGAATTTGAATAAAAGCAAATAGAATAAGAACCCTTTTAATGATAACTCGATAAAGCTAGATACTGGGAAAAGGTTTTCCCAAACATAATTCCTTAGCATTGTGACTGTGTGTCCATAAAGATATAAGAATAATCCGGGAATCGTACATAATGAATCTCGTTATGATAATACTTATACTCGTTTAGCTCACGTCTATGGCGAGGATTAAAATTAAATTTTACGCACAAAGGATGTAAATACAATACAGAGCGTCAGAAGGGTTGCCACTTTGTCTTTTTTATAGAAAATAGTTTCATTTAAGGTCTTAGCTCTTAGCACATAAGCTAATTTTATTTGCAAAAAATTTAATTTTAAATCTGCAAAAAAAACATAGTATTAGAGATGATGTCATTTAATTCTACGTTGAACTCCAATTTACGTTTTTATGAATACATATTTACATTTTATACCTATATTCTTCTGAGATTACAGTTACTGCAGTTGAGTTACTTCACTAACGCTCAATGCTATATATCAATAGCAATTAAGAGATGAGAGACTACTATACGTGTGAGATACTCGAAAGCTTTGGTGTGGACTGTAGTAATAGAAGTCTCAACAGAACAGTTGCAGTAAGACCCTCAATGCATAGATTGCATCAACCTAAAGTTGTCCATCAAGTACCCGCAGAAGATAACTGCTTATAATATCTAGAGGTATCTCGAAACCATAATTCTGAACAGTGCATTCTTAACAAGAGTTAAGTAATTTTAGGCACTCAATTAAATGACAATATAATAATGCACGGATGGCGTAGTCGTTTAAGCGGTCGTCACGCCGCATCCTACCACGCCGAGTGGTGTAGGTTTAAACTCCACATGGGACGAGACTTTGTGTGATCCACAAATTGTTGTTCTGAGTCTGGGTGTTCTTTGTGTCCGTTTTATGTATGTTTGTAAAGTCCCCCGCGACACAGGATATATTCCTAATGCGGGAGTTGTCTTTTTAAGAAAAGAAAAATACTATGGTTAATATCAGGTATTCTTCTCTTTAATATTTAATTACTAGAAATATTGATTAAAACTATATGTTGTCTATTTATATTGATCTGCATACGCAACAGAATACCACACGTTGCGGCCAAATTTAAAATCTAACATCTGTTGCAGGTAACAGATACTGTCACCTCGAATGCCTCCTTGTTGCAGTGCTACAACCGCTGCGCTCTCGGCGCGTACTTCGGTATTGTAGATTTATAGTGTTTTGTCTATGGGTATTGTAAGCTATAGACACCGGGATGTTTGACGTACAGGTGTCATACGAATTCAAACATCTTTATCGACACTTTCTAAGCAAAAATTCGGGAGGAATCACAGAGCTACAGATGCAAACGTGGAACTGCTGTGACGCACAATGTAGAATCTGCAATTATAGTGCATCATAATACCCAACGGAAAGGATAAAATAAGATCAGAATATTTGCTATTATTGAAGATACATCAGTCAAGCTATTTCTAAGTTTAAACCCGTCACACAGGCTTAAAAACGATTTTGATCTTAGTACTGCTTTTGCTTGTCAGAACCGTCACTCAATTGAAACGTCAAGACGTACCTGTTTATTTCTGAGAACGTCTGGGGACGTCTGGAGGTATTGACACGGTTACACTGTTAAGAGTATCAAGATTTCGATACCAAGAGTGTATATGAAGTTAATGCTTTTTAACTAAATACATTAATATCTAGTACTTTTAAAAGATTATCTAATCAATATTCTGGAGAATAAGCCATATTGTGTCATGTCATGTCTGCTATAATGACGATGATAATTTATAATCAATAAAGTAGTACAAGGAAATTGTTTGTCATAAGAATACATTACAGTAAAAAAATCTGCAAAACTGGTAAAGCGTAACATATTCAAATACATCATTATTTCCTTAGTTTTTAATAAAATTTATGACGAATTACAAAGTAAAATGTGTTATGTTACTTTTATGGGCAGGATAAATTAAGTGCTCTTTGTTATAATTATTAATAGTCATACACGCATATATGTTAAACCAATGTCATATATCTTTTATTAAGCTGTAAGTTCGTCTGAGCTAAAAATGATAAAATAGGCTTTAAGAAGGGTTACATACCAGCTTAATAATAAAAGAGTGTAATAAGCATCTTCTTCTTCTTCTTCTTCTTCTTTGCCCTTTCCCACTTTATGTAGGGTCGGCTCTCCTAATTATGCGGCGCCAGGACATTCGATCCTGGGTTGTCGGGTCGGGTAATTGTTCCTCCATTATAAGTTTTGTCATGCTGGTCCACCAGGTAGTAGGGGGGCGTCCTCGGCCTTTCTTCTTCTCTGGTAAGCTCAGTGCTTTCTTCACGACATGATCCTCGTCTCTTCGCATTACATGGCCGTACCACCTGAGACGGTTTTCGGTAAGTTTTTCTGTTACGGGGGCAACTTTGAAACTACCACGGATGTATTCGTTTCTGATTTTATCTAGTCTGGTTACCCCTCCAGCCCATCTCAACATTTTCATCTCGGCAGTATGAAGTTTTTGTAGGTGTGTCTTCTTTGCTGTCCAACATTCCGCCCCATACATCAATGCCGGTCTCACTGCAGTCTTGTAGACCTTGCCTTTAGTTTGAACAGGCATGCGGGGGTCACATAGCACTCCAGTTAATGCTCGCCACTTTTGCCATCCCACATTTACTCTATGTGTTACATCCGCCTCAATATCTCCATTATTCATAATAACAGATCCTAGATATTTGAATTGCGTTACTTTAGGCACTGGAGTGTGGTCGGGAAAGTGTATTGTGGCTGATGTGACGTCATTGCTGAATCTGCATTCCATGTGTTCCGTTTTCGATATGCTGACTTTGAGGCCTACAGACTCGAGCGCATTAAACCATGATGTTAGGGCAGTTTGTAGTTCTGTTACAGAGTTGTTTATTAATACGATGTCATCAGCGTACAGGAGGTCCCAGGGTAACGGGGCTTGAATTCTCTTTGTGGCATAGTCCATGACAAGATTGAAAAGATGCGGGCTCAAGGCAGAGCCTTGATGGACCCCCACTCTCACCTCAAATTCATCGCTTACCCTTGCGGGGCTTTTAACTCTAGTGTGCACATTGTTATACATATCTTGTATTAGTTGTATGTATGTCTCGGGCAGATATTGTGCTCTTAAAGCTTGCCACACGAGTTTGCGGGGAACCCTATCGAAAGCCTTTTCAAGGTCGATGAATATAAGGTGTAAATCTTCTTTGTTTAGACGATGTTTTTCTGTGACAATTCTTACCGCTTGGATCGCGTCGGTTGTTGATTTTGAGGGTGTAAAACCGAACTGATTTGGGCTTATGGATGCCAGATTTTAAATACGGCCGTTAATTATTCGTTCCCAAATTTTTAAAGTATGCGATGTGAGTTTGATTCCTCTATAGTTGCTGCATTCCGTAACGTCACCTTTGTTTTTGTAGAAGGGAACCAAATGACTAAGGCGCCAGGAATTTGGTATCTTTCTGGTTCTAAGAATGAGGTTAAAAAGTCTCATAAGCCATTCCAGTCCCAATGGACCGAGTGATTTCCATACCTCCGCTGGGACTTCATCCGGACCCACGGCTTTACGGTTTTTCATCCTCTTGACTACAAACTTTACCTCTGCCAAGCTTATTTCCTGTATAGGTCCTTCCACTGGTGCTAGCGGTTCCAGATCTTTACTAGGGAACTCTTCGTTCATAAGTTGTTTATAGTATTGAAACCATCTTTGGTTTATATCTTCGTTAGTTGTTAGCAACTTTTTGGCATCATTTTTAATAATTGTAATAAGCATCACAATGATAATTTAAAAAATCACTTGACAATGGGCCATAGTTTCAGTCTCATAAAGCAGTAACTTTCAAAAGGTACTACACTATAAGGCGCACTATATGTGTATAAATAGTGGACAACTTTGACATTGTCACTAGTGACTGATATACGTATTCTCTTTGTTTATGATACATTGTGTGTGTGTGTGTGTACCTACACTAAGTACTATTAATTAGTTAAAGTGGCTGTCTATGATCACATTTAGACTCGTCATGTCATTCTCTCTACTTTGCTAAATTAGGTATTTGTCGAGCTTGACAAGTAGACGGCAATATGCATTAAGGCATGATATGAAAAACCACATCCAGCGATTAAAAAATGTAAACCCATTATCAACATTTTTACCATGTTACTTATGGGGGTTTGCTCAATTAGATTGTCGGTTCTGTAGACCAGGAAATACCAGCTTTTAGGTAAACGGAACGCTTATCATATCTCTTTTAATTTTAGGAACTCTACATTAACGGACTTTTTTTTATTTCTCGGGAGTTTAGAAAAGCGAGGTAAAGAGAAGAGAAGGGGGGAAGGGGCAGTTAAAATTATACATTGACGAAAGGTTGGAATGTAAAATGAAACTCTCAGATGCTCGAATAGTAAGGGGAGTTGGTAAACTGTCCTGTCCTGTTATGTAGCTGACAATTGTAAGGATATTATATTTATGGTAGTACACTTATATTCCCAGCCATATCATTCTTGCTACCTACATTAGAGTAATGCTTCTTAATTGTACTATTCCGAAGTAATACCTATTAGTACCAAATTTTTGGACAGAGTAAATTGCTTAGAGGAACCCTGGACTTTTCAATGCAACCCTGTTTAAGGTAAGTTGCTGTAGAGTATGAATATTATTATTCTTATTAATTTTTTCCTTTGTGACTGTATTTTTATTTATATCACATAATAACCCTTTGTGTGTAAGGCGCTTTACACTAGCCCCAAAATAGTCTCGTAAACTGAAGTTTGTTGTAACTCTAAACATTTCGAACAAATTTGACCCACAATGTAAAAGTAACAACCCTGAAAACGTGTAATTGTTTGACCCTCGACGTGATTTAATTTGACACGTGTAACAAGGCTTATGTGTGTTTTGTAATTACGGCAGATAAGAATTTAAATCACGGTTATGGAACCCTAATTTGCTCTGTATTTATTATTCCAATAATATTTTCGGTTTTATACACATAATATTTTTTTTATAGGTTAGGTATTAGAGCAGATTTTAAATAGGACTTTTGTGATGTATAATTTTCACTCTTTTGAACTCTTGCTATGAAAGGATCATTGAAATTTAAATTAAATTTAAAAATAAATACGATATTACATTTAAAATGTATTACAAAGTAGCATACGAGTACAGAAATAGGGTGTAGATAGATTTTATTTTATGAAAGACAAAGTTAGTATATTATTTGGTAAATTTTAGTTTTGTAGCATTATCACATTTTTAACATAATTTTTAAATTCATCTACATATATTTTTTTCTTAGCATCACCCAAAGGGTCAACCTTTGGGCAGAGCATCCTTTAGCATTCTTCAAATCTGTATGTGCACCAAAAAGAAACCGGCTTATAAGGTAGGGTATTATTGCAGTTCGTTTATGTTAACTATGTTTAATAAATATTAAAGTATTTAACATTTGCCCTTATCAGTATTCGTGTCTAAATTAACTCATCAACAAAAAAACATACTAAACACATAAATTGAACCTAAAAAAAAACATATAACCTCCTTCTTTTTGAAGTCAGTTGAAAAATCAAAATTAACCTGACGTTTTCATTTCCTCTTTTCAAACCTATTTTAACAAATAAAGAAAATGAAGTTTAAGTTTCATTTTGTTTGCTGGTCACACACTATACAGTAGAGTTAGAATTCAATAATGCTAATAGAAATAAACGAAATGGCAAATATTTTGGTTTTTTTATAACATAATACAAACAAATTTATAGCAAAATCCGCGTTCTAAATTTAATACTGCGAAACAGCAATTTGTTGTTATAAGCCACGCAGCTAAAAATATAACATTGTTTACAAAAGCTGGGCAAAGTGAAGAGCAATTTGATCGGATCGGTTTATCGCCAGTGTAACCACGCTTAATGATGCGATAACTTCAAACATGAAACCTGAATATAAATATAGCTGGGCCTAGAATAATGTAGCGGTAACACAATGAATCGCGAGGACTGCTATATTAAGAAGTAATTACCAAAACTATTTATCTCTATAATAACTATGTGCTATATGGGTTTGTGTATGTATGTTTATATATGTATCCAAGGTAAGGTAAGGTAAGGTCTCGGGTTCGATTCCTGCTTAAGTCAAACATTTGTGTGCATGAACATTTAATGTTTGATTTAGTCTGGGTGTTTCTATGTATAATATGTATTTATTTACAAAAAAAAAGTATATATACATATATTTTAATCAGTTGTCTAATACCCATAGTACAAGCTCTGCTTAGTTTGGAACTAGATGGCGTTGAGTGAATGAGGTAGAATATTATTATCATTCATATTTATATATACATATATGTAAGTGTATGAATATGTATTCGTGTATATGTATGTGTAATTATGTAATGCACACCGCACGCTACATATTGTTAGGTCATTAGGTCTATAAGTTAGTATTATATAAATGATAAATTAAAATTAGTCTCAAAAATTGTCAAGTAGTTATATAAGAACAATTTATCAATGGGCCAAAGCTGAATACCTTTTAATGATAATACCAAGATATGATGTAAGTTTGCCCGTCGACTCTAAGGACGGGGCTTAAGATTGTTTTTTTTTAGAAAAGGGCCACGATCTAATAGGGCGGGAATCTTTGGTTAGCATTAAGTGGAGTAACAAATGTGGTAACGATTAATTGCATAGAAAAGGTGTACTAAAGCATATAATACAAGGCTATATCGTGACAACGGTTTTCATTTATTGTGCAATCCTGACTGTACCTAACAATATTACTATAACGGGATGGAATATTTTTGAGCCCGGTATTGAAAAGAGAGGAAAAAACTACAATAGGTTATGACCTTCAGTACGCAAATTTTGGCCTCTAAAGGTTACCAATCCAAGGTCAAACTCAAAGAACCATAGGAAATAGCTTTTGACCCTTGAGATAACCTTCAAGGTTGCGATCAAGATCAATTTCAAGGTACCAATGGATAGCCAGGGAAACTAACACTAACTTTCGAATAAAACGTATTTCCGAAAAATGCATCCCTAGCGAATTATTCTGTTGTTCCGGTACTTTTCTAACACCTTGTATAGTTTAGTCGCAGACTGCGATAAGGCCACCCATCACTGGTTTTTTGTTTTGTTTGTATCCTAATTATGGTGTGCAATAATGAGTACCTATCTATCTAATTATATGATGTAGTCAACATACGCCTCAAATATCAAAACAATTGAGCTGATTACTTACACATAACGTCACACTTTTTACATTCCTATTTGCACAGATCCCACATTAAAATCAACTGGCTAGTTAAGACTACCGATATTTATACCGATGCCAATGGCCACTCGGTGGCATCTCAATAGCGTGTCAGTGGTATGACAGTGGCTTGGCGTGATCATAAAATAGCAGAATTGAGGCCCTGGTAGGAGCCAAACTGGCGTAGAGAGGGTTCCATACGAATAATTCAAATTTTAAAATATTTGTATGTAAATTTGATTCATTTGCGTTTTAAATCTATTGCCCAACATTTTTGCAGACAAACACTTATTAAATATGTGTTTCTTAAAAAAAAAATGCTACTATATAATGCTAATGTTCTAAAAATACATTTACATTCGATAACATCAATAACGTTACAGCAGCAAAACAAGATATGACTCAATAACTCCAAGTATACATATTAAATGTATGTGTATATCCTTAATGTTTACAACAGTTCTTTACTTGTGCATCTGAATGTTTAGATAGTACTTGTACCAAAAAAGTCAACTGTTTTCCTAGCTAATATCCGAAACTGGTGGACAAAATACCACGGGACTTTTACTGGTAGATAGCTAATGTCACTAAGAGAACAAAGGCAAATTTTACTTTGAAAATAAAAATGGTTCCTCGCAAAACAATACAAATATAAAACTCTAATTTTTATATTTTATAACTATAAAAAGTTGTATATAATTTAAAAAAACAATTATAAGTACCGTAGAATAAGATTTCCTCTTACTCGACGGTCTGACTCTGTTATTTTCTTCAATGGATTAACCTTTCTTCAGTAAAATTATTTAATAAACATTTTGAATAGAGACTGCTTCTTAACCGTAATACAGTTTTGTTGATTGAAGCAATCTGAAATATAGCTGAAGGTCTTAAAATGTATATAAACTTTAGAATTTAACGTGAATAAAATTAATGTTGTGTAATTGCTGTTAACTTAAAATTTAATTTAAACAAAGTGTTCTGCATATCTAATAATATAATTCGATTAATTAAGCCATATTAAATGTTTAATCTCTTTCCAAGTGCTAGAGCGAGTGTTTAAGCTTGGCTAATGTTTTTCTTTATATGAAGTGATTGAGGGCCTTATAAACTTACAAAATGAAGAACCTTTCGTTTCCATTTAGTTACTTTTCATCGCCTAATATAACATGTTTAAAAATGACGATCCATATGAAAAATATATTTTAACAAATGAAAAATGAACTAGACTACTAGACTTTAAAGTCATATTTATTCCGTATTGTTTTTTTTTCAATATTTATTGTTGATTTGTTCGGTTTTTTAGCAAAGTCAGTATATTTTTAATATTTGTGATACATATTTTTATTTAAATAATTATTTAAATTCACGATTAGGACCACTAAAAACGTTATTATAGAAATAGAAAATGTATTATATAAATGCAATAAAGGTAACAAATTTTTTTAACGCACATTTGGTCTATTTTTCATTTACCTAATTCTTTAAAATAACAACAAAAATGATAATACTTATCTCATCTCCCTAATTAAAACAATATTTTTTGTGGCTCACTGTCACACAAGACAGACAAATATTATTTGTTCATCAAGGCTATCGAATTAATCCTAAAAGCTGCTTGATCATAAATAAGCCCCAATATCCTTCGTAAAATAAGCCCTAAGCTTTGGCTTAATTCCTCAAATCTCAATACCGTCTGTTCATCATTCCATCAATCGTTTTACTATTGGATATAAAAGCGATGTTATAAACAATCGGAAACGGATATTTCTGGCTCCTCTCAGACCTGAGGCTAGCCAGACAAACAGACAGACACATAGTAAACATAATGTCTTATCACATCCCGCTATTACCCAGGCCATGCAAGTAAACAATGTTAGTTATTCAGTTTAGATCATAAAACTGATAGTTACAAAGCAGGGTACTGCTGAGATTTAGGCAATTTATCGTTTTCTAAAAAAGTTAAATTAAACCTGCATGATTCCAGACACGTTTCGTGAACAAAAACTATAACATTCTAAATTTAAATATTTTGTGACAATAAGTATTTTTTAATTTAGATTGTCTGAAGATTATTTTCATTTAAGAGAATAGGGAATCCAATTATATTCCTAAATGATGAAATTCATTTCAGTTTCATGAATTTGTTTTTGGCGGCTTTTGTCAATGGATCGATGTTGTGAGGTGACTTACTGGGACTTGAATGCTCACGCACACATTTATAATCGTATGCATCTTATTCCGAGCGTAGCCGAAAAGATACCTACGTACCCAAAGATCGTAAACAGAAACAATAGAAGGCATGTACTTTGATTAGATAACAATAAAAAAATCAAATAAAAATAATAGAGAAAATATCAAAATTGGGGACGAAAGACAAGATATCAAAATCTGAAAAAAAAAATTATCTATGATTCAAAACTTACTAGAATAAGTTCTCAACACTAGAAACTATCCTAGCTGCAACAGAATGCAAAAATATTTCAACACTTTTCCAAATGCAAATACTGCTCAGGACAAGTTTATAAACTTTACAGAAACATTAATGGCAAAAAGATAGGGAATACCTGATTTAGGTAAACAGTATAATAAAGAATACGTTTAAACTTTCTTAAAATTCTACACTGGCTTCAAAATATTTTAAATATAGAAATACTATATAGAGTTACTACTCGTAAGTAATTAGATTTAATAATAGACCAAACCACTAATAAAAAAAGTAAGGAATAAAAACTTGGAGGATTAGAGACATTATTATGTTTAAGTATTTTAAGGTAAGGGTTACAGGTAATTAATTGTTCTAACTACCGTTAACTTATCCAAAGTTGAGTCTGGATAAATCTTGGCTAGGCTTTGAAAAGCCAAGGTGTTAATGTCTGCTATTACTACTGATAATAATAAAAGTGAAGAGTTTCTTGCTTGTTTAAACGCACTAATCCTTATAATACCCGACATACTGGTTGCCTAATTTACTTCATTTTGTCTCCCACTTTGCTAAGGAAGGTAGTGTATTTACGAGTATTATATTGCCAACTCGTTCAATTTTCTTCTGATTAATTTCGTTTCGGGTTCAAAGACAGTTTAATTTTTTCCTGGGACTTCCCGAGTGTCATAACTCGGTGTGTTCGTTGGTCACTGCTGTTGATCCTGGTGTAAAGGTGTTACAGTGGTTGGCGTGTGGGAGGGATTATTCCCAACAAAAAATAATGGTTGCAATCGGACAAAATTATTTGCCAAAAGTAGATGCATAGCAACGACGAGATATAATCGCAGTTTTTAGTATTTTGAGCCATCTCTTTGAGGTTCAATTAAACGAGTCACTAATTATCTTCGCGTTGACCCTTAATGGGCTTATCAAATTCGGCACTATACAGGGTCATTCTATATTTAGAAAAGAGGACAGGACTCTGAAGATAGTTAGTCCAAGTTTCTCAACCTAATTTTGAGAAAATGGTAGACATGCGACAGTCGATAAGACATTCGATTTCTAGAAATTAACGCTGTTAATTATTGTATTAATTCATCTCTTTCTTGTTAAATGGTAACATTTTAATAGAACTAATGACGCTTTAAAAATAAATAAATATGTTCGTAAAATTTAGCGCTGTCTGATTACTTGTAGGTGCTAACACGAAATTTTGAGCCTGGTGATTTAAAGTGACGTTCGAAATAAAGATTGATGTAATTTAAATGCATCGAGTCATATTGTCCGTGTGGTGACGGATTAAGAATACAGAGTGTCACCACCCCTATTCATCCCGTGGGTGTCGTAAGAGCCGACTAAGGGAAAAAACTACGCAGGACAACAGCACTGCAGAGAGAAGGAAAACTTGACACAAACCCTATACCAACCCGTCTGGCCAGTGTGGCATAGTAAGCCAAAACCTCCTTTCTAAGGAGAGGCTTATGTCCAGCAGTGGACTATTAAAGGCTGTTGATGATGAGTCATATTCCCAAAGCACAGTGCCCCTACTAATTTTGTAAAAAGTACTAAACACATAACACTAAATTGATGTTTTAATCGATTTATTAATACATGAAATGCTTTACAAATTGCTTATTTGATATTGAGTATCAGATAAAACCAAACAGACAGAGTACAGAATTTAGTGAACAATAAATTTATCATACTGCCAATTAAGTACGGATCAGTCAAAGATCTTAATTCAATAGAAGATGAATTTAATAGAGGTAATCTTCTTATCCGTGTCTCCTGACTATAACCATTGATTGACTGTTCAAAACACTAATTTAAATAACAAAGCACTTATCTTTTGAGAAAGGATCACGATCTCCCGATTCAAAATGGCTACCAAAAAGGTCACAGTACACAGATTCAGATACGGGTAAAGGGCTTGATTTCCGTACTTGACAAATATTTGTACGTGCTATTATACTGAGTATTATTGTCAAGATGAGGGGTAGGTTGCTATTATAGATATAAGGACTGTAAATAGCCATCCTCGTACTGGGTAATTTGTTGATTTTTAAGTAGGTATCCACATAAATCTTAGCTGTTGACGGACTTAAGAGGGCTTTAAACAACAAAGGTTCTCACAACGTAACAATATGTATAATGACACACAGAAAGATTGATAAATTAAGTGGAATTACTTAGATATTATTTTTATTTATGCTTGTTGTATGTACGGTAAGTTTATTTTAGGCGACATGCTATGAAGAGTACTGACAGTATCTCTGACTAATTGACTCATATTGAAGTATGTACGAGTAACGAATAAAGACAGTTTTTTTGAATAAAAGTTGAATAAGTTTTACTAAAGTTTTTTCAGTTTTTTTCTAAAGTTTTATACATAAAACTATAGCATATTGTAGTTTTCATACAAAATATAATGACCGAATAAAGATTCATGCCAAATGTCTACCAATAAAAATGATTTAAAAGAGTAAACTCAAAAAACAATAGTTATTCTAATTTTACGTTAATGTTAAATTCAATCAGGACTCACTTTAATAAAATAAAAAAGGTAAAGCGATAATACATAAACTTTAAACTTTTTTTCGATATAATAAACTTTGACAAGTGTCAAAGTTTATTCTTTCTTTTTAGAAATATAGAATTTCAGATACATTATCGACTCAAGCGGGGTAATACCAGGGCCTCACTGAAAACCGGTGTTATACGGTTGTTTCGTTGCTTTTCACTGATGGGGACTCAACGGGTGACAACGCACTTGTGACTCATAAGTTTCTTGGCACTTGGACGGCGGTAGCCACTTTCCATCAGGTAAACCCGCTCATTTGTGTCCTCTATATAAAAAAAAAACTTATAAACACAATTATAATATAATCTTTGTAGATATTAAGTCTTTCATTGCGATTGTTCACTAAACCAGCTAAAATATCTAGGGTCTATAAACGTTTCTCCCGAGAGACCTTCAGATTGTCTGGCACGAAGTTAACGAATCTTGTGCGAAACATCAAGGCAAAGAAATGAAAATTAACTGCAACAATTTGTATCATCAGAAGTTTTAACTCCTTTAAATTAGTAGGAAAGTAGACCCGGTAAGAAAACTACTACAATACAGTAACTTTTAAACACTAAAATCACTCATAAAACTGTAAACTTTTAGATTATACAAGTCATTATAGAAAGAAAAAACAAAAAACTGACTGCCAGCCAGTGTGTGAAGATGTGTATTTTTTATTTCATTTGCTCGCGGCTCTTCCTGTTCTGTCCTTTTATAAGATCCAACTATCTCCATACAAAGTTTCACCTGAATCGGTTGAGTGGTTTAAGCGTGAAGAGGTTACAAACAGACAGACACACTTTCGCATTTATAATATTAGTATGGATTGCTGGTTAACGATAAATTTTATTTTTTATTTTTTAGGTTTTCTCGTTCTAAATTACACTTTAATATAAGAGTTGTACATAATATGTTTGTAAAATACTCTATTTTGATAGGTTTCGAAGAAAAAAAAACACTTTTGGAAACATCAAATGGATCCAAAAACCACTACATATTTTTTTTATTTTGGTTTGTCCAGTTGCCACTTTCATAATTAAAACGTATTAACGACACTTTTCAAGCCAAAATCAATTTTATTAGGCTAGATTAGGCTACACTGATTAGACTAAAATGAACAATAACTCAAAAATTCGAAGGTATACAGATAAACACACATTTATTTACATCTCATTTTCTTCTTGTTCACACATATCAAGCAGAAGGTAGAAATCCTGCATGTAGTTTTTATACAACCACTTATTCCTTTTTATTATGTACGTCTCATCACAAAGTTAATCACTATAGTGTTAAATTTATTTTTAAGTGAAGAAAATGCTAATCATTACATTTGTTTACAAATTATCCCAGAAACTAAGTTGCTCATTCCACCATTCATCATTAATAGTTGTCAACATAGTAACATCAAACAGACCGTTAATTACACCGAGAAATCCACATTTATCGCTACAAGGGTCAGTTTTGATTGATTTAGTTGATAAATTGCTGCCGATATGCGGCGGATAGCTCGTTCAGTCCCGAATAGAGGGCCAGATGGCGAGGGAAGCGTTGACAAAACTTGTGCCGCCCTAGTTCACCCAGGGGTGCTACGGATTGGGAAGGGGCGGGGGAGACGGGAATACTGAGCCAGACAATAAACTAGAGGGACGTACTTTTGATTGCGTTTTCGTTTATTTAGATATAACATTGAACTATACAATCAAGTCTAAGCCTACATTTTTTTGACTAACATTTTATTAAGCTCTACTTATACAACCATAAATAAACTTAACTTTAAAAATAATATTTTTGTAAGGATTCATCTTCGCTACTGACCTATTCGATTTAATAAACTAACTATTGCCTCGGGAAAAGTACTTTTTAGGGTTACGTACCTCAAAAGATAAAAAAGAAACCCTTATAAGATCACTTTCTTGTCAAAAAATGAAAAAAATGAGTAATTTCAAAAAATAAAAAATGTTGAAAATTAACATAAATTTGGTACTTAGAAATTTTCGCAAAAACCTACGTAAAATCTGGGTAGGTAAGGAACCCTCGGCGTACGAGTTCGAATTTCATGAAGATAGATTAAGTAACTAAGGCGTTAAAACTTAACAATCACTCACTTAAAACTCATGTATAATATCAGTTAGGATTTAGTTTAGTGTACAAATACCCCTATTGCCTTTGCCAGTTTAAATATAAACATAAATTAGGGATGGTAATGGGCGAGACATACAACGAGTCGCAATTTTTTAAAAGCACTTTATCAGTTATAAAAAATCATATCAAGAATGCGCTAAGGTACTCGTATTTAAACATAACTTAAGACGGTTTTTATTAATAATAATAAAATACAGGTATAATATAGTATGTAGTATATAGTATGTACGTATGTTTTACGTTCCTAACGTTATCACAGTGATATTATCCAAAGATTTAGTTTAATCGTCGCTAAAACACATCAGACTCATTTGCTGCTGTTTGTGTAGCTTACATAAAGCCTGCGACTGTCGCATAGCGCACTATAAACTGTATACACAAATAGATTATTATTATATTGGTCTGCAAATAGCCTGCAATATTGTCAGTATTTACTGAATACTAATTTTTACTTGCGTGGCGTATTAATACGTTATGCAAGGAACAATTATTATGACTTCTGTTACTCTGTTGAACCCCATATCTCTTAAGAACTAAGATATAAGAACTACATACATATAGAATCACGCCTATAGCGTCGAAGGAGTAGGCAGATGTGTGTTTAACGCTAATAGAGTATTAATCAGCTACGTATTCATTCAATCGTATTATACGGCCTTCCCTTTTTATCTGCCTTTTTTCAATGTGTCCCAATCTTCCCTACTAATTCCTAAAGTGATGGTAATGGGATTCCTTTTTTACATTATGTAAGTGGTAATAAAATTATAATTGGCAAAATGTGAACATTTAATACGACGATATTTAATAACCGATATATCATCGATTTGACAAATAACATGTTTCGCAGTCGATTTACGTCTGTACCCGCAGCAATGTATGTCTTATACAGTCGCGAACATCTTACAAGGTAATCTTTCACTCATGAGTATATAACACTCTCTAAGTTACATAACAATTCTAAAGGCCTATGATTTGTTTCAGCATTAAGATAATTTAAGTTACTCTATATTGATCGAGATGATAGGACGATAGGAATAGCTTAATATCCCTTTGCTATTTTCGCACAGTTTGCAAGAACTTAAATACGGTGATAAACGTCTAACGAATCCAGGAAATTTATAGGAAAACACACAAATATTTAAAAATGTATATTAGGTATCCTTTAACATCTATATACTATACGCCCGAATTTGAGGACTTATTCTAATCGATTTGACCAATCTGTTCTTCCTAGAGAATCAGGTAATTTGCCGCACCAAATGTTTTTAAATAGTAAATCAGTGGTAGTACTCGTAGAAATTGTAAATAGGGAATGATCTCTGTTATTTCAGTTTTTTAGGTGGTGTTTACATTTTTAACACGCACCAGGGTTACAGGTTTCCTACATAACCAATTATCTGTTCGTCTAGTGGTTAGAGTGACCCTGACTGCCAACCAAATAGCTCTCAACATTAAGCTTAATTTATATATATACTCGTATATAAGCATTATTTTTCTTTTTTGTAATAAGTAAAAAAAAAGGATTCAAAACACAAAGACCTCTTTCATTTCTTACTTATTAATATAAGGTAAAATGTCGGCTATCAGCACTACCATAAGTAAACTTAAAAACCCACGAGAAAATTCTGTAAAACATCTCTTTTCTTTTTTTTAAACACCTCAAAAGGAAAAAGGAATCTTTATAGGATAACTTTATTATTCGTCTCCCTGCTTGTCTTAAAAAGCCCTTTTACTGTTACTTGTTATAAATTATAAACAAAAGTATTTCATTAGGTTTAAAGTTCTTGTTATGGTTAATAAATAAACAAATTAATCAACAAGGTAGCTTATATAAGCTATTTAGGCGTCCCTAGATTTCGTTATCAAATCAACAACGGATCATATCACCTTGTTGTCTGACTAGACCAGCCATATTTCCACAGAATCGGTTCACAGGTGATCCCAGTAGTTCCATTCTCTTGTTCCATTCTCTAGTTCCATTATAGTTCTACGGGGATATGATTCTCCCAGTAGTTCCACGGAGTGCTGTTTATGCGAGACTAAATTAGTCCCAGTGCAATCACATGTTAGTTAGGTCAATTTTTAACAAAAAAAAAGAATTATGGGTTACATAAATTTTTCATTTTCTAACTCTATCTATGAGAAATACGGACGATTCTGCTGCAAGAAATATAACACTGTAACTTCTCCAGTGACAAGTTTCATTTGAGATTTGAGTACAAGGATGTCCTTTACAATAAAATTAGCATCTCTTTTCATGTCGGGTTTACTTTTTCTTGTATTTTCTTTAAATATACTGTATAATCATATCGTCGTTTGATAAAATCTGCAATAGTTTGTATTAAGTTATTACATTCATTTTAAACGATTTATCTAGTCTGCCGTGCCATGCCTCTTACAAAATTAGTTGTTCGATGTCTTTTGCAGAGTTTAATAAATTCATCGTTATGCAACCAAACTGCTCCATGTATAGTTTGAACCTATTTAATTTTAATTTCTCGGATTCAGCTATAAACTGTACATGTTTTTGTATAAAGGAACTAATGGGCTTAAGTAAAAAGTATTCCAGTTCCATGGCACTACTGAAAAAAAAACTCAGTAGTACCATAATGGAACTAGAGAATAAAACTACTGGGATCAGACGAAAAATAGATTCTTTTAGTTAATTATTTTTTGTCGAAATGAAACTGGGAAAAAATGTTTTAAATATAAGTTGTTCAATAAAAAATAATTATCGATATCAGGGCATCCTGTATCTACACTTGTGAATTTGAGAATCGCCTCTTTTTTCATTTCATTTGGTCAATAAATAATTATAGTAAATATTGGTGGAAGGTATGTACCAATACCTCATACACCGAAATCTGTCCAGGCTTTAAAATGTTATAGTGAAAAAAAGAAACTCGAGTACATACATACCAACACATTTTTAGCATAACAACAATTTTAAGCAGTCGTATTAAAATCTTCAAAACTTCCAGGATCCATTACCAGATGGATGAACGCTTTATGGGTATACAAGTTTGTTTTTCATGGAACCCTTGTTATCACAGTCGTACTTACTTGATCTTTTATTTTCAAATGTTTCCATGACGTGACCTACTTAGACAGATCTTGTCCTCTAAGTTATTCAAAGCAGGTTTCATATATAAAATTTCCGAATAGTACAAAGTCACCAATAGCTATGAATCCCTTGCCTTTTATTTGCTCAAATCACGACGGTAACATCGTAAATGCCGTCCCATTTAATATTTATCTGTTTTGAAATCATTCGGCTTTTTCAAATTACATTTCATAAAAAAATTGTAAGGGTGATAGTAATGTACACAGATACTAAGTGTGATAAACTTACTTTGAAATATACAAAAATATATTATAGAATTAATTGTAAATACGATACCGCCAGAACTAATCCTTCTTTTTTCAACTAAACTAGTTTTTTTTCTTCATTTTAATCATCAGTAAAAACGATACGAGTACAAATGTGATTCTGACTTTAAAAATATAATATCTCTACAAAAACCAAGTACTTTAACTTTTCAGAATGTACTGGTGATGTTATGTTAAAGAAAAACTCTCACATAATCGCCATAGTAACTGACTACACGTAGTAACACGTAATAATTGACTAAAGTAACATATTTTTGAACAGACTATTTTTTTATTTATTCAAATATAATTAATTATCAGGACATAGATATGTGGTTTCCTTTTAAATAACAATACTTTACTGGACTAAACTACATGGATAGCGTAGTGGTTTAAGCGGTCGCCACGCCGCTTACTTGTACGCTGAGTATTGTGGGTCCGATGCCCACCTGGGAGGAAACTGTGTGATCCACAAATTGTTGTTTTAAGTCTGAGAATTCTTTGCATCCATTTCATGTATGTTTGTAAAGTCTCCCGAGACACAGGATATATTCCTAATGCGGGAGTGCGGGCTTTAAAAAAAAACTCACTCTTAGTTGCTTTATTTTTTTAACGTCCTATTACTCTTATATTATTATTGGTCGTAGCATGTTGAACTCAAACTCAACTCAACTCATTGCACCCTCAACTACTACAGTCTCTCCGAAACCTTTTGATCCATCTAAGGTTGCCTGTCAGAGATTGCTCTTAGCCAAAAGGCCGCCCTTTGTACATTACATGTTTGACAATTTTATGTGCTATACTATTTTATGAAACAAATAAAGAGTTTTCTATCTATCTGTCTCATCATCTGCCTACCCTTTTCCCAATTTTATTTGGGGTCGGCGCAGTATGTATGATTTTTCTATTCTACTCTGTCATGCGTCATCTCACTGTTTACTCCCTTCCTAGCCATATCCTCACTGACGCAGTCCATCCACCTCTTCTTCGGTCTGCCTCTTCTCTTGTACCCTTCAACTCTCATACCTAAAAACTTTCTTCGCCACATTTTCCTCATCCCTCCGCATGACATGTCCATACCAAGATAACCTATTACTTCTTAACTTTTCATCCAGTGGCGCTACTTTCAGACTCCCTCGTATATACTCATTCCTAACCTTGACCATCAGAGTCACACCACACATCCATCTCAGCATTCGCATTTCGGCTACTATCTATCTGTCTATCTATCTAATATTATAAGATGTTTTTATTTAACCCATAGTTCCTGAGATTAGCGCTTTAAACCAATTTAAAATCATCAAATAATTTTAATACAGATAACGGTTGTACTCTTCCCAAATGCTCCATCTTAAAACTCAACAGTTTGGTAACAAAACAAACAATAATTTTCGACCTACCGACTCGAAATAATTGCCTCTCAACCATTCACCATCTCCTATGCAGTCAGAATCTCTTGACTAATTTATAATATTATAGTGCACCCCGTTTCATGATACACTTCTACTTTTAATACTATCAACAACTGCCAATGTTCAAATTGTTTGTATAAAACCGTCAATGTATGTCAAATTACAAATTGAAGGCAGCCCTGAATTTGAAGGGATGTTATCGACCGCACGTCCCCTCCCTGAGGGGAACAAACTAACTTATACAAATGCTCCCCTATAGACCAACAGAAGATTTTACTATTTTATTATATTCCATGTTTTTCGGCAGTTCTCTGTTTCTTTACTTTCAAGTTTTGCGAATTTCTGCGAGTTCAATGATTAACGAAAATATAGTATTGTCGCCTCGCTTCATCCAAAAGAAAATATTGTTCCGGATATATTGCAGAATTCTGCATTGGTATAACCTAAAATTTACATTTTCCTTCAGGGCTTATATTAATTCATATTCCAGTTGCTTATGCTGCAAAATATAATCTGACCTTTGACACGATTAGATCTGAAATCTCTCTTCAGTATTCATTAGAATTTGCGACTGCTAATACGACCGAAGGAAAGACATTTTTGCATTTAAATCTTCATAAGGAATAGGATATATAGGAATTATAGAAAACCTACCAACTATTGCACGCGACTTCGCTCCCTTGATTATTTCTTATTACGTATTTATAACTTTGAAAATGACTAACTTCCATATAACCGTTCATCCCTTTTTCTACCTCTTAGGTGTTCCAAAAATCCTTTCTTACCAAGTACTTACAACATAAAAAGCTTTAGCTGCCAGAATTTCTCTACGTTGATGAATCACTCAGTCAAGGGAAGTCATTTTATATGCATATGTAGCTTCAAACACTGAAATAATAAATATAAAAAAAATACACTGAAATATATGCTAGATAATATGTATATTTAATTGTTCTTAATTAAGAAAAAGTATGTAGGTGCAGACTGAGTGTTTGTCCGATTACAATAATTACCTATTAACTAGATAGATATTTAGTTGGATAGGAAAATCTAAATTCTAACCGTAACTGTTTCTTCAGTTAATTCATGACTTATCCTATAAATTTAATGAATGTATTGTCTAAATACTATACTATGAATAATGACGTACTAAACTCTATATGCAAATCTTGAATATCTTGGGTCATATGTATGCAATTTGGTAGCCACTATTTTGTATAAATATAATGCAGTCTATCAAAACAAACACATAAAACTTTTTTCATAATAATGAGTTCAGATTTAAATTCAAATTTGAAAGTTAACACACTGATAGTACATGTACAATAAAAAAAAAATGTTCCAAAGCCTCCTTTCCTGTACAGGACTGGTCACTTTGGTCCAAATAGTCTATCGAAATAAAAAAATGTATCTATGGATAATATTTTCAATAACTGAAAAGAAATGGCAGATGTATCTGTTGTTAGGTGACGTATTCTTTACATTAGGCTCCGAAAACTTTTGGGTAGTAACTTATTGATACATATTGGCAGCTTCCCAATAGAAGAACATGTGTAATATAACTCTAATGACATTTAGACTGGTACATTTTCTTCAAACGTTGTTTGGTCTAGTTGTACCATTTAACTAAAGCCACTCATTCACTAAATCTAGACGTATAAGCAGTTTTCACAAAAATATTTTTGCAAGAGACATTGTCCAAAGTAGGAAAAAAAGCTTCTGTTACAAAACTTCATTACTGTATTTTACACTTTGAGCATTTTCGAAGGGTCGTAGAAGATATAGAAGACAGAAGATAAATTAGTAGTAAAATAGGCTTAATCCAATCCAAGAAAATCCCTTAGGATTTCCTGCTCCTTTTGGACTCAGGAGTCAAGAGTATGTGGTGATTCCACTAAAATCGGTCGCCGACATCCTCTACGCTCGGAATCGCCCCTCTCCCGATCCCGTTCAGCGGTCTCTTTCTGGAGCATTACAGCTTCACAGAAAGAGACCACTGCGCCCGATCCCTCCTCAACTGCCAGCATGGCAGGATTTGGTTGACCAGGACTTCGCGTTCAGAGCCCACGCGGGGCTGTCTTCTTTCTTTCTTCTGTGCTGGGCGGAGGCCCAGTCGGCTGCGCATTGCTGGCATTGTGACTTCTCCTCGCGTCCGATACGATTTAGGTACTCACTGAAGCAACCATGCACAGTGAATACCTGCCTCAGTCGGTAAGTGACGCGACCCTACCTACCTACCCAAGCTTCGAGGGTAGGCAGAACAGCACCGACGGCGAGCATTCCGCGGTTGTTCATGCCGCGCGCGCCACTGCACCAGTGCCTGTCGGAGCATTCCGCCGCATTTCGAGAGATTACTAAGCACCTAGTATGATCAAGTTGTTGCTTAGATCAATTATAGAAAAGAAGTCAATCGTAACCTAAACTTAATCATAAGGAAAATATAATTAAAATTTGGACTCTGTTTTATATTAATATCTTTTATCTATACTAATATTATAAAGCTAAGAAGTTTGATGGGTGGAACGCGTTAATATCAAGAACTACTTACTGGTTAAACAAAAAGCTTTTTTTTACAATTTGTGTGAAAAAAAACTTTTAGTGTTGCATCGCCGATTTATCAAAGATGGCTATAAGCATATACATATATATCATCAAGCTACGACCAATAGGAGTCAAGCATTATTGAAAAATGACGTAAAAACGGTATAACATAAACCTTTTGAGAGACGCAGAAGAAGTTGCGCGGGTCAGCCAGTGAGGTATAAATATTCAATATTTGTGGTCGGTTCCTCCTGCCCGACATTCTTAGGATTAACAAACCTATGCTAAGACAAAGCAAGGGTAAAGTGAACCAAAATGAAATACAGTTCAAAATTTTAACGACAATACTTATTTCATACACTATAATATGAAACTTCAGAATACCGCATTGGCGATACGTGGAATCGAAAAGCAGGACACGGTAGACCGCAATAAGCCGGTTGGCCCCAAATACCCCCGCAGGCATTTTACCGCACCGCTGCGCCGACCGCTGTACCACACCGCCTTGTATGAAATTATAATTAATGAGGATCTTTCGACAACGTTTCCCTGTTAGGTTTCAGCTGTGTTTATAGATAAAACCACTTTTTGTGTTATCAAATTATATGTATCTTTAAATAAAATACATGAAATGCGTAAAATGAAAACGTTATTTGTTTTCCTATGGACGTGAGTGAAAACAGTCAAACATAATAATCTACCTATAAGTATATTTTTTTTTTAATTTTCCTGCTCTTTGCAGTGCTGTCCGGCTCTTACGTTACCCACGAGATGAACAGGGGTGGTGACATTCCGTATTCTTAATCCGTCACCACTCATGATGATAACTCACTCAAGTGAAATCATGAAACTGCGGAGGAAAACTTATATATATAATCTTTAGTCGCTAAAATGCAAAAAAAATAATAAGTAGTGATCAATTAAAATTAGAAAACAACTAACAACTGAACTATTTTGTTTGTTTAAATTACAATTAAAGTCGGGAATCTCGCGGGATTTACAGCTTACGTTTTATTAGAGAAACTATTTTTCTCAAACGAATGACCTACACATATGTTTGAATGTAAACAAACATTACTGGTGGCCTTGTGAATAAACGTATCAAGGTTCGAAATTAGTCAATGAGGATCACCGTTTCATGGATACTAAAATACTAAAATACATGTACTTACCTTTTGATGAAAAAGTTATTTGCTTTAGTACAATTTAAACTCATATTAAACTCATTTCATTGACTTTCAGTGTCTGTTAGAACTATAAAGTAACTTGGTAGTTTTGTTTTAGTGAGCTTTATTTTTGTTTTTTTTTCTTTACCAATAATAACTTCACACATCTCACACACGGCGTGGCCGAATGGCTGCAGTGTGATCGCGAACTATGGTATGGAACTATGGTAACCACACTGCTAATAAACATGCTTAAATGTTTTTAAATACATTTTATATACATGTTAGATAAATTACACCCAGACACAGAACAAATGATCGTGATCATCACACAATTATTTGTCCTGGGTGGGAATCGACCCCACGACCTCCGTCTTAGCAGTCAGGGTCTAGTACCACTAGACCAAGAGGCCAATCGGCCAAGTCTTTTCACAGAGCAAATAACTATAACGTGCATTTGAAATATTAAGACTTTATGTGAATAAGCATAAAATATTACTGCTGACCACTTTAAATATCTTCAAGAACAATATAACATAAAACTCGGTATTTTAATAAAATTATTCTTCGTATCATAAGAAATATAAGACCTATAGATTTTATCCATCAAGCAATCTCGACCTAAATTTCCGTTGAGGAAATGTTTTAAGTAAGAATAAAATTTCGTTTAGAAATAATATTTAATGCCGAGGAATATATCCAATCAAAACCATAAAAATGGAATTCCCTGATATAGACATCAAAAGCCGAATTAGGGAATACATTTTTTTCACTAAATGGAATTACCTTTTAGTGGATAAAGTACTTTACACCCAAGACATTAGAGTCTTTTGAGCTAAGGGCTAACAGGATTATGACTACATTTTAATTCAAAGGCGTTTAGATCTTCCAAGTTCGGAATGTAATTGATATATCGTTCTATTTTTTTTTTATTTAATAGACATGTCTCCTTTTAGAAATGGTTCTTGTATCACGTAGGACTTTAAACACCTTGAAACAACGGAAACGAAAAACACTCAGATTGGAGACAAACTATTGCGGATCACACAATTTTTGTCCAATAAGGGCATCGATTCTACAACATGCGGAGAAGTGTGTTTAAACCATTGCGCCTCCCCTGTAGTTATTAATCATCAGTTAATTATACCAGGACGTGTATATTTTCCTTAATTACTGCTTAAAACTGTAATATATGGTTAAAATTATAATCAATCAAGTTAGTGACAAAATGCAAGCAAAATATAAAATGCATTTCACCTAGTAAGTGAGGTTACCGGAGTTTAACTTCCCCCCTTTCCCGCTAATTCTGGAGGGCAGACTGAAAGGGCGGCAATGCACTTGTGACTCACCATGACCATCTCAGGTACCAGTAGCCGGGGAACCAGGTGTACCCTAGGGAGGAAATCCCTGGAACACTCATTTTCCCCCTAAACCATAAAAGAAAATTAAATTCACTTTGTTTTTTTTTTTATATCTCTAGTTTCTTGTAGTAGTCTATCTCGTCCTAGATAACATAATTATAATCTCTAAAAGTTCGCGAATCTTACAGTTCATAAAAAACACGGTGTAGGTATTATTACAAAACACTGATAAGGTGTCGGACGCAGAGCGTTAATTGAATGTCGCCCCTCGTGGCATGTTGGAGTCAATTTACCGATGAAATTTTGTCGTTGTATATCTACCTTAAACATGTGTTAGGGAATAGTTTACTTTAGTACTAGTACTAAATTCGCTTCACGGGAGCTGCATCATGGCAGTTAAGTGTTTATGGCACGTTGAGATCGTTTATTATCATCATCATCATCTACAGCCTTTAATAGTCCACATGCCCTTTCCTTAGACAGGAGGTTTTAGCCTTATACCACGCTGGCCAGACGGGTTGGTATAGGGTTTGTTTCAAGTTTTACTTCTCTTTGCAGTGCTGGTGTCCTGCGTAGTTTGCCGCTTAGCCGTCTCTTCCGACACTCATAGGATGAATAGGGGTAGTGACACTGCGTATTCTCAATCCGTCACCAAACGGACAGATCATTAACAGACAGATATAATTGTTTTATAATTTAGAATTTTATACCCTTCTCCCTGGTTTTTATCCGATGTTTCCAAGAACGAATTATGTTCTAGTTTCTCGTTACTATAACAGGAGTGGGTATAATCTTCTCTTAATAGTAAATATAGCAATAATGCAAATGCATAGGGCATTTGACATTTTATCTGAGTAATGGGTTTAATTCTTTAAAATATAATATTTTTACTATGTTCTTATTAAGTACGTAAATCTATTATAAAAAGGCATTCATCGAAGTGTAAGGGTCACGCTATGTAACCTTACAAGACTGCATGTTAGTACCAATGAACAGTAAAGTGTTAAATTAGGAATTTATAGAATGCTAGCATTACTTCTAGAAGCAAAACGATAGATTTCGTGTTTAATCAACTGAGAATATGGTTTTCTAGGAGGCGAAAGTCATTTTTATGTAAGAAAATAATAATGTTACATTTAGTTATTAATGTGATGTATAAACTCGTGTTATATTATAGTTTATTTACATGATATTCGGTTATTTCGTGTATATATCTATTTCTGTATTTATTCAGTTGTATATTCTAATTCTGTATATTTTCTTAAATTTACTATGTTCTTAAATTTACTATGCTATCCTCTATTCACTCTTTAAGGTTTGCTGGAAGAGAACTTAATTATGGGTTAAGCCAGCCTCTGTGCCTTCCTCAATGTATTTTTTTTATAAATGTTTATATTGTGTACAAATAAATAAATTAGTGTCTTGTCAAGTACCTGACAGGACTATGACGGGAACGTATAAATAATTTTATGCAGTCTTCAAATGGCATTGAAGTTTACTAAAAAGTTAATTTACAACGTCGTACCGGTCGTACGATGTAAATCATTACTTACTATTTGTTTTATATTCGTGTGTACTAAAACAATATCTTAATCTTACACATACCCCTCTTTTCCTATGCGGTAATCCCTTCGGATACAACCCACCGGTCGGGTGGTTAAGTCGGACTCGATCACACAAAATGTCGTCTCATGTAAGGTTCGAACCTACAGCACTCAGTGTAGTAGGAAGCGGCGTGGAGACCGCTTAAACCAATACGCCATCCGTGCATTAAATTTTGCGTGCAGTGCAGAGGTGCAGTGCAGTGCGGAGGTCGTGGGTTTGATTCCCACCCAGGACAGATATAAGTATGTTTATCAGCAGTCTGGTTACCATAGTACAGGCGTGCCTAGTTTGGAATCAGACTGCCGTGTGTGAGGTGTGTCAAGTTCCTATTATTATTATTTTTAACTACTAGAGACCTTTTCACAAAAAAATATTTTGATAGACTCATAAAATTGCAATCACAATAGACCTTCCACTCAAGAATTGTGGGGTAGCTTTATGTTTCCCCCTATTATTAAGTATGGGGGTGGGTTAAATATGCAGTAAGTAGGCAATAAATTGTCCTACTTTGAATACTCAGTGATCCATGTGAATGTTGTCTAACTGTGACATCAATATTCTCCCTTTATGGATAAACAAAATACAATAAAAGAGCATACACCGAAACTAAAATCAGTTGCCCTATGTTATATGTTTATGAAAATAACAACTTATTTTTTGAAAAATTATACTCTAATCCATTTAACAGGGAGGGTATAATTGCGTAACAGATCATCATTTCTATCGAAAAGATTACTTAAAATATGATGTTGAACTTTAGAAAAAAAAATATATCCCTGTTAACAGTATTTGACCAAACAAGTGTGTAGGAACCGGTGTTATGTTATGTTATTGTAAGCTTCATATAGTTTTACTAATCGGTGCGAGAACTTTCATTGCGCGATTGAGAATTAGTGGTAACTCCATTTCTTAAACTTAATAAACTTTTAAAAGTAACTACAGTAATAAAATCTAAATTGATCTTTTTGGTTGAAGACAATAAATTAAAATCCTCAGTTGCTAGAAAAAAAGAAAATTGAAGTGTGATACTTGTAGGAGCCAACTCAGCTTTCTTCAACAATTCTGATAGACGTTAATTGTGCCAATGATCTCGATTCGCCCTTTCTTTTTATTTAAAGTTACTAAATCAATTTACCGATTTCACAAAAAGAGAAGGTAAAATGTTCTTTAAGTGTTTTTTATTTTATTTAAAACTATATAGTACAAAGATGAACTCAATGCTATGGGGCATTCTCACCCAGTCAACCATTAGGTGATGTAGTAATATGATGCGGTAGGTGAAGGGTATAATTTATGCGATTTGAATGTGCGATTTAAATGATTACGATAACTCATAAAATAATACATTAAAAAACATCCCTCATGTATGTTTATTAGTGTATTATTTGTGATGCCCGACACTGTTGCAGCAAGACTCTTTGCTCCTTGAAAAGGCCCATGCCCACGTTGGGTTCGGAACTAATTTAATTAAATTTAATTTTAAATATTAATACCACTTAAAAAGGGTTGTAGCCTTAAGGATATTCAGCAATAATATGTGATTTAAGACTTAATAAATGGAAAATTACAGCGATAAATGTCAATCAGTCAGCGTTGTTATAGTAACTAGTGTACATACAGAATATTTAATTAAGATGAAAGAAATAACGAAGTAGTGACATACATATTGACCTTGAAAGTAAAAGCTGTCTCAGTTAGAGTGCATTTTTTCATTTTAAAATAAAAACACATTTTATGAAAGTGTTATGATATTTTTGCCGAATGCCGATGGCGAATTGATGTTTTCGGGTTTTCGGCGACACTCTCGTTTACAGCAGCAATGTTTTTAAGAGACCGAGCGGTACGTTGACGCAAAAGATTCTTAATATCCATAATTGACTCAGTTTCTTCAAGTTTTTTGACCACTCTTCGAATAGTTGACACATTAGGTGCACTTTGTCGACTGACATTTTGGCGAAGTTTGCGAGCGGTTTCTGCGTAAGTTTCTCCGTTTTTGTGATGAGTTTTCACAATTATAACACGTTGTTCTTTCGAAAAGTGCTGCATTTTTAATAATCGGAATAAATACACAGGACAGCTGTCAGATTTCAGAGTTGCCTCTTGCACAAAAAAAAATATTCTAAATTTACTTACTAAACTTACTGAGACACACTTACCTAAACATAGTTAATAAGACAGAACAGTGACAAGTGTGGCATTATACTGAATTATTGAAGGCCCAGTCTGACATGGGGCGGAACGGGACAGCGACGCTGCGGTGAAATCGTTTGAAATGTACCTGTCGAGGCTATATAACATCCTCCTATATCATATTCACGGTGCCGTCCCGCTGCGGCCGCTGTCTGACCCGACCTTCATATATTATTATGGAACATCCATATTTCCGTATACTCTACTTTGTTAAATAGCTATATTTAATGTAAAATAGGGTGCTAATCTCGTTTGCGAATTTACGATTGATATGTGTACATAATTTGTTTGAATTTCATTTTAACTAACAAACTGGTAACTTTTTACTGTCTATGAAGTCTTTCTGGCGAAATTCCAGATAGTGATCAATCCATTCATACTCTATTTTAAGTGAAGTCCAGTATAGCTGATGAAATATTTATTCTGCCTATTCCTTCTAAAATATAGGACTTGAAAACATAGTCAGTAGTTCTTGACTATTTAATTACTTGTGTTAATATTACTTATAAGATAAAGAGATAATGTGTGAAAATAATCGTAAAAACGTTGATATTAAATTAAATTGAAACCTTATTTGTAAACATACCTTATGAATTTGTTCCTTCCTGATCTTTTCTTTTTTAAATTTAGTCAATATTCAACAATCAAACTAAATTTAAGGATCTAAATTGCTGTATGTTCCAGGTGTCTATTACTTAAATATTTGTAAGGTCTACAGCAATACAAGTAATCGTGTTTTTTTAAAATCGAAATAGAAATTACCATACACAAGTTCGATTTTCAAGAATCGTATATCGACCACAAAAATCTTTATGTTGGATTACGTAAAAACCTTTAAGTTTATACACGTTATTCTGACATTGAATATCGCAAAATATATTTAGCACATTAATTTAACTGCGTAAAAAGTACTAAGTTAAGGGTGAGTGTAATAATTATACAACGGTTTATACTAAGTGGCATTAAAGTTAACACACCATTAAAAGATAAGCGAGGTTTAAGCTTAGAGACGAGGAATTTGCGTAACTTTTCTGCCAATGACAAAGTATGAAAACTTTTACAGTAGAATTCATGAACCCGTCTAAAATGTTATCTGTTTAAAAAGTTTGAATATTTTAACTAGGAATAACATTAACATAATTGTTTTGTTTGTTTTTATTTAATTGTTTTAGATCTTATACAATAATACATACATATTATATATAAGATCTCAAATCAGCAGTAAATGCAGGCGGTTTATCGTTGTTTTGTTCTAATTCAGTCCGAAGTCAAACCTAAATTTTCAATTAATTAAAATGAAATCTTGAAAAAATGTAGTTTAGTGGAAAGGATTTTTTTTACGGATTAAGAATACGAAGTGTCACCACCCTTATTCATCTCGTGGGTTTCGTAAGAGCCGTCTAAGGGAGCAAACTACGCAGGACAACAGCACTGAACACAGAAGGAAAACTTGACACCAACCCGTCTGGCCAACGTGGTATAGTAGGTCAAGACCTCCTTTCCAAGGAGAGGCCTATGTTCAGCAGTGGACTATTAAAGGCTGTTAATGTGACTACACTAGGTAGCACAACAATGCGCGTGACCCGACACGCCCTTAACCGATTTAAAACAAACACTTTGATACGTCTCTATTGCTTAAAATAGTATAGCTTCCTGTAGGTCGTGGTTTTGCTATTATTATTATTATTTTAGTTTTAATGCGTTTGCGAAAAAGCAACGACCCGTAAAATGTAACTACTACACTTTGACCTGCCGTCTGTGAGCCTCCATACGCTACGAGATACATTAGTACAGATTAAAATATAGAACGTAAGTGAAGGATACTTTGATGTTTGTATTTTGTAACAATTACTTAGCCGAAAGAGAAAGTAAAATGTGCGGAAAAGTCTTACCAAAAGATTAAGTAGGTCATCATCATCATCATCAGCCTATCACAGTTCACTGCTGGACATAGGCCTCTCCCACTGCACGCCACTTAGATTTTAAGTACGTAACTCATGATAATATAAACCTACTCCTCCTATAAACCTAGATTTAACTGTTACTGTGATTTATGATAATAATTATGTTTATAATTCAAAACTCTACCAAAGTTGGTCAACATCTAAAAAGTTTAAGCCAAAAAAAAAATACAAAACAGTTCATATTTAGTAAAAAGACACAATATTTGTACTCAATAAGTATTACAAAACAGCAATAATAATATTAAATTTCTATATAACACGGCACGGCTTACTAGCCAAATATACCTAATACACAGAGATTGTACGGTGGATCTCAGACCGATACATATCCTCAGTTTTTTGGTGTTAATCTATACTAATATTATAAAGCTGAAGAGTTTGTTTGTTTGTTTGTTTGTTTGTTTGTTTGAACGCGCTAATCTCAGGAACTACTGGTCCGATTTGAAAAATTCTTTCAGTGTTAGATAGCCCATTTATCGAGGAAGGCTATAGGCTATATATCATCACGCTAAGACCAATAGGAGGGGAGCACCAATGAAGAATGTTTTGAAAACGGAGAAAATTTATTACTATTGAGTGACGCAGACGAAGTTGCGCGGGTCAGCTAGTTATACATAAAACATCCAATCATTTGACTAAGTATACGTCACAGTACATTAATAATAATAGCATGGTTTTTAACGCTACATTGAGTACAAACTGTCTGTTACAATGGCCTTTCCTTGGTTAGTATACATAGTAAGTAAAGTAGATTTGAATGCACATCACTCTTCGCATTAGTTAGTTAATTAGTAGGTGCCATAAATGGGTAATCGAAAAAACAAAAGCATTTCAATATGTTAACAATCTGAATGAATTATTCCTAACATCTCTTAAGTCCATTTAGTTAAATATTACTAAAAACGCACGAGGTTAAAAACGTGAGAATTACCTAACTCCATCATAATTTATATTTTACTTAAAGCCACTTACTGCTGAATCGCTAGAATTTGCCGAGCCCTACACCCACATCAGGTTCTTATCTGATTTCAATTTTAAACAACCGTGGTTAAAATAAATAATATTTTAGAGGTGAAATATTTCTATTTGCAAATTTAAATGGGTACAACCTTGAGAATCTCTTTTCATTTCGTCATTCTCTTTGTAATTCAATTCAATAGTGTCAATATCAAGTGTTCAATTCATTAATGGATTAAAATCTATCCAGAATATGCGAACATATCTAGTAACACAAACACTTAACACTCTGATTTTTTAAGTATTAACTTTAGCTATTGTGGAATTCATCTGATACTTTTCTATCAGCTCCACTTCACTTAGGGGTGTTTTCAAATACACAAGTTACTATAAAGATACCAGATTCACTAAAAGTATGCCCATAATGTTTAAAAAGTTACAATTGACTGTCAGATTCTGACCTGATAATATTTTATTTCGTTTCAAGGAATCAATTTAAAAATTAACCCAATCGGTAATGTGTAATCGGAGAACACAGAAAAGTTCGCGATAAAATAAGAATTAAATATTAATACTCTAATATGATGCGTATTTTTTTTTTCTATATTGATCACATCAACGAAGTAACACCATATTATAATTTATTTTCTTTTATCAAACGAAACCGTAATTTTGGTCAAGAACCTTCAAATTATTACATAACTCAAATTCATTCAATCGTTACCCTATTTGCTTGTCATAGGATTTAATGTTCAAAAAGGCTTCCCTACATTAACCCTCCGCCAATGTTAAACTAATTACAGTAATAAAGTAAATTGCGATAATATAATTGACAATCGTGTTAAATGAAACTAATTAATGGGATCGGTTATACGTTAATTAGCCATGTAGTGGGTAGTATTTTCATAAATTGCTAGTAAAAACTAAACGATGTATAGTAACTCCCATTTCGACATTGGCTTACTTAAAAGCAGATACATAAAGGAAAATCTAGTATTATCATTTCAGCCGTGGGTCTGTAATGTATTCTTATAAAGAATTCTACATAGTACATTGGAAATGCCAGTATTTTTTATTGCAGAACATAACATAACATGACATCAAGAATACAAATGACTACAGTTCCGTTTAAACTTACAAGTTAAATATTGCTGTGTCACAGCTATGGCTTCATGTTTAGAACATAGTTGTAGTAATTTATATTATAGGTTTAATCATGTGAGTTCATGAACTAGTTTTGTGTGAGATAAGCTTTAGGAGAATCACCGCCATTATTTGAAATAGCCCATAAAGGGACGAAATCTTCAGTCGGCTACAGTTGAAATGAGCTAGATTAATGTGTAGTAGTATTGTGTTATTCTGCAATAATGTAGTGTTTCTCTCAGTAAGAGTTATGTTTGCTGTAAACTGAGATGAGATCTTTATGGAAACGAAGAAACTACAAAGTCGCGCGTAGCAATAAAGTAGAATCTAAAATTCTGCTGTACATTTTCGTAAGGTGATTCGGCGCAATATGATTTGCACAAATATAGTTTACACACTGCTCCATCTTAAAAACTTCTGTATGTAGATTGATCAATGAAATTCAGTAAGTGTTTTTTTTTTCCGCCGTGGCTAAATCTAAATGGCCAATAGTCTTATTGGAACAAAGTTCCTTATCTGGCGTTACACGCTCTGAGCGGATGGGAGCGAGACTGAAAACTGTGTAACAAGACTTTTTTCCGATACTTCAGTAGGCGCGTCGACGCTCACGTCTTTTTCAAATTTCATATTATTGTAAACTTCTACCAAAAAGCGAAAGGAACTTCGTTCCGACCCTCGTCCTATAACAATAAAAGGACACGAAAGGGTGTATTCCCATATCCAACACTTTAATTTGAGTAGCATGCAATTAAAATCCCAAGAAGTATATAGAAACACCGGGCACCTCAGGTTACTAACAATTTTAACATACTCCAAGATAAAACAGAAAAGCAGCAGGTATATATTACTACTGTACTTTTCGACAATACAACGCGCTTTTCAGTAAGCCGTAAGGC
Source organism: Arctia plantaginis (assembly GCA_902825455.1). Taxonomy (NCBI): domain Eukaryota; kingdom Metazoa; phylum Arthropoda; class Insecta; order Lepidoptera; family Erebidae; genus Arctia; species Arctia plantaginis. The sequence continues at coordinate 2,485,755 of CADEBD010000046.1, read as the reverse complement.
TTACCGTCAAAGTTTGGTCTGTCTGCCAAAACTTTGATATTACAGTCTGGTTTTCTGCTATTACTCGCAGTTTTTCGTGACACGGATGTATCCTGAAGTATATTTATTTGTATTTTTTATTTATCTCTATATCTCTTTATAATATTACTATTATTAAAACTGTACAACCATTTACATTGAACATAATTAACTTTTGAAAAACAGCATCACTGACTTCACATCAACAGCCTTTAATAGTCTACTGACTTCAATGGACCAAAATTATATATAGCCTGCTGATAAGTCCAACTTCGTCTACGTCTTTAAAAAGGAGTAAATTTTCCCCGTATTTTAAAATATTTTTCAGCTTTATTATATTGGTATAGGTTTGAAGATGATATAAATTATTTGTTAGATGATGAGTGCAGTAAAAACCCGCAAACTGCAAAAGCTGGTATAAACCGCAAATGGGTTGTTTAGGTACTTACTCCTATTCAAAAATACTTTTCCCATTTGTACTCGTTCAGGTTTAAATTTCTATGTCGACTGAAACTCAATTGCTGTAATAGAGCTACTCATGCCAAATGGCACTTAAATCCTAAAGTGCTCTTCGAGTTACTGCGAGCTGATTTAAACAAAAGATTGTGTACTTATCTGACAGTTTATTACATGGTATAAAACACACTAATTCTTACAGTTATTAATCGCCCAGAAATTGATCAAAAACATTCTGGTGACACATAGGTTTAGACGTCCCTTCGGAAGTCATCACAAAACCTCGCGCAATAGTAATCACTGATTACTGATCACTGGTTTCTTATCACTGATCACTGGTTACTGGTTACTAGTTACTGATTACTAGTACATCATTATTGATGATAGTTCTCTACAGTTCAGTATATAAAAAAAACACTATTTTCAATTCCAGATTTAATATTTCTCTTCTTTCTATCACATGACTAAATATTTAAAAGAACTCATACATGGCTTTATATTCCAAAATAAATTAATTAGAATTCAACTAGTCTTATGGAGGTAAACAGTTTTATGGCCGAGTTAAAACATCTGGTCCCCAGAACGTCACCCAATTTAATAAATGATAAATACATATCTGAACTTTTGTCAGAAGCTTCATTTTGTAGAGTCGACCAAACTTTCTTATTACGACAATTGTCGAAAGTGCTGATTTAGGGCGATAGAACGCGTAAAGTGTGATAGACGCATAATTTACTAACAAGTTCAGAAACGAAAAATTCTGCGGCAAATAGCTTGTGTACCCACGCAAACATGTCGGATGCAAGATGTTTTTTTGAATGGGTAGTTCATTTTGGCACTATTAATTCCTAATTCTTTATAAAATACAGCGCTGATATTGTCCGACCAATTTTCTGCTGCGTTTTCTATCGCCGACAGCTCGAATATTACATGTTCGTGAGGTTGTACATGTCTGATGCCGTGCACTTTTCAAGACACTTTTTACCTCACACAACTAATCTGTGGAATAAGTTATCGTCTGCAGTACTTCCGGACTAATACGACCTTCAAACCTTCAGGAAAAGAGCGTACTCCTTCCTCAAAGGCCGGCAACGCACTTGTGACTTTCAATCAGGTGAACCGTCAGCTCGTCTTCCAAAAAAAAACTCATACTGGTTATAAAAACATTATAAAATTAAATATTTATGCAATGTGATTACAAACATTCGGTTTGAGTTTCGGTTCAGTAATTTATTCAATTGTACCTAAATTTCAGTCTGAAAATAATCCTATACTCCTCACATATAAAGAATTCAATATTATAAATGCCCCAAATTTATGCTAAACGGATTTCTGATAAATTTATATTTAGAATCACGCTCCGTGATAATAAAATCTACATCTTTTGATGTACACTGTACATGTTTTAATAACCCGATACATTTCAGAGAACTACAACAAATTTACTTTAGTTATAACCGAGGGATTATATGTTAGTGCTCGATTTGCCAATTTTATACGATACTACCAGTTATTAGATTTCGAGTCCTTGAAGATGAAGCCGTTTCAATAATAACTGCTATTATCATTTCACCCTCTATTTCATTGACAGCTAGTAAGAAAAGATGAATTTTCTTTTATATCATTCTGAAAAATAAAAGAGGGTTGATTAGAGTAAGATTATACAGCAGAAAGATATTACTGTTACTATTCTGGATCGAGTCTTAAGGCCAAATTTATTTAACCAATAATTCTTTGTTGGAAATATCAATATTGTTTAACATTTATAACTATCATACTTTGGCTTTTCATGAGACTTGTACGCATTAAGATATAAATCATTTAATAAGTTAGTTCTTATCATAGATACGCATTACGTGATTGCAAATACTACGAGTATTTGCGTCCCAACCACATTCTTAAATTTTTATTCTTCAGACACAAAGAGCCAACATTCCATATAACAATATTTGTGAAGGCCTTTTGAACAGACACTATAGTAATCCTATGTATCAAATTTGGAGACGAATCTATCATAACTACTGCTCACCGTATTTTCAGTTCTCCGAGAAGAACCTTAAGGTTTATTTTCTATAGCTTCCATGACGAAAATAACGAAGAATTTTCAAGCATATCTCCTCGTTTTGATGCTGTCGCTATTTTCTATGATTATTTCTTGGTACGTCAGCTTTCAACGATGTGTGTATATAATATTAAGTACCTACTCCTTTGGTATGTAAGAAGTAACATCTATAAGGTCAATAAATATAACTTATTTCGTGAATTGCTTTGTGTCTTATGTGACTGGAACTTTGAGTTACAGTGTTTTGTGATTTAGGTGTGAAAGCGTAACAACAAACAAACTCACTTTCACATTTATAATATGGGTATGGATTTCGTGTACGGAAGCGACGTCATAAACAATGAGGCACGTAATATTTATTCTATTTGATTTTTAAAAATTAAAGTGTCATTACAAAAGTTTTTTTTTAATTTTTAAGGCAAGATAACAATTGCAGACAGTAACACAATTCAAAGTAGGTAGTAGTTTGGAGTAATAAAAATCGTTTTAAATACTGCATATTTGTAAATTATCTATAAAACTTTCTATGGTATCTTAAAGTTTACCACCATACACTGAGCTAGCTACACAAAATATGGCAGCATTAATGTTAAAATATTTTATACATCTAACTTTATTAATTAATTAAATAAAAATTACTACAAAGGTAAACTTTTACGCTATTTGTGCGTGGCGGCGTAACATAACCTTTTTGAAATAAGCGGTCTCCTACTACACAATAAATCAAATTACATTCTTAAACATAAAAAACCAACCAACATTCTAAACTAAGTATTCTATGGATTTATAATACAACATGTTTACAATAAAGAACAAAATTCAATTACTCAAACGACATTTTCGAAGAAGAACGCAGAGCTTGAATTATACAATACAAGCACATGTGAAGCTGTAAATCACATGTTAGACATAAAACCCCTTTTACTAGAAGAAAAAACAAACAAGAAAAAGCCCGGTTATGTGTTACTTGTAGGTACTACATAAAATCCCTTGAAATAAGGCACGAGTTTGTCAAAACTTTACGACAAGAGCAACGGTTTCCTAGCGAACACACATGGGACGCATTGCCTCTAATAAATCATCACTCGTAGCTCCAGATTGTGAATAAATTATGTTAAAAGAGTTCCGGCTACCTTTTGCGTACAAATGATCAAGATTGTTGGAATAAATGTTACAAAGTTTTACTCTCTTTTACATAGTAACATTGAAATCACAGTTAAGCTTTCTTGTATGCTACTCGAACCGCTGGACTTGAATATAATATGTGACGTTACTTTCAAAGATTATCAGAAAAAGGGAAAAGTAAATAGTTAGCCCTACTAAGTTTCTGTTATTATGTGAATGATCTGCAATTACCTAAATATATCTCGACTCTACATAGAATTTGCGCATTTGCTCTTACAAACCTGAACAAAAGGACTCTTAGCTTTTTATCAGCCGAAAACACCCTACGGCAACAATAACAAATATTAAACTCGTCCAAATTTTAAATTGCATAGATTTGATTGATTGTATAATTACACAACTCGAAAGACAATGTAAATAAAAAAATAGTGAAATTGTTCCTGTAGTGATTTATCTTGAAATATTTCATGTTCAAATATTTTAGTTATTTTGTAATATTCAATTTAATGCATATTATCCCATATTTAGATATATAGTAAATGTACTATGTATGTAAATGTAATATGTATAATAATTACGTGTACAAGGCCTGACCAACAAGAAACATATTTCGAAAGTTGCAACACTGATATTTTCCGTCTGATCGAAATGGCATCGGTACGTCTGAAAACATACAGTAGCAGTAGTTTTTAATAGATTTTTTCATATTTGTATCTATTATATAAAGGCTACTAATACGGTGATGTACCCGTGTCTTAAGTGACTTAAAATTAATATTCGGCGATGTACATACAGAGATGTGATGAAGTAATTGTAATAACCTCTGAGCAGACGAATGTGGTTAGGTGCTCACTTAAAGAGCCGTTCATTATTATTATTATTACCCTATATCCTCACAATAACTCAGCTGATAAACTAAATCCAGTGGCCTTATATGGCATTGTGCCAGAATAGTAATTCACTACGATTTTTTTTCGGGTTTTTAGTTCTACAAAGAGTTAAGAATAGATAACACACTCAATCCGTGTGGTGACGGATTAAGAATACTGAATGTCGCCTCTAATGTTCTGTTTAAATTTTGTAAATGAATTAACAAGGCTTTATACTTGCTACAACCACGTGAAGTTACTTGTAGATGTCGCGAAGGGCTTTAATATAATGTCTCAAAATATCTAAGTTTAAATTCCGCGCTACAATTTGCTTTTCTGCTATGTTAACAATTTTGTCGGTTGAAGTAATTTTCTTAACAGACTACAGAATATGTAATTAAATTACTTATATTACGAAATTGTTTAAACATAATGGTAATTTAAAACATAGAAATAATTTTCAAACAGTAAAGATTGTATATATTGTTCTCTGGTTTTTAGGGTTCCGTACCTCAAAAGGAAAAAGCGGAACCCTTATCACTTTGTTGTCCGTCTATCTGTCCGTCCGTCCGTTCGTCCGTCTGCTTGTGAAGACAGACGGACGGAACAGACCTTTATCTCGGGAGGCATCGAGTGAATTTAAAACCATATACTCAAGTCTGCAGTCCCTTGAAGCTGTAAAAATTTAACTTCTAAATTAACGTAAAAAAGACACTCTAGGGAATCAAAATTTATTGGGTACTTTCCGTTGACCTAGAACTATGAAATTTGGCTAGTAATATCGCCTCATACTACAAGTACGGAAAAAAATTAAAATTATACATTTGTAATTAAATCTTGAAAATATAGTCATTATTTAAAGTGTGCAATCAATAATTGAAGTACAATTTATCTTATAAAACACAATAATATGAGTAATTATAGGTTTTGAAAACAGAATATAAAACTACGAGACTCGATTCTTGAACTATTTATAATAATATATGTAACTACAAATTTATACGAAACGCTCGGTGGTCGATTACAAGTTATTAATTTCAACAGCTATTTGACTAATGGTAGGTAATTTTTAACTTCTGTTATTCTTTTATTAATCTAGTGTTAATTAAAGTGGTAAGGTATATTTTATAAATTAGAGGCCATCACAGTCATAAAATAATAGAACTAACTTAGCCGTGATGCTTCTTCTTATTTTTTCTAAAGATTCTGATCTTTGAAGGCATTTAAAGAAAATTACAAGCAACAAGCAAGATGGAGGTGGCAATATGTTTAGTTCTAATATTATATTTCAATTGCAATTAAATAATTAACTCAAAGAATGTTAACCACTTAGACGTCGTTTTTTTAGAGTGGTATAAAATTGTTGTAATAGTCTTTTTAGAAAAACAAATTCATATCTATCCCGGATAAATACCCGTATGTTTCCTTTATACAAACCATTGTGTTCGCTAATTCTGAAGCTAGGATGAAATCTTTATTACACTTTCTCACAGTAACATGTCGTTTTCAAAGATCACTTTGTTCACTTTGATATGATAGCGAAACACTTGGCGAACAATCCTTGTTAACTTGGGTGACTTCAGAACAATAAGCTTTTATTGAATTAACTTTGTTAAATTGTAAGCTTAAAAGGAGTTTGACTGCCCTTCAGTGAAAGGATTCGATGATATTTATTATATTATATTAACTGCGAAATAACTTAGTTGGCGCTGAACAATTTTTAACGCGACCTACATTGTTATTATGTCATTAATTACAATGTTATTAATTACATTTTACGAATACAAGTAAATACAATTTTAATTAAGCATGTAGTACCTACTAGTAACTCACGGCGATTCAAATGTGAAAAAAAAATGTCAATCTTACCTGTTATAATGAGGGTCGCACTTATGATAGTTTTTTCACTTAGATTTGTAATTATTTTCTGATTTTTAGTGCTCTTTGTTAGTATTGTTTGAAGTCGGTACAACTTTTTTTAAAGGATTTATAGTAAATTAAAATAGCTTTTTTTGCTTTACACATTTACATTCTTTTTTTATAAATGATATTTATTTCTACAAGTAAATCTTTCCAGATATTTTACAAGTCGGACATTATATTAGCATGCCATAATTACAGTTACATAAAAGACTGTTTATGTTATTATTACGGGCACTACGCTATTATCATCTGTTCGGTCACGTTTTAAGAAAGCGAAGTACGTAAAAAATCTATTTACTGCTTCAAGAATCGAATCCAACCCAGGAATTCATTTTCAATGCGTTAACCTAAGCACTAGTCACATCTTTATGGCGTTTATGGTATTTGATTTGTTAGAATACAGATCTTCATGTCAGATAAGATTATTTTTGAACATTTCTCTAGTCGCCAGATCTCCTATAACAAAGCAACGGAGCAAAATACAACTAACAGATGTTCCGTATCATAATAAACGAAGATAAATTACTGCCGATGAAATATACACTTTTGAAGCTCGTTAAAAAATGGGCAAACCTATAAATCGTACTAGATGTTTATTTTGTAAATATTTTAACGCATATTTCTATGAGAACAGATACAACCTGGGGAAATTGCATGAGTTATTAATACTTGTATATTCATCTATTGATTATGAATTATACTGCGATAACTACTGACTGTGAAATATTTCTTAATAAATTAAATTATTAGAGCAAGTCATTTTCGGTAAATAAAACATAAGTTGAAAACTTAATGAAGAAATTGCGAGATACCTCTTTTAAACTATGGCAACGGATTGTAAACGATATGAGTGTTATTTGAACCTCTGCATTTTAAGTGCATGATAAATAAATGGTATTTAAAAAAATAACTTAAAGTAATTGTTTATGGATTTATAATATGAACATTTTAAGTGACATTAACATTCACTGCCTCTTCCCAAATGGTTCTGTTTGGCTTCGATTATCGTCCGTAAAGTGGAAATAATTGAATTAGTCGGATTGTATAACATTTCGTCGGAGAATTCCATTATACGATACCTGAATTTGTATACAAGCTTTGTACATAAACATATTGTACTAAATTGTATTATCTTCTAAAGAAAGGGCGGATTACAGCCATAGTTGTAAAAATATAAAAGAATTATATATTTTAGTTCGTTCCACATAGAGTGCAGTGGTGTCTTGTGACTTTATGAGTCCATCCTTATGTATTAACTTTGTATTGTATTGTAGTTATGTCTGTATGTATGTCTGTTGTCATGTAGCAACTGTGTTTACATTTTCACTCCTACCTTTTTAAGATGTCAAGAAACTTTATTTTTGGCTAATTACTTTTTTAAATGGGCAGTATCAGCAAATAAAACATTTATTCATACTAGTACCTACTAGTATTTAAGCAAGAATTGGCCAATACTGCTGGTAGTACTTACGTTTTTTCTATGTATATGGAAAACTAGCTGTTAATTTTCTAATAATAAATACTACTGACGCTTTTAATAACAGATTAGAAAAATTATTTGCTGACTATTTCAGACAGTACCTTTTGCTGTGTGCTGCCTAATAAATAATAGCCTAATCGTTCAATTATTGGTAAAGCGGCTCTAACTGCCGGGCGTGAACTTCTGACTTGTCAAATTTCAAGTGATTTATAATTAGCTAACATAGGTACGTGTCTCTGCTAAATAACCTAATGTTATCGCGTGGTATTCCGTTGTAAAATTAGTAGTGTCAATCACAAACGTAATACGTTAAAAGTAATAGTATTTTTCACGATAAAATCTATTTCATCTCCTAATGTGATGCGTAGGTATTATCAACAACCTTTAACAGTCCACTGCCAGACGTAGAAAGGAGATCTCCTTAGAAAGGAGGTTTTGGCATATTTTACCATTAATACCGCGCTGGCCAGACGGGTTCTGTTGTTCTGCGTAGTTTGGTCCCTTAGTCGGCTCTTACGACACCCACGGGGTGAATAGGGGTGGTGACACTCCATATTCTTAATCCATCAACACACGGATGAAAAAATTAGGTAGTAGAGATTCACTGTGATCGTTTTCTTGATTTTTAAAAACTTCGAACCAGGTTTTTGAAATTTAATTGCTTATTTTTGCAGGTAAACCTAACACTTATTTTGCTCAAACAGCAATATTTCCCGTTAAAACCCCTGTTTGGAGTATCAGTGCGTACATACTAGTTTAAAAATCTCTCAGCCAGACTAATTGTTTTCTCGAATGTTCCAACGCACAGCGCAAAACACGAGAAAGCTTTCATTTACTACTTCACTGCAGTTTTCAATCCACTAATGTGCGTCAGTTTATATGTGTACAAGGTGTTTTAGGTTTATATTTGAGGTTCTTTTTGTATATTTCACATTACAAGCACAGCATACGAGTACAAGTATAAAAGCGGCGGGTAAAATTCTAATGTAGCCTAAAGATTGTTCTGTAGATATTGGTAATGATTTATTGACATATCGAATTAACAATTTATAAGCATTATAATAATCTCTTTGGTGATTTCAAAACTTGAAACATTCCTGTCCTCGATACGTGTCTAGGTACACATGTATACTAATTTTAAACAGTGTAAAAATGTGAGAGCTTTTTAAATAACTTTGCCAAAAGGTACAGTTTCGGTATAAGTAAAAAGGCACAAATTGGCAATCTTTCAGCTTTTCCGCGGATGCTGAAGAAAACGTCAAAATGTGCAAAGTGTTCAGTTGCGTTATTGATATTGCCTTTTCTCGCTAACGTTCTCAACATAAGTAGTCATTATTAACCTCAGGCACCTGTAATAATGACTGCCAATAAAATAAACCTTTACAACGCAGATCTTTTACCGCAATAAGTTTTGAGATCTAAGTGTTAATTTATTAAGGAATAACATATTCAAGTGATCGTTTTAATAGTAGATATTTTATCTTTTTAATAAATAAATAACCATCGCACTACAACATAAAGAAATACATTACATAAAAATAATATTGTAACCCGAAGATTGATTACGTACTTTAAATAAAGACTATATTTTTTAAATTTATTACAAATGTATATTATAGTAGTAGTATACATATATAGTAGTATAAGACGATATTACTAGCCAAATTACATAGTTCTAGGACAACGGGAAGTAGTACCCTATGAATTTTGATTCCCTTGAGAGTGTCAAAATATGCGTTTTTGCGGCATAAACAACCGTATCTACTGTTACTTACGTTAACTGACGAGTAAAAGATTATTTTTTTCACACCTTCAAGGGACTGTAGACCTGTTTATGGTTTTAATTTCAAATCGATACCTCCACGCGTTCCCGTAATAAAGAGTCTTGGCAGACAGTCCGACAGACAGACTGTCATCAAAGTGATCCAAGTGGTTCCGTTTTTCCTTTTGAGAAAAACTCTAAAAATATGTTGTTAATTAATAAATTAAATAATAGTTAGATCTCAGAACATTTTTTTCAAGAACTACGTTGCATCTTTCGAGACTACGTACATCACACACATCACATCAACAGCCTTTACTTACATAAATACGTATTATTTATTATGTATTTAGGTCTTATTTAGCTACCATGCTATCTCATTACAGATTTACAAATAACTAGCTGACCCGGCAAACGTTGTATTGCAAAACATTTAGGGGTATGAAAAATAGATATTGGCCGATTCTCAGACCTACCCGATGTGCACACAAAATTTCATGAGAATCGGTCAAGCCGTTTCGGAGGAGTACGGGAACGAACATTATAAGATGAACAATATGAACTCAAATAGAGCCGTCGCTTGGATTCGGCCATTTTATCTCGAGTCTTGTAGCCGAAGAGTGACATGATTATTCACAAAACCTTTTGAAATAAAAGAGTAGGTGTGTGAGTGTGAGTGTTATTTTTTAAGTTACTCCAATCAAGATGTGTGAACCTATGTGAATGAAAGAAAACTGAAGCATTCACTGGACTGAATGTTTAATAGAACTAATGCTTCACACCACCGATAATCTCTTGTCCACTCTCGTAAAATTTAACTTTAATGTAAAATATGTCACTATTCTAAAATTAAAATATTGTCATAAGTGATAAAAATGTTGTTTCCAATTTATCAAAATGAATTCCAGTGACTGCATGTATGCGTACACATCATTTACACCGGTCTACGGTATATTAATAAAAAACCACTTTTGAGATAATGTCACCGACTTCGTGTGCCCACATCATTCATGATGAATAGACTGTAACAAAAGAAAAAGTTTTTTTTTCTGACCTTAGAGACGGTATTCGAATTTGAATGGGACCAAACGGGAATTTCCATATCGGCTCATAAATGACGGAGTTTGTTGTTGGCAATCCACTTTTTAAAAGTAAATATACTAACAAAAATACAAGCGGATTGAGAACATTCTCTGTTATCTGAAGTTTTTAGTAACTCATAGGTAACAAAAAGTAATTTCTACAAGAAATTGCCATAAAGTTCTAGTACTTTATAGTACAAGACGCAATGTGGACAAGAATTAAATCACAACAAAAAACTAGTATAACAATCGTTTAGTCAATGTTGATTATATTAGAACATAAACACAAATCTCTCCAAATATTTACTATACCAAAGAGAAAAATCAAACATATATTCTCTGGATTTCGGTATCGACAGTAAACATTTCGACCTACATATCCAGCTGTGGTCATTTAACTTAATTTTCATTAAAATGTCGAGAATAGAATCATCGATCTACGCCACCTGGACACTTTCACAGCTCAAATATTAACAAACGTTTTATATCTCGTGATACGATTTATTGTAGTCGTAAATGTCTTTGGGTGAGGCACGGCGGTATCCCGCAATATAGCCGCCGCTGCAATAAAGGGTGTTATTCTTGTTGTAGCGGGTATTTGTTTCTCTCCCATGTTATTACGCTAACAAGTCAAGGCATGTTACTTTTGCAAAAAGTAAAAGGAATATTGACAAAGAAGGTTAAAGGAATTCTAGCTCTGTTGTCTTCTATAACTAAAATTTAATCATTTGAAGTTTTTCTTTTTCTTTCTATTTCTTTATATCACAGGGACAACGTGATAGTTAGTGACTACCGCTGCCCTTGTAAATTCAAGAGACGCAGATGCGTTGATGTCTTCGGATTCCCTCCCCGAGGCTTAGAACAAAACTCTTCATTCAACCATAAAAATGTAAAACAAGATTTACAATTTAAGAAACAAAATATAAGGAAGATTTAAATGAAAAATGAAAAATCATATGTAATAAATCCGTTACCAGAGTGATTATTTAATCATTATCAGCATCAACCTAATCACTATCAGAAGTTTAACAGGTTTTTGTAGATCAATTCGTCAGAGTAGATCCGATTAAAACGATCTTAGGCATAAGTCCGCGGATGTTCAAAGTTATGTAAAACAACACGGTTTAAAGTTTCAATTTCGTACTACATATATAAATATAACTATAAGAATATGAAGCCCAATTTTTTTTTTGTCTGTGCGGTGGTTATGTCGGACATTAACTTATGACAACAATTTATTTCAGGATTGTTATGGTGTCTTTATATACACATTTTTAAGCATATTGTGCCAACACTGAAATGCACTTCCATGCTACCTGTGTAACAGCAGCCTAACAATTCGTGGAGGAGGCAGACAGGGTTTCTTTTACAGCAAAGTGCGATACAGTTCAATGAATGTATTTGTAATGAAATTTTTCAGTAAATCATTCTCCATAGGTATATTTATTCCATTTCATATATCAATTTTGGATCTTGACAATAATTTTACAATGATAATACACATATTAAGTATCCAAAAGTAAACTATGTAATCTTGTGCGTGTATAATCATATATATTTCATTTTTTTATGAGGGGGCAAACGAGCAGACGAAAACGAGAAAACGATTATATTTCCAGCAGCAGGCAAAAAGATCAAATGATTCTGCAAAAAGAACTCGGTCAATTTAAAGAAAATTGTGAGAAGGGTTAATTTGAAAATTTCTGCTTTGTTCGTCGTGACCGTAATCTGACATGGCTAATCATATTAAATAGCGGTCATCGCAGCGGCGTAGCCACAACGAATGATTGAGTTGAGTAGAAAATAATTATGTATGTCCATTGTAAAATGTACAAGATCTATAAAATATTAGTGTGAACCTATATTCTGCCATTATTTTACCATCACCAACAATAGGACTTCTCTGAGCTCGTAATTATTTACCCTAAGTTTAATATTGTATCCATCTCGTGAAAGTTGTCCGAAAATTAACGTAAGATTTTAATTAAATTAAATACTGATTACTTTTCTTCAGGTTCTTAATTTTTCATTGAATCATAAAGCACACAAGACAGGCATAATACATCAGGCAAATGGCTTCTATGCCTTTGCTGGCACATACGCACTCTTTGTCAATTTCATATTACCATTTGAAGGTGTACTTTCAATTCACAGATGATTCCCTACTGAATTATGAACTATTCCCTATGAAAAAAAATCGAATGCTGCCAAATTTCTAGGGACGAGTCAAATCTGATCAGAAAATGTCAGTTGCAGTAATTTAATTATGTTACGAGCCGTGGCATTGTAGCATGTGGCACAAAAAACATGTCTTTAACAACATAACTTATCGATTAAAATATGCGTAAGAAACTGTGTTGATATTTCGTTACGTTCACTGATTGACAAGCTTCATTGTCTAAAAAGTATGGTCCAATGATACATCCAAATCACGATCACGTGATCACATTATCAATATGTATTAATTATTTTATTATCCATTACCAATTTATCCAGTCCTTCTCTTTACTGTTGATGGAATTAAATCACTATTCCAGCCTTTTTGTGAAATATTGAACTAAGAATTATTAATAATATATATTTACGAGAAGACCCCAAAACAAAACCAAAAGTTGATATTGAATTGATATGGGCTGGTAGAAAGATGTGTAGATTTCAGGATAAACGCACGACTTGTCCTAAAAGAGCTCTCGCACGTACCGAACGGAATTCTAAACCAGAATAAAACAAATTTCACGCTTTTTTACCTTGGAAAATATTGTTAGTCTTATCTTATTACCAAAAACAGTAAGATTACTCTTTAAAGATTTAAATTAAAAAGGCAGAAGCGTCGCTTGTAAGTAGATTAAAGTAAAAAAATCAAAGGGAGATTTATACATTATTTATGCCTTTAATCTAATATTTAAGTTAATGCGCAGCTGGGAAGGGCGCCATTCACCCTTACAAGGAAAATCGAGTAAACAAGTGAGAACTCGTTTTTTAAACTTTTTTAAAATATAAAACGTAATCTTCCGTAAAACGTAATCGTAAAATATAACGATATAGACAACATTTAGTCCATACTGTGGAGGTAAAAAGGAATATTGTTAATCCCATTAACACTCTATGAGTCTCCAGGTTTGATACAAAGGAGATATACGTATCTACTACCTGGAGTTGAAAATATATTTTTACATTTGATAGCTCATGTATTGCGGTGGCCTATAAACACTTTATCGTCTTGTTAAGATCTTCAGGAGCGGAGTAGTGGCCCTTGTTCTATTTATGTAAGCTACTATATATTTATTATACGTAAAGGTTTTTTTTAGTCCTGCTCGTTTTAATAAGTAGATCCTATGGATAAAGATAACTTAATTAACTCTCAGTAACTTAACTGTTTTTCCCCAGAGGATCTACTTAACAAGGTGATAAAGTGTTTATAACCTTCAGCAATACTTGAGCTATCAAATGTAAAAATACATTTTCAACTCCAGCTATTAGATTAACCAATTCATTACATACATATATACTCAGGATAGTACACCTGCATAATCCCACATATTAATAACTAGCTGACCCGCGCAACTTCGTCTGCGTCTCTCAAGTAATAAATTTTCTCCGTTTTTGAAACATTCTTCATTGGTGCTCCGCTGCTATTGCTCTTAGCGTGATGATATATAGCCTATAGCCTTCCTCGATAAATGGGCTATCTGACACTGAAAGAATTTTTCAAATCGGACCAGTAGTTCCTGAGATTAGCGCGTTCAAACAAACAAACAAACTCTTCAGCTTTATAATATTAGTATAGATATTAATGCCTATTTATCCCGTGGATGTCGTTAAAGCCGACTAAGGGTGCAAACTACGCAGACAACAGCACTGCAAAGAGAAGGAAAACTTGAAACAAAACCTATACTAACCGTTTGGCCAGCGTGGTATAGTAGGCCCACTTACTTAATTACCTATTAATTAATAGGGGACAGTAGAGCCTCGTTAAGCGCACACTATTTAAATATCCTAAATGGAAATGGGAAAATTATCAGAAAAGGAAAGTAGGTAAGAAGGAAAGGCACCTAATGACAGGAAAGAGATATTGTTTATACAGCTATATTCGGGAGTGTAAACAATAGCACTAGGTCAGGATCACACAACTGTAACCCGAACTGAATGTTCGAGTCCTCTACCTGTCAAATTAATGAAAATTCTTAATCGCTTGAACTAGAGCATATAGAGAGCCATACTAACCATACTAATATTATAAATGCGAAAGTGTTTCTGTCTGTTTGTCTATCTGTCGGTTACCTCTTCATCCTTAAACCGCTGAACTGTTTTAGATAAAATTTCGTATAGAGATAGTTTGAGTCCCGGGAAAGGACATAAAATAGTTTTTATCCCAGAAATCATCCTTTAAGGGATGGAAGTTTGTATAGGGAAGCAAAAACCGCTAAACCGATTATAATAAAATTTGCTATGGAGATATTTTAATTCTCGATAAAGGACATAGGCTACTTTTTACCTCGATAATCGACGTACGGCGGGCGGAACCGCGGGCAAAAGCTAGTAGAGAATAAGTACAAAATATTCCCTTAATTATCACAACACTAATATGTCATCTTCAGCTTATAACTAGTTGCAAACTGTTGGTCAATTAATTAAAGCCGGTACACCCGGACAAAGAACCGGATAACTTGCCTGTTAGCTATTGTACTCAGCTCTTTCTCCACAAAGGATCACATAATAAAATACTTAGCAGATGGTTCTGTAGATATGGGAACTATGCTGAAAATGTAATTGCAGAAATACCGGTTCCTGGTTATTTTTTGGAAAATATGTACATATTTTCAAATAATCGACCCTATAAGTATGTACCTGTAGGATTGATTAACAACATTGAGCCCAAGTACTAAATATTTCAAATGTTACAAAGGACCTTTGTTTGTATTTTACAAAGGTACTTTGTAATATTTTTCCTTTTATTGGGATAAAGACAGTTTATCATAATTATGTTGTGGTTCCTAGGTTAACAGTTCTTGTGTGTAAGTTTTCACTCATACTATACATAAAGTACTTGACAGACATCGATTTGAACAAATATTGTGTGTAAAATACCGAGAAGAAAAATAAGATAAAATGTTTAACAGCCTTTAGTATGGAAAAAGTCTGACGCAAAAACACTTTGAACACCGTTTCGAACTAGTAATTACCAAGCTCATGTTCAGTATGAACATGAGCTTGTTAATTACTGGTTTTTGTGCCTGGTTTCGTATGAAATAAATGTAATTCAGAATTATTTAGTACTGAAGTTAGTTGATATAGGAATACATTAACCAGTCCTATATTTGAGACTTATCTTAATTTAGATACGTCACTTTTGTTACAGCTCTTGTGAAAGAAAGTAATAAATGCTTAAGAGACCTGTAAAAAAAATGGTTTACACAAATGGTGGCTTTTCTTTGCCAGGAAAAAAGTCGCAAATGTCTAAAGATTTTAACTAAATATTTTTAAAAAATAAGATAAATGTCTGCAAATATAGAATGACATTAATGAAATTATGAGTAATGAGAAGCTAAAAATGATTGTAAAAGGTAAGGTTCAATTTGTACCTACTTTAGATTTACCTACATAACGTTCAAGATATTTTGGGATATGCGAGTATATAAGAATTATCGATCGTGTTAACTAAACAGTCATCATTGTCTATAAATATGTGTATCACAAACATTGTCAATCTCACAATGGCAACTCTTTCGAATCCTCCAGACGCTGCTCAAATATTAACAACAGAAATACAATATCTGCTCGGGATTCTAAAATAGAATTTAATTAGAAAGCCTCAAAACTCTGATACATCTGTCCTCTTTAGTAAATCTCAGTGTCTTGTAAACTTAATTAGACCTAAACTTACAAATATTAGTACCGATTAAGTCTTTTCTTCATCTGAATGTTAACATCTTTTAGGAAAAATCTTGTTTAAGCGAAACCTATTAACCGCAAAACAACATACGAGTAATTTGGGTTATATTACGTATAACCAGACACCTTAAAGGGTGAGATGCCGCAATATTGCTCACATTTTCCTCTTGTAAGAGAGGTGTTGTCTCGGCTAGAAATTAAACCACGTAACGTCTTCCTGCATGTCTTAAGTAACTTATGAAGGCTTAGTGTAGTATTTCAGGCAGGAGAATTTTAAAATAGGAGTTGTAATTCATACAAAAGTTAAAAAAGAATTGAGTGTGACTCAGATACTAGATTATTTTATTTCATAGGTTTAAATTGATTGGCGCGCGCGGTTGGAATGGCGCGCGCGGTTGGAACAGCCGCGGAATGCGCGCCAACGTGCTGTCGGTGCCGTTTTGCCTAACCTCGAAGCTTGGGTAGGAAGGGAGGGAGGTCGCGTCACCTACCGACTGACGCAGGTGCTCACTGGGCATGGCTGCTTCGGTGAGTACCTGAATCGGATTGGACGCGAGGAGACGGCACAATGCCAGCACTGCGCAGCCGACTGGGACTCCGCCCAGCACACGCTGGAAGACTGCCCCGCGTGGGTATCTGAACGCGAAGTCCTGGTCGATGAAATCGGACGAGACTTGTCCCCGCCAGCAATCATTACTGCCATGCTGGCGGGTGAGGAGGGCTGGGGCGCAGTGGTCTCTTTCTGTGAAGCTGTAATGCTCCAGAAAGAGACCGCTGAACGGGATCGGGAGAGGGCCGATCCCGAGCGAAGAAGACGTCGACGACGTAATGAGCAGCCGACGGGACCGCGGGCCGCCAGAGAGTGGGGACCTCTGGTGGCAGATTAATTGCTGCGGTAGGGGAAAGGATGGCAGCCTGATCGCACTGAAAATGTGATCGGGCTGCAACATCTGGATAGGCTGAGAGGCAGGGAGAAGCCACTGGCTTTCCCTGAGATGGGACCTAGCTAGGTGCGGCGTCGATCTGGGGGACCTGAAATCACATGGCCCGGGTTCTCCCCAGAGCAGGGCGCCTAAGGCTGGCCGTCGGAGTGGTTTTTTAGTGGAATCACCACATACTCCTGGCTCCTATATCCCCAAGGAGCCGGAGATCCGAAGGGATTTTCCACTCCGTCAACAAAAAAAAAAAAAAAAAAAAAAAATTGATAATAATCCTTAAGATGTATTGATGATATAAAGCTTTTAAATCTTCTTTTTAAAGTGTTCACAAATTCGTTATAGCCCTTGTGTCCAGATAAAATTTAAGCGAATTATAGCGTAAAAACAGGTTATTTAAATATACAAAAATAAAAACAATATTAAAATAAAAATTCATATTAAAAGTTTTCCGATTGGTATCGATAAACACTGTCGATTTTTCCTCTTCCTATTTTTTCAACTTTGTAACAAGTTGTTGATCACCATACTAAGACAGTCTAGTCATAGTATCAAAACCGTAACTAATTTTACAAACATGTTGTGAACATATTGGGTGAAACTTGCTTATTATAAACTAGCTGACCCTTGCATGTCGCACTCGAACCGACTAAAACCGCACGCCGTCTCGGGTACTAATAGCCGGGGAACCAGGTATACCCTAGAAAGGAAGTCCCTGGTGCAAACTAGCTGACCCTGCAAACGGTGTTTTGCTATTTACATTATTTAAATATTATTATTTTTAATTTCTTAAAATCCGTTCTTAGCTGACCTCTACTCGGTGAAAAGAATATGCCTACCAAATTTCAAGTCTTTAGCTCTAATGGTTCCAGAGATATCGTGATGAGTGACTATATACGTGGAAATCTCTTATATACGAGTATATATATTTAGATTTAGAACTCCAAAAGAAATTAAAACACAAAAAAAAACTATTTTAATGAAACGTCATGTAGTGAAATGATAAACTGCAACACCCTAAGCTAATATTCAACTAATTAAGAAACATGAGAATATTGAATTTTGTAACCAAATAATATTATAAAAGTATCTTTTGTATGAAATAAATGGGTTAATTAGTAACGGAAGTCTAATATTAAAAATAATTGAAATAAATAATAATATCCATACTTATAAATGTGAAAGTGAGTTTGTTTGTTTAGCTTTCACTCCTAAACCACTAAACCGATTTTAAAAACTCTTTCACCAATGGAAAGCTACATTATCGGCAAGTAACAATGGCTACTTATCACTGCGTATACTACTATACCACTACTTATACTACCACTATTACTGCTTAGTAACGGAATAATCTGATGATGTAACTTAAAGGTAAATAGTTGAACCCTTATTTACTTTTTTACGTCATTTAAACTCTGTAAACTGCAAAGCCTTGTAATAGACAAATGATTTCTTGGTCAAGATTGATTTTTTTATTGTAATAGTAATCCAATAAATTACAAACCCAATAGAAAAACCGTAAAAAATTCTTCAGAAAATGCAAAATCCAATATCTTTACCTCAAAAGCTTTAAGAGCATTATGTATTCTTATAATATCTTGGCGATAACAATCTGTATTTGGAAAGTACAAACGATTTTATCGTATCTTTCGACGAATGCTTGGAATATATTAAAGATAAAATTGTGCCTCAAAAATATTAATAGCTTAAAGATGTTTAATTACCGAATTGTTTCTAACTTCGTTTAAACACATGATAGTCCATTAAAATATGAACGTTGAATTAGCTCTACGATATATAAAGTGTATGATTTGACATTTTAAATAATGAATGGTGTTATTTTTTATTTTGGAAACTCAAGCAATAGCGTAGTACAGGTCTATAAAGGATTTTCTTTCCCCGGATGCTTCTAAACTAACTTAACAGAATATTACAGTACAGGAGTTCTCTAAAAAGGTCAAAAACGGTTTCAATAACAACCTTTCTTTACAAATGTAACATTCCCAAAATGTGGAATAACTTACTAGCAACTACTCAACTTTTTAAGAATACATTTATAATGTTCGCTTTCAGGTTTTTCACTCAGTTTATCTTAACCTAACCTGTAAGAACGGATTATATTTCCTATAGGAAATACAATATTGAACAGGAACTATTTCCTAATATCGTGCTGATGTTAATATACAGAATAATTAACAATCCATACATATTAGAAAATGGAGTACCCCGGCCGCATCTGTCCGTCTGTATGAACGCGATAAACTCAAAAACGGGTTTTTGTACAGTTTACACTAATAGATAGTGTGATTTCTGAGGAAAGATTAGGTGTATAATTCATGATGGTTTTATGTAAATTGACTGAAATATAACGATTATTGTTGAACAGGTTGCAAAAACTCTTATCTATACTAATATTATAAAGCTGAAGAGTTTGTTTGTTTGTTTGTTTGTTTGAACGCGCTAATCTCAGGAACTACTGGTCCGATTTGGAAAATTATTTCAGTGTTAGATAGCCCATTTATCGAGGAAGGTTATAGGCTATATATCATCACGCTAAGACCAATAGGAGCGGAGCACGAATGAAGAATGTTTCAAAAACGGAGAAAATTTATTACTATTGAGAGACGCAGACGAAGTTGCGCGGGTCAGCTAGTGTTATATAAACTGGGCGAAAAAATTATTACGGTTACCGAAATCCACGCGGGCGAAGCTGCAGGCGGAAGATAGTGAACAATAATTAAGAAGACATAGATGTGTTCAGTTGCAGCTAGTCAGAAAGGAAGCCAGAAGCCGGCAACGTCAACTACTGTTGTCGGTTCAGTGCATCGTGCACGCTCCCATCAAGTCCGCAGAGCCACACAGTATACTTTACACACAAATATGTGTATTTTACAAGATAGCAAGGATGCCTAATTTTTTACACTTTTTCAATTAGGGTCGAATTTAGCCATTAAAAACATCAGAATAAACTAGGCAAATAAATCATCCTACTCCATTTAATATTAAAATGAGTTCTGCATTTTAAATAGATCAATAAAAGAGACAAAAAAAAAGAAACAACACTTAAAAAAACGTTTACATAAATATATTAAGTTAATATTTCAACAGCATTTTCTAAAGTAGAAAAAAAACATTATTTTGTTATTTTATCCCCGAGATTATGAATCACAGTGTAATTTAAGTTAATGAAATCTCCATTCAACACTTTTCTGTTTTAATTAATTTTTGCGTGTTAATGATACCACGAAAATTTGTGTAAATTAGATTAGTGTTGCTTTTTATCTGCACCCATGTGGCAATGTGCTAAATTCGAAGACGTTTCTTATTCAATTGCTTCTGCATGGTGCATTTTTGTAAGAACTCTGCTATTCCTACATTGGTAATGCCGTGGTTTACGTACCAAAATTTAAGCTTACTAAATGGAGCGAGGGAAAGGGTTGGGCGTCCAGTATCACTTAAACTTTTTTTTAATAGAAGAGGGGGCAAACGAGCAAGCTGGTCACCTGATAGAAAGTGACTACCGCCGCCCATGAACGCCTGCAACTCAGTACGTCGTTTTCTTGAAGGTGGTATCGGTCCGGAAGATAACTCGTTCCACAGATTGGATGTGCGAGGCCAGAAGTGTCTTGAAGAGCCCACATTAATCGAACTGGCTCATAGCCCTTCCACGAAGAGACTAAGAATTAGACTTTTAAGGCTAGATGACAGGAACGTACTATGAGTCACAAACCTTTTAAATCGACCGGCGGGTATCGATTAGTTAATTGTTAAAATTGCACCCTGTATTCAAACCTACAATATTCTCACAATTAGATGTAAGAAGGACCTTCGTACCTACGTTTATCCTATTGTATATTACAATGGATACTTCATAATGCTATAATTGATTTAATTACTTCACTTGTTGTAAATTGGTGGCCGTACTTCACGTACATTTACAATTAATTTTTATAAAGAAGTAAGCTGTAATTACATATAGAGAATGGCCGTGACTTTTCATTTCAGGCTTCTTACCTCAAGGTCAGGTTAAGGTTGACTAATATTTTAAAATTAGTTGTTTCTCAAGTAAGCTGTAGGTACTTAAAGTTCCAGAAAACAGTATGTAAAAATAGAAGTGGCTGGGTATTGTCCGCCTAAGTTTATGTACGTATAAAAATCCACTGCTGTAAGTTTATTAACCATATAACGTCTACCAAGAAGGGGGATAAATGGTGGATAAAAGTTGCTTCCAACCAGTCTTTTTCTTGGAAATTATTAAGGAGGTCATTTCCAGCAGTGGACGTCCTAAGCCTCAAATAATATTAAAGATGTTTATTAACACGAAATTTAATAAGTATGAAATACCCTAAATAAATAACGTTTTATATAATTGGTTAGAAATATAAACTCAATTCAAATAGTAAGAAGAAAATGTCTTTCCTTTCTTTTCTTGAAATAAAATAGTTCTATGCCTGTTACATTTTCTTCCTGATTATCAATTAATCTATTTAAAAACTATTCCATTGCCCGGTATGAGTGGGCATGTCCGCATTAATCAAGTGTAGATCCTGCGATAGTAGAATTCTGCTTTGTTCGTCTATAACAATAACTTTTTTAACAATGATTTATCAGAGTTTATTTGTCATCAATCTTGTTTGTTTACTTTTATCCTTGTACCCTTACGTTGACGTTTATTGATCATATAATAAGTTAAGCTTGAAAAAGATATTTGGCTGAAAACTTATTCCTAGTAAATGCTCCGAGAACAAAAAGCGGTTAAACCTCTTTTCATAACTAGAGACATTGCTACATCTGGCTACTCTGTTGAATAAAGCTAAAAATGCAGGCTTTTTTCGGCCTATTATATAAATAAGAGTTTATAAATAGCTAAAGAGCGGTCAAGTTTATCTTTCGAGATAATGTATGTACATACATTCTTTGTGGGTAGTTCGAAACTTCATAAAAAATCACACAAAAGCCAAGTAAAAGAGATATATATAAAACATATATATCGTAAATACAAATAAACGTATTAGTAAAACAAGATTACTTAATCTTTTTATTTATTTATTTAAATATTGAAAATAGTCAGATATGCACCAATTTTAAATCGAATCTCGCAAAAGAACTTTATAACTACTTTTTAATTTTGATTGAATTGCTCGAATGGAATAACTGCAGACCCGTAAAATGATAGGAACTATACCAAAAATATTATTAGCCTAACCACATTGTTTTTTACTAGGTTATGGTGACAGCCCTCTTAGGCAGATATTTTAGTACAATACTTTATACATGTTTATAATAAAAGAGTGTCTTATAAAATATTTTGAAAAGATTTAACGAACTAATAACTTAATAAGATTAGGCATCAATACAATAGGGCTTCAGCGTAGGGTTGCCAACCATACTTTATATTAAGGTGTGCCATTTTAAAGAAATAAAGTATACGAAAATATCTTCCAATCTTTATAATTCATTTCTGAAATGAAAATAAGATGACAGATTTGAAAGATGTCTTGTTGGATGTTTATAAGAGAAATTGGGTTAAAATTATTTCAAGAATCCATATTTTGTTTTATACTGTCTGTCTTTTCCCGCTTCTTTAACTTTCACAAAGAGATGTTTTTCTATAATTAATCTTAGTTAAAGAGAATTGAGAAGAGAACGATAAGAATCTGTTTTTGCAGTCCATAACTTTGTATTAATAGAAATTCTTAATTTAATCAAAACTAAATTGCAGCTCTATAATAAGTTTCGAATATTTTAAACTAACTAATTATTATTTATATTTTTTTTATTCAATTTCATTTTTAGTATTTATATTGTTTCGTTATTTTTTACAAAATAAATATTTGGCAACCCTGATTTAATCTAATGAAACTTGTTATACATCGTCTTTGAAATTGGATTAATTTAGGAGAATTAGTGACGATATATGGGCTCCGAATATATACTAACCGAAAAGAATCGAAAGATATCATAAAAATATCTCCTTATCATAAAAATATAATCCTTCAATCCTGTTATTAGCTTTTGACATGAAAGCACCTGATGTCTTTACTGATATTTTTATTTTACAATAAATATTTTTGATTAGTTTTTAAAGAAAAATATTCAAATATATTTTACATCTTTTCCTTTTTTTAAAATAACAAAAAGAATACTTATTATAGTGATTATTTTTCAAAATAATACAATAAATATCAATAAGGGAACACACACACTCACACAACTCGTTTGAATGTCTATCAAGATTTAAGTCACCTGAATTAAAAGTACGGCTAAATTTAGTTTTAATTAAGTTAGCCATAATTACAGCCACAAACTCAGTCCGAAACGCTGACATTTTAATTTAAAATTACTTTTCTTTACGCCTACGACTAATGATGTGTCTTTTTGGAACAAATTAGAAATCATTCTGATGTAGACTTACTTGACAATATTATATATAACGACGCATTTAGCTCAGCCGGGTTTTTAGGATGAGTGACGTCAGCAGTGCTGACGTCACCACAATTACTATTTTCACTCATTGCAAATGATAAAAACACCTTTAGTACAAAACACAATATAATTTATTGGTGACACAGGTTAACAATCTAAATAACAGTAATAGTACTCACAAGAGCTCTTGCTTCCTCCAAGTCCAATACGAGAATGCCCTTATACGCGGGTTGTTGCGTTTTAAATAGAATCTGAATACACTTTTTCTGTATACCGTCATAATTACAAAATGTTTGAACTAAAGTAAATATTAAACAAAATAACCAAACAAACCTTTGGTTGTTTGCCATAAATCGAGATATGAAATAAGAGTACGCTTATCTATTAAATCTATAAACAGTTACAAGTAATGGAAACAGTAACAAAAAACTACCCTCGACTCGTAACAAATCAATCAACTGCTAGTTTGACCTAAAAGTATGCAAACACTATCTGTAATCTTAACATCTTAATTTACTAGTTAAATTAATTGATTAAAATTCATTGATAATCAAATCGAGATTATTGCGCGTCGACACGGCCATTCTGCGAGACGGTGCGTGCTCTGCACCAGTCACAGTTCTGAAGGTTAAGCTTGGTATCCATTCAATGGTGACACTAGCTAAAAGCTTGGCTAGTGTATAAATAAGGATTCTTTGATTGTTAGTTCAGTAACATAACTGAAACTTAACATTCTAACAAAATTAATATTGAGATATTCAACGATAACCGTTTTCAGTAACCCGGCTATTAACTCTTGTAATTGTATACACTTTCATAGTATCTCATGAAAGCGATAATTTTAAAATTACATAAACAGTAAAAACAAAAAGATAGAAGGAAGTGAGCGTAATCTTTTTTAATTGTGCTAAATACTCCACGCATTTATGCACGTGTTATCAGTAAAAGCCGTACAAATGCTCCACGCATTAATGCACGTATTATTTGTAAAGACAATGCAAATGCTCCACGCATACTTGCATTATTTTATTCTCGTAAGTACTGGAATGATGCTGTGGTACTGAGCGGTCTTTTACGCCTTGGTCCACAGAGGCTCTAAAGGAAAAGAGAACTAGGTCGATGCTGGGGCCTAGGCCTGACCGTTATGACCGTGGTCCCCAGAGGCTCTGAAAATGTACTTGCCATATAGGGCTTGTACTAGGGTATGATGCTGTGGTGCTGAGCGGTATCGTACGCCGTGGTCCACAGAGGCTCTATAGGAATGGGGAAGGACGATGCTGGGGCCTAGGCCTTATTTTTTTATGACCGTGGTCCCCAGTGGCTCTGAAAAAGTTATTACACTGCTGTTGTACTAATGAAGCTCACAGGGATTTGATGCTGTGGTGCTGAGCGGTTTTGTACGCCGTGGTCCACAGGGGCTCTAAGGATTACGGAAGGACGATGCTGGGGCCTAGGCCTTATTTTTTTTGACCGTGGTCCCCAGAGGCTCTGAAATTGGTTTAGATATAGGATAGGGATTATAGGATGCAAAAACGTCACAGTTTCTATTCGTTAAACCATATCAACAGTAAAGTAACGAATTAGAAATCTTGGTAATGAAATACGAGACCAAAACTAGTTGACAAGTTAATCAGTCTCTTGTCAAAATATCTGGTTATAATAGAAACATAGAAAATAAACATAGATAAAAAGTAAACAATATAACTAATCACTTTGTTTAGGATTGCCCAATACCTTGAGATGTGGAGGGTCTTGGTTCACCAGACACATCAAATATCGATGGTTCACTGACCCGACTGGGTGCATCCTCCACCAGTGATGTCTGCTGTCGGGTTTCATTATCGGGACCCGTCGACACGGTTTCCTGGTAGCCTGGCTGTGGTGCTCGGCGTAGCTGGTCATGAGCTACCTTACGTGGACGCCCTCTGCCAGTAACTCGTCTCACTATGTAGCGATCATTATCCAATACCCTGTATATCTCGTATGGTTCACTATATTTGAGATCTAAGGAAGTCTGATTTCGTGGGTTGTTCTTAATAAGAACGTAGTCTCCTCTCTGGAATAGCCGCACCTTGGCTTTTGTTTTATCAAAACGCTGTTTATCGTATTGAGCTGCAGCAGTCATTTTCTGCTGCACATGCTGTTCTAACGAGTCAAAGTCTATGGATTCTTCGTCAATGTTTACCAATCGTAGGAGATCTGGTGGTACACAATGTTGACGGCGAGTTAAGAGCGTGAGGGGCGCAACTCCCGTTATTCTATGGGGAGTGCAGTTAAAAGCGAGCTGTAAAGCTTCTAATGCAGTCTGCCAATCCTCAGTGTCATAATTCCTGATCATGGTTAATGCATTTTTTAGCGTGCCCATGACCCTCTCGACTTGACCGTTCGCTCGGCTTACTCCTGGCGCTATTGAATGTAGATCGATACCGAACCGATCACAGTATTGCTTGAATTCTCCGAGAAATTCTCGCCCCCCATCGACTATTACCTGCACAGGAGTTCCAAATAGGTGCACAACGCGTTTTAGTGCTGCAAGACTGCTACTTGGACTTTTATCGTTAGAATATTCAAGTAGAATGTACTTACTGAAGGCATCAATAGTAACAATGACATATTCTTCAAGTCCTTGATTTCTCGTTCCAAGTTTACCTGTAATATCCATGTGAATTACCTGAAACACTGCAGCAGGTTTCTGGATGGGATGGAGTTGTGCTTGGGTCGCACCCGAAGGTCCTTTTGAGGTTCTGCATACTATGCAATTGTCGACGAACCTTCTGACTGTAGTATTCATTTTATCAAACCAGTAGGACTGTTTCAACTTTTGCAAGGTTTTCTCCCAACCAGGATGTTTTAGTGCGTTGTGAAATGAGTTTATCAAACTCCATTGGAAAGATCTAGGGACTACTGTTAACTTACGCATTCCAAGTACGGATTCGGTGTGTATTCTCTTAAGAATGCCTTCCTCAAGAATGTAGTCAGCAGGTGGGTTATCACTGGACATACTCTCTATCACAGGGCGAAGAGAGTCGTCACGCCTTTGCTCGATTTGTAACCACTCTAAGTCTCGAGTCATAAAGTTGATGGACATCTCGTTTGATGGGTTTCGGCTGAAAAAGTCTGCGTGTTGCAGGCGCTCACCTTTTCGATATTCGATGTCAAAATTGTAATTCTGTAGGAAAGCCCACCATCGATGGATCCGAGGCAGTAAGTCCTTCTTATTCTTAGATGCTTTCAGGGCATTACAGTCAGTTATTACCTTGAATTTTCGACCGTAAAGATAATGTCGGAAATGTTTCACAGCTCTAACCACTGCTAGTGTTTCGAGCTCGTAAGAGTGATAACGGCTCTCAGCGTCAGTGGTGCGCTGGCTCATGTACGCGACTGGATGTTGGCGGTTTCCAAGGGTCTGTATCAACACCGCCCCATAGCCGATACTACTCGCATCCGTGTAGAGCTCAATGGGAGCGTTTTCCTGAAAGAGCAAAAGGGCAGGCGCAGTAGACAAGTGTTGAATAATGCGGTTTCGGGCCTCGTCGTGTCTGTCATTCCATTCCCATTTCACATTATTCTTTGTAAGTTCATATAGTGGTAGCATCACACGAGAGAAATCGGGAATAAAGCGCCTGAAGTATCCGGCAAGGCCATTAAACTGCCTAACTTGTTTGACAGTTTTTGGGATTGGTGCCTTCGTTAAAGCCTCCACTTTCCTTGGGCTAGGACTGACTTGACCATCAGATATTATATTACCCAAGTATTCAATGGAGCGTTTAAAGAAGGCAGTTTTGTCCACATTTATTGAAAATCCGGAATCCCGAAGTGCCAGCAATATACGTTCAATTTGGGAGAGTCCCTCCTCGAACCCCTTACATTTCGAAAGTACGTCATCGACATATACCTGGCATACAGGCTCCACCGATGACAATAGAGGAGCTAAAGCCTTAGTTATACACCTTTGATATACCGATACCGCATTTGAAAGCCCAAATGGCATAGTCAAATAGTGGTATAGCCCATCTGGCGTTACAAAGGCGGTTTTCTCGATAGAACCCTCTGCTATTGGAATTTGGTGGAATCCTGCCGCCATATCAAACGTGGTGAAGTAAACACCCCCCGCCAGCTGATCTATTTGGTCGGATATAATTGGCAACGGAAAATGATCCCTCAAAGTATTTCTATTTAGCTCGCGATAGTCGACACACATACGATCCTCACCATTTTTCTTTTTGACCAAAATTATGGGACTTGAAAATGGGGATTTGCTTTCGCATATAATATTGTGCTTTAGTAGCTCTGCCACAATTTGACGAACCTTTTCTCGTTCAACAGGACTCAAACGGTATGGTCTGCGTTCGACACATTTACTCTCATCTTTTAGACGTATTTCTAACTCACCCGTGTTTACACGAGAGTGAGGGTAGCCACGGATGAATAAATGTTCGAACTTATTTAGCAAGAGTTTAAGTTCATTGATTTGATCTTCATTATTTAAATCGCAATCTAATTTGTCAAATTTTTCACACTGTGATTGCATGTGATAGACCACCGATTGACGTATCAATGTAGCCCCCTGAGAGCCCACCAACACGCTTATGTTTGAATTTTGAACGAGATTCATTCCTATAAGAATATCTGAACATATTTCGTAGTCTGGAACCACATGAAACTCGAGCTCTACCCTCATATTATCGATTAAACAGACTGTTGTCAATGTCGATAGAGATACTATTGTAAACTGACCAAGTCCCTTCAAGTATTTTACTATATCCATCCTCTTACCGGGTAATTTATTGGCAACGGATTCTCGTATTAACGAGCATTCGGCTCCGCTATCAAAAATTGCGAATATTTTGATATCACCAACAATCACTAGCATTGATTTTAATTGCGTTTTACCCACACAGTTAACATTGGAAATCACTGCGTTTTCACGTTTAAAACATGTTTCAAAAGTATGCCCTACCCTCGAACAGAACGTACAAACAGGCTTACTTTGTACTGGCTTATTACTTTGTGAAACATATGCATGATCCAGTGGACGTGATTGAGGCTCATTAAACTTGTTACGGAAACGGCAATCGCGCATCTCATGACCCGACTTTTTACAAAACTGACAAAAGAGCGAAGACTTCTCGGGAAACCGAGGTCGCTTGGCAGTGCTCCCATGTTGCGTACCCAAAGTACTGGGATAAGAGCGCTTAACGCTTCGTATAGAAGAAGCTACCGAAATCAACTCGGGTACCGAAGCAGCCCTAGCATTCATCAATTCAATTCGCAGTCGTTCATCTCCAACACAACCAATGACGGCTTCGACCGCGTCATCATTTGATAATTTATCCTTGGTTATACGTCGCCAAAGCACCCAAGCTTGTGACAAAAACTGCGCTATGTCTTTAGAGTTGTCATAGCAATGTTCCCTAAAGCGAACTATGTCACGCGAGTATCTACTTTCGGGCTCAAATGTGGTAACCAACAGCTCACGCAATTCTGACCATGTGGTGGTAGAAACTAGCCAATTGTCAACCCATAACCTTGCGCGTCCTTTAAGTAAGCTACCAGCCTTCATTCTGACATCGTAGTCGCTCAGGTTATAGGTTTCCATTGCAGTACTTACATGTTGACACCACTCTCGTATCCCTATGTTAGTGTCGGGATCGTACGACGGTAAAAACACATCACTAATTTTCACTTTTTCAGATTGCGTTGAGACACGATCTGACATATGTTTCATCACTTGCAACATCTGCGAAAAAAACTCGGCTGGCACCCCGCTCACAGACGCAGTACTGTATTCATTATTTATGCCAGATGACGGAGCAGAAGTAGGTTCTGTATATCCCACTTCTGATAACGACGCATTTAGCTCAGCCGGGTTTTTAGGATGAGTGACGTCAGCAGTGCTGACGTCACCACAATTACTATTTTCACTCATTGCAAATGATAAAAACACCTTTAGTACAAAACACAATATAATTTATTGGTGACACAGGTTAACAATCTAAATAACAGTAATAGTACTCACAAGAGCTCTTGCTTCCTCCAAGTCCAATACGAGAATGCCCTTATACGCGGGTTGTTGCGTTTTAAATAGAATCTGAATACACTTTTTCTGTATACCGTCATAATTACAAAATGTTTGAACTAAAGTAAATATTAAACAAAATAACCAAACAAACCTTTGGTTGTTTGCCATAAATCGAGATATGAAATAAGAGTACGCTTATCTATTAAATCTATAAACAGTTACAAGTAATGGAAACAGTAACAAAAAACTACCCTCGACTCGTAACAAATCAATCAACTGCTAGTTTGACCTAAAAGTATGCAAACACTATCTGTAATCTTAACATCTTAATTTACTAGTTAAATTAATTGATTAAAATTCATTGATAATCAAATCGAGATTATTGCGCGTCGACATATAATATTACGAACTTAGACTAAGCCTTACCATTTTAATACATCGAATTTGAGTCCATACACATTGTAAACATCTACATACATATATTATGCCTTCATAACCGTCAAGTAATCTCGCTATTAGTATTAGCATCAGGGACGTGCGCTCCTTGTAGGCAGAAATGCAGTGCTTTACTTGCTATTCACAGACATTTTAATAAAACGTTGGTACGTTTTAGATGACTTTAATTAATAGTAAATAAATGAAAAAACAAAATATAATAACTTAAAAACGCGTACTATTTACAAATAGGATAGCACCACACAAACATTGTTTGCCAGGTGTTTACCGAAAAGCAAGCGCAAAGCAACTCATGCCGTCGCCTCGCGCAGGACATTTGTTCGCATGTGTGTAGTAATTTTGGTGTCCGTGCACAGTTCGCATATGCACACACCCATTTATTTTATATGCCCGACTACAGCCGCAGGATGACCTTCGGCTGTCGGCTCCCGCGCTAATCGTTGTCGTCAGTATTCGGGTATAATCGGCAGTGTTCGTTGCCTATAAATCCACCCAATTACAATAGTCAGAAATATAATGAATCATGAATGCGGATTATGAATTTTGAATATGGTAAGGTTTTATTTGTTTAATTAGCAGATATGTTTCTTGTTCGCGGGGGCCATATTGATTTTTTCATGTGATAAGCATTGTTTACTATTTTCTTTCCGCCAGTATAGGTAATTATAGTTTTATTTGAAAGTGTGTACATTTAACAGTTTATTACTGAGTTCCGTTGATTTTTTAAAAATGTTATTTGATTGTGAGGTATGTGTGGAAAATTTGTGTATAATTTAAATTAAAAATAACAAGTTCTCACAATTGTCATTCAGTGAAAAGATTAAAATTGTGTCTAAAGGTCTGTAACTATCACTCACTTGGATAAGATATTTGAGGTGGCCGAAATCTTGCGTTTATTTACATTGGGATATAGTAATCTCAAGTAACCTTAACCTTGAATATGTGAATATCAGAAAATTGAAGATGACCAGGTGAGTAGTTATAATATTTTAGCTTATTATTTTACTTATTAGAATTTCCTCCGCCGCGATCTATCGCCGATCTATCGCAGTTTTGTCAGTGTTCCCGTTGAAGATGTACATGAATAGTAGTACATCTAAGACTTGTTCTGTTGGCATGGTTTCCGACTTAGAGATCCATCGCGTGGCTGTGGCTAAGCTAAAAATCTATAAAAGAAAAAGTTTTTGTGACCGACTACTCTGCCGCATACCTAGTGTCATAATCCTGTGCACGCCGCTGATTAGCATCGTAACATACACATTTAATTTAAAATTACAAGGTACACTTGTATTGAATGTACTTATGTACAATTAAGAATCTTAGCACATACCAACCCTACTATTAGAAACATTTTCCTGACTACTGCAAATCCCACGAGAGAAAAGGAGAATGTGAACCTCGAGCTTGCAGACGTACAAACGCTAACTTAGGTAGTTCCATTTCACTTTCATTTCACTTGTGTCGACTTTCCATATTCACGTGCTGTCTAAAATGTGTCACGTTCAGAAAAATTTGGGGAATATCAATGATCATCTGTTTAATACAAGTTTTGTACGTAGCTACGGTTAAGCCATTTGCTTTCGTATGGTAAGCGATCGTCTATATGGCAAGCGTAAGAAACGCAACAGTATCCATAACGTCTAGGACATTCTCTCGTGGCAAACATTGACTCTTTGCTTGCAAAATCTATAATTATCTACTTAATTCTTATAAAAAAAATGCGATACTACAATGGCCTTTTAGGAAATCACTTGGCAATTAGAATGGTTTGTTAAAGAACAAAATTTACCCTAGTTTTTAATTGTACTTTTATGTTTGCCTTACAGTAAGTTCACAAGCAAACGATATTGTATAGAGTTATTTCCTAAAAGGGCTTATTTACCAATACATAAGTGTGATTTATAAAATATTGAAGAAATAAAATATCATGAAATACGTTCATGGGTGGCGATGATCACTTTCCACCGGGTGATCCGACTGCTGTTGATACGTAAAACAAATACTAATACACAAAACACACATTTTTTTTTGGCAAAAAGAAACGTCTTACAGCACAAATAAATTAATAATTCCAAAAAACAAAAAAGTTGAAAAGTAAGAAAAATTTTGGTACTTACAAATTTTCGCGAAAATCTAAGTAAAATCTGGTTAGGTACGGAACGATCGGCGCACGAGTTCGACTCGTACCTGACCGGTTTTTTTCATAAATATGATGGTATGTTGTAGCTTAAAACTACTGGTACATGGGTGCCTGTTTTGTACTTGTAATAATAACTGGAAAAGGGCTGATAGTTGTCAAAACATTTAATGTAATATAACAAAGAGATTTAAACAACTCTCTGATTCAAAATGGTGGTAAAGCAAAAATGTATGTGTATTCATTTATCATAAAAGTAAAAATGTTTACTTAATACATTCTTTGTGAGTTTGAAGAGAATTCAATGTTCGGTATACAATAAATTTCACGGTTTGCACGATATGGTTTAGAATATAAACACGTTTGTTTAAGTCCAACAAGGTTATTCATAAACGTGTATACAATATTGAATGCGGCTTGAACATTTATTAGTGCTTCTCAATATAATATTTTACACTCTCAAATGCTTTTATAATTGATCCCAACTAAACTAGTTTTGACTATTTTTATTTTGATGTACTCATTTAAAAGAGTAAAAAGGTATAAACGTCGCAACGTTAACTGAAAAAATAATGTGCTTTTATAAACGTAAAAACAATCACTCAAATTGATAAACGACACGTAATCCGAAGCAGAGTCAAGCATGAAATTGTAAGCTAAATGTTGTTGTCAGATGCAACAAATTCGTTTACGAGCTTATGACCGACCCGCCTCGAAATTGCGTGCAAGCATGACTTACTTAATTACTTACTTTGAAATGGCAAATAATGTATTGCATACAAAATCATATTTTTACACAAACGGGAAATGAAAATGTATATGTTTTGGAAAAGGATATTTTTAAATTGAAACAAAAACCACACAAAATATTTTAATTGTACTGCTCATTAAAACGAAATACCACAAAGACATTAGGCCAGTAACGTATTTATCCTGGGGCAGCTGGCTGCTAGTGGTAGCAGTGTAGCCGCGGTTCAAAGTCTATCTATCAATTATTTAGTTTTTTTATTTAATGGTACATTCCGATTTGATTTTCCTAACAGAGATTGAAGTTACTACCTAATCGTTACTGTACAAAACTCAGGAACACGTTAGTTGGCCATGTGCTTTGAATTAGCAGTCTTAGTATCGGAATTCTAAGGATCGACCTCTTTCAATATAATTTAAGATATTTCCATGTCCGAAGTACTACATACTGTTGATATTTACTTAGAAGTAACAAGCTACGTAACATTAGTCACTTTCGTATGCAATTCTGCCTATTGTAGCGTTTTCTTTAAAACACTTAAATTCGAGATCAATTTATTTTTGGGTCCAGGGCGGTTTATTTTAAAATACGCCTTTGTATTGGACTACCTCTCCTGAAACACAGTAGTTAAAGTTTCTATGTGTCTTGTGTCATACATTACCGATTCGCTACAGATAATTAAGAAAGTAGAATCTATTATATCTCTTTTATATTATAATTTTTATATCTCTTAATTTATCGGAGTGTCGACTGCCATTTCCGAAATGTTTAAGCTCTAATGTTGTGAATCAATTTTAGCCGCATATCTGGGTCACAAGCTCACGGAGTTACCCCGGAATGATACGACTTGGACTTTTTAATCATGGAAAAAGCAGTGTTCTACTTTCCACTTTTATCTAAATAGGTGTCATCCCGTATTAAACTCAATCGACACCAACTGAAACTCGGTCGCCCGACACCAAATATACATACATACATATAATACAGAGTCTATCGTTTTTAACTGTCTAAAGAATCATAAAAAAAAAACAATATACAATTAAGAACAGCAATTGGGTAATGGGGTACATAAACAATGTTCCTATGTCTCATAGAAAATTAGCAAGTTACTATTTTAGGATTTACTAATCTATATCCACAAATAAAGATCCTATCAGATTTTTATAATTAATATCTTTCATGCGGTTTAGTATATTTCAACCTTGTTTGATAAATTATGGGCATAACAATATTTTAGTGTGACTTCCATTTATCTGTTTATTACAAATCAGATTTTTATCTCAATTACAGTTGAATTTTTGTTTTACAATTTGAATAATTTTATTAAGGATTGATACATTCGAATGTTTTTTTTTAAATCCCAAACAAAGACAAATTTAAGTTTGTACTACACCGAGCGTAACATGTAGCGTGGAATGTGATTACGATTTTACGAAAATCAAAAACGACATTTCAATTCAAGTGTGATATAGGCGTGGTAAATTAATCTGACGTAGGATATCTATGTAGGCGTATTAATTTTTTGGGACTGTCCGTAAAAATTTGACAACCCACTGTATATATATAACAGTGATATGTATAAATTCTTTTTTTAACCGACGAAAAACGGAGAAGATTCTCAAGTCGACGCGTATATTCTTTTGTTTTATATAGAATATGTTTGAGATTCTAGAGCAGTGATTAGTACAACTCGT
The DNA here is from genome assembly GCA_902825455.1 of Arctia plantaginis. NCBI lineage: Eukaryota > Metazoa > Arthropoda > Insecta > Lepidoptera > Erebidae > Arctia > Arctia plantaginis. The sequence goes on along the minus strand of CADEBD010000046.1, from coordinate 2,450,668 downwards.
CGCCTAACGTGTTCTTAACCTATCTAGACACGTTTTACTCTCGAATAGCGATAAACTTGTATACAATAAAACACACGCTACTGTAGCCAATGCTATAACGATTAATGTCTTCTGGAATCGAATCAAATAATAGCGCTTTGATGAATTAAAATTAGTCTTCTACGTGATATAATGAATGCTATTAATATTTATGTATCAGTTTTAAGATAAAGATAGAACACAACACAACAATGGACAAAAACTAATGAAAGTGCACGTGGTTCGATTTTAAAATGGGTGCAATTTTATTCCATGACGCCTGCACGTAGCTGAAATGAGACTGTTAAGATGATGTGTTGTGTAGGATGGATAAGATAAGGAATGAATACATTAGAGGAAGCTGGAAAGTACCGTCAGTGGATGAAAAGTTGAAAAGCAACAAGTTATGCCGATATTGACATGTGATGCGTAAAGATCAGCAAAATGTGGTAAAAAAAGTTTTACTTATGGAAATTGACGGATATAAGAGTTGAGGACGACTAAAGGAAAGATGGATGGCGTTAAAGAAGATAGTATATTACTAGAAAATGAGTTAGCAGTAAACTGACGGGTAACAGAGGAGAATAGCAAAAGAAAAGTCATTGTGCTGACCTCTTTAAATTTAAGAAAAAGGCAAGATGATTTTATTTCATGACAAAATTATTTTAAGTTTTATATTGCGTACACGGGTTACTTATCCCATTTACTGTAATTTAAACATTTCCAGTATAACTCCAGTGATTTGCCGCATTCGGTAATAAAATGGGCAAGCAATGGTTTCTAACATACTTCAAGAAAGGAGATTTTTTTGTATATTAGCTAATTATTCACTTTGTTTGAGATGTTATGCCTCCCTAGTAAGTTCTATTGTCATGGAGAAATCGAGTATACTATTCAGTTCTACAGCGATTCGTCTTTTCTTAACTTATTGCACATATTGTACAAAGGCTTAATACCATGGGACATTCTCTCCCAGTCAACCTTCAGATGTAGAAATATGATGTGGTAGGTACAAAAATAAAATATTAAAATTTAACATACCTAGAAGTATACACAATATATAAACACATATACATAAATAAACATACATACATAAATTTAATATAATCTAAAAATACTCAGTCGGGTACTAGCGTTGTGCCTGTTCTGCCAATTTATTCCGAAGAAGATCGCATTTTTAAAGTAAGAATAAGAATAGAAGAATAAATGTATTACAAAAAGGTATGTTTTACAGCGGCCACAGCACTATGCTCGAGGCTTGTATCGCAGAGACCAAATAAAGATTTATCACACTTCACTTTCGGCTCAGCAGGTACAATAGAGACTATATTGCAAAAGAGAGGCCATGAGTTTGTTTGCCCTTTCTTCTCATAAGACTCAACCCATTGGAAACGGGCGCTTGTAGATCGGCACAGGCATATCATAGATTTTGTATTGGTTTGATTTTTGTTAAATTTATTTGCTTACTATTTGACAAAACAGAGATTGTTGCTTTTGTGTGTGTTGATCTATGACTTCAGAGTGTACATAAAAGAGGATCTCAAACTATATATATATATATATATATATATATATATATATATAATACAGTAACTTATTTATTGCAAGACAGGATCAAAAGTTTTACGGATTTTAATGTTTTTAAGGAATAAAAATAAATAACTAGGCAATGTGTGTGTGTGTGTTAGTGCGTGTGTGCTATGTGAATAATTTATTGTAGTAGTGAAAGTTTGTGTGATTTACTATGTGATTTATGGGGATTGAAGATAAAGAGGGGGGGGGATCAGCTGATAGTTTGGATTAGATTTTATGTGTCCCGATAGTTGAGATTAACAAGCTAGTTCTCTATGATAGGTTTGATTTTTCTTGTTGGTAGGTTTACGATTTGTTTTAATATTCTACATACGAGTACCTGGTTGTAGATGTGCAGAAGAAGGAATGTTTTATGAAAGTTGTCTTCATGTTAGGAACTGGTATTCGGAAAACACGGCGACTCCCCCACATTTATTTCTTTGTGTGATGACTTGTACCCTGAAATTTGTTCAATAATAGTGCTTTCATGCAGTCAGCACTCCGTCAATATTATTACGTAAGGGTGGGTATCGACCCTCCGTACCGTCTACCCGCCATAGATGGCCCGAGGTACGTCGGGGCACCAGGGGAATTCCTTTCTAGGGTACACCTGGTTGCTCGAAATGCGGCGGAACGCCCACCGACAGGCACTGGTGCAGTGGCGCGCACGACTGGAGCAGCCGCGGAATGCGCGCCAACGCGCTGTAGGTGCCGGTCTGCCTAACCTTGAACCTTGGGTAGGTAGGGAGGGAGGTTGCGTCACCTACCGACTGACGCAGGTACTCACTGGGCATGGTTGCTTCGGGGAGTACCTGAATCGGATTGGACGCGAGGAGACGGCACAATGCCAGCACTGCGCAGCCGACTGGGACTCCGCCCAGCATACGCTGGAAGACTGCCCCTCGTGGGCGTCTGAACGCGAGGTCCTGGTCGACCAAATCGGACGAGACCTGTCCCCGCCAGCAATCATTGCTGCCATGCTGGCGGGTGAGGAGGGCTGGGGCGCAGTGGTCTCTTTCTGTGAAGCTGTAATGCTCCTGAAAGAGACCGCTGAACGGGATCGGGAGAGGGCCGATCCCGAACGTGGTTTTTAGTGGAATCACCACATACTCCTGGCTCCTGAGTCCCCGAGGAGCCGGAGCTCCGAAGGGCTTTTCCACCCCGTCAACAAAAAAAAAAAAACGGTACATCTGGTTCTCCGACTACTGGTACCTGAGACGGCGTGCGGTTTTAGTCGGTTCGAGTCCGAAATTGCCACCAGTAAGTGGTATACGAGGGGATTTCCGCACAGAAAAAAAGGGTGGGTTTAGAGACGTTTCAGTTTATCGAAATTGCGGTTAAAACTTCTTATATTGAGGGTTAGGATGTTGCAATGCAATCTGTTTTGTGACAATAACTCACGAAACGTTTCAACAGTAACTTGTGAATTTACTATCAAAACACACCCTTTGGTGAGTGTAATTAATGTATGACGTCACTGAGGTTTTTCAGCCCTTCAACTTTTAAAACATTTAATGTGTCGTAAAAATTTAAAGAACCATTTGAGGATTTATTTCATGAGACTACAAAACATGGCTATCTTTGCAAGGGTCCTCAAATACACAAATGTTGTATTATAATTATAATTGACTATCAGGTTCTTCAAAACTTAAATCAATAATTTAATAACATATTGCCCTTTTGCCAAGTACATCTATCAACTCACGAATAATTTGGTTTGGTGGGGGGAAATGTTTTCTATGCAATGTCGATGTGTGATTTAGTTTTAACCACATTACTACGGATATTGGTCCTCAACTGTCGGTATATTCGATAGAATACTCAAACGTTCAAATAAAACATTTGTGAAAATTTAACTTAAATTATCGGCTTTATTGCTTTATAGATTAATTTTAATGTATAAGTATTTTAGTGTTGTGGACAATAAATGATATTTTCAATATAAAGGTTTTAAGAATATAGTTATCAATCATTTCAACAACAACACTTAAATACTTATATGTACATACGTGTGTACTGTACACTCTAAATCACTTTTGGTGCAAGTTTTTAACAGCAACGAAGATATATTATCGGGTAATATAATATATCTATCATGATTCAGATATCTCCACGTTAATGGTAGAGGGGATACCGTTTGTATTTTTCTAACAGTATGCCACTCTGAATCTGTTATATGCTATCATATTTGTTACAATATATGTATTTTAATGGACGGTCCAAGCATTCTACCGTCTTAACTCAACTAATCAAAATCTAGTCTCTCCCTCCAAAAACGGACTAGATTTTGTTTAATCACTTTGCAAAATAGCAGGTTTTTAGCATTAATATTCTCTAAGCTAAGCAGCGGAGGGACGGGCAAACAAACGGTCATAACTAAACTATAAGGGTATAAACGACTATGAGCTTCTAAAAAAAGTTAAACGGAGAATAAAAATTAACAAATACATGTTCTACTAGAAACAAAAAAGTCGAAAGAATATTTAAATCTCAAATTTTCAGAATATGCAATGTCAAAAAATACCATAGTTTATTGTAGCTTTTATTAGTAAAGTTTGTTCCATACCATCTATGTCTTACACAAGTTCATTATTTTAGATACCCACCGGTCCTCGTCATAAGTCTCTTAAAGGTAATTAACTTGGTTTACTTGAGTAATAAATAGTTATAAACAGCCGTTTTGGAGGCTTTTGACGTGGCTGTAAATGAATTATAGTCAATTATACAAGTTATCGTAGTTATTTATTTTATTACACATAATCTAATTCTGTTAATGAAATACTGTTTATATTATGCTTTACTGTTTATGTTATCTTATTACTTTTTCCCCAAGGACTATTGATCTAGTAGGAACTGCTAAGTCAGAGGAACACCCAGAACAAATAATTGTGTTCTCGTGAAAATTTATCGTGCTAGACGATCATTTGTTTTGTCTGAGTATAATTTTTCTAAAATATATATGTATTTAGAAATATATACATATGTTTATCAGCGATCTGGTTATTATAGTATAGACTCTGCCTAGATTAATAAAATTAAATTCTCTAGTTTTAAACTCAAGAGGCACAAATCCTGAATTATACGGAGAGGGAATAATTCCTCCTCAATCAACTCAGTAAAAAGCTACGTCAGAATTAACGCCAGTTTTCTGTGAAGCCGTGGTACAACTCCGATCGAGCCCGTCCGGGGTTTATCCTTGTGCCTTTTTAAAGTGACTAAGTGCAGTCATATGGAAAATTGTTTTCATTAAGACTAAATGGAGCACTAAATAGATTTGTGGGTGTCAAAGGAATTCGTGGTTTTAGCATACTTTGTCCAACTGCTGGTCTAGTCAAAATTTTGTCATATTGTTTCCAAGAAATTTAATTTAGGTAGTTCCATTTTATAAATCGAGCACTTTATAAAACTTGACTAGTCCGAATCCTAGTAAGTCTGGAGTTACACATCCGGCATATATAGATAGTAGTATTTAAAATATTTGATTAACATCATGTCACTTATACTAACGTCATAGATATGAAATGTGTATTGAATTATTTTCATATCCCATTATCTCCTTAAGTGTGCGTCCAAATAACATGCTATAAAGGTCTTGATAATGAAATAACTTTCCTTCTTAAAGATTAATATGCCATACCTTTTAATAACGTCCATAATTTTTTTATCCCAAAATATCTTATTTTAGGTAATGTATAAAAGACTGGTATACAATATCACGGACTTTTTTAGTTGTATTGTGTTTGTTGTTATGTTTACGAAAATTTTGCAGAACGTTGTTAACCTATCTCTATCTACGTACTAAGTGGTTATATAGGTCGGGAAGTGCTTTTTCTTCCCACTTTATTAACAAAAATTGATATAAGAAGCTAGCTTAAAGGTATAGACTCATAAGTCTAAACCTGTAAACTGTTTGTTGAAAAAATATGTGTCAACTTAACATTGTAAAATTAGCATGCTTAAGCAAACCAAAAACTCTTCATAATTTTCACATCGATAGAGATATAAAGACAAAAATTAATGCCTAAACAAATTTTCACCTAAACTGCTCCCAAAGTCATCAATTCAAACACTAAAACCATTAAGACCGAAAAGGTCGCCGTATTGATCCTCACTAATTTCGAGCTTCGGACCCAAGAGCTTCCATAAATACAATGTGTAAGTAACCAACATTATAATGGAAATAACTGACTCCTACATTTCTGTCCGAAGGCTAAAGGAAATAGGTTACTGGTCCGCACGAGTTTTACAATCTGACATAATATGAATTATTTATGGTTCAATTATGATATGCTTGAGATCTGATCTTACTATGTATAATATGAAATATTGTAAAATAGTAGTGAAACAGCCAAGACATAGGAATTATTTAATAATGATGATGACGGATCGAGGTTCGAGTACTTTACTGAGGCCCAATAAAGTGCAATTTCCCGCTAGATTAGAGAAGTTAATAAGGCCTAAAACTAGTTTAGTAATTTGACACGAGACTAAATCTTTCGAAGGCAAGAATTAAGGATATTTTACTGCAGTTGACATGACCGCATAAATACCGCAAACCAACAAAGACTACTGACAAGTGTGCATGACATGTGTACGCCGACCGCAAGCAACTCTAACACAGAGACCAAGGAAAGAGGAAAACAATAAGGAAATAAGGGAATTTTATACTTAATCTGTTATTTCACCTTCAAAGTTAAGCTTTTAATTTATCTCAGAACGCATATTAAATGTGCGAACCGGGATGTACCCGCGATGAGATTTATATAGTACAATTACGCTTTCGTTTAAAGATAATGATTGCAAACTGGCAACTTATAACTCATTTTATTTAAACTTTAGAAGAATAAAACATTATGATACACTTTGGAAATACTAGTCTGTCGTTCGTGAGTGCTTTCGTCCCAGTATCATTATTTGTTCTAGCTATTAAATACTAGCAATTTATAGCGTATAGTACTGCTATAGCTGTTGACAAACGCAAGAACTCTCGTTAAACTAAACAGCTAAGGTAAACTTGTGTGGATTAATTATAACGGAGCGTCTATAAAGGACGTTTGAAGTCAACTTTGATAGTACTTTAACTAAAATGTTTGATTATAATATTTAGTATAATAAATGCAAGCAAACACAGTCTACATTTCTGAAGTCTCAAATTGCCGATTTTGATCTTCATTTTTTATTAATAAATGACTAAAAGTATAACTTTGTACACACATGACGTTACCTCACGTCCATGACACGGGCGTCATGAGATGGCCTCCTGTGGCCATGACAACCTTCTTGCCTCAAATCAAGAGTATTTCTATTTTTAGCGCTATGATATTGAGAACATGATGGCTATATCAGATCGCATTATTAAGTTTCTTGTTGAGCAGATGTAATACCTATGTATAATCCTAAGTCTTCCATGAGCACTATCTCGAAATTCAATCCGCCCCTAAATGCGTACCACGCTGATGCTCTATTAAATACTGAAATATATAGCTATCCAAGTAGTAAGTATATCATAAAGCATTTACAGTAAATTTGATACCTTTGTAAATATTATTACAGTAGGTAGATAGGTAGCACAGTAGTTGTAGATTTTCAATCTTCTAAGATTATTAGTAGGCCAAAACCTCCTTTCTAAGGAGAGGCCTATGTCCAGCAGTGGACTATTAAAGGCTGATGATGTGAAGATTATTGGTATAAAAAACTGGTTTTCTTTTTAAAAAGGATATAACCTTCATTTTAGGGATTAAAGTAGTCTGAGACGCGAAGGGAGACTTTTATAGGAGCGTCTGTGTCAGGCGCTGAAAGGTCGATACACCCATTGATAAGGATCCCCCTTATTCGCTTTTCTATAGTCTGTTACGAGGATAGTAAACTTGAATTTAATGATCGGAAATTGGCTTTTACCACTAAGAATGCGAACGTGAAGCATAATAAACACAACGGTAAATATCCTTTTTGTTTAGATTTACAGGACCAATGTCGCTAAAGTACTTTATTCTAAGCACGCAGATCTTATCATAGTTGGGGACCTGAAATAAATAAATAAATAAAATAAAATAAAATAAAATAAAATAAAATAAAATAAAATAAAATAAAATAAAATAAAATAAAATAAAATAAAATAAAATAAAATAAAATAAAATAAAATAAAATAAACTTTATTCTGTAAGAAAACACAGCATACAACTTAATATAAATTACCAACTTAATACAACTTACAATAATATTACATTTTAGTTGTCTGTGAGACTGTGATCATATATGACGTGGCGCTGACGTGGTGATCACTATTATTTTAGGTTAGGTACCAGAGAGAAACTATGTTTTGCATGTAATCCAGCAGGCCTCTCAATCTTAACCACATAGATAGCTTGTGCGGATGAGAGTTGTACGCTGTGTCCCACAGAATAGGTGGACCCTCAGCATTTACTGTGATGGACATGGTCCATCCCAGTACTAATTTTCAGTGCCCACCAGAATTATTGATTGATTTGACGCCACATGATTTAGACTAGGGTGCCTGAGGCCGGCCGTAGAGTTCGTTTTCAGTGGAAACACCAAGTACTCCTGGCTCCTGCATCACCAGAATGACATCCCTCGGGAGCTGGAGATTCAAAGGAATTTGCCACACCGTCACCAAATAAAAACACGTCATAGTTATGTGTAGTTACTACTTATAATTATGTATTTATTATTCGATGATTGAGAAGGACAGGTAACTATGATACCTTTTAGCTACATCTTTTATCTACTTAATTTATGGACTAGTTTTCTATTTCCAACTTTATGACCTTACCTTTGTCACTGTCAACCAGGGACAAAACAATAGGTAGGGTTAGGTATTAGTTGTAGTTTCTAGTTCAGAATACTATCGTACCTGAGTAATAACATAATAAACAAAGGATATCTAACTATACTTAGTTGGGTTTTTCGTTCATTTTACGTTATTATTTGTTTTCAATGGGAGGTAAACTACATAAATTATTCATTTTAATATAATTGGATCGCGGTTTCGTCTCAATGATCAGTATAACTAAAATTTAATAAAAGTAGCGTTTGGAAGAAGTTTCACTTGTTGTTATAATACATTTTAGCAGTCACCTCAACTATGCATCGGCAAATTAAGTTTTCTATTTATGAAAGTCTACTTTGTTTATAACATTAAAGTCCCTGTCTACTATCTGAATTATGTTGACAAGTTAGGCATAAAAGCACAGGTTTGCATTTATAAAATATTAGTTACGATAAGGATATGATGGGTTGGCAACGGCGCAGCCTCCCCAAGTGTAGACGAAGGTGGAAGGCCATCTCGCAAAGGGGGAATTTTGTGTCTCGAAATCGCCCAATTATTAGACGGAGCCCGCATGCCACCGCTAGTGTTGGGTCGCAAAACCAACGGTCCTTATATTTCAGGCGCTGTGTGGCACACTATGATTTTACACACTGTATTTGGAACGCATTCACCGCTGATTCAGGGATCGTAAAACGTGTGCCTACAAGTTTGTCTTTGATTATTGGAAACAAAAAGAAGTCGCAGGATGCGAGGTCCGGGATGTACAGCGAATGCATCATCAGTTCCACATTTGAAGCCTTTAAATAGGCTTCTGTTACTTTAGCGGAATGTGAGGATGTTGTGTTATCGTGGTGAAGGAGGACATTGCTTCGAGGACACTTTGCGCTAACTTTTTCTAAGACTCTGAGCAAGCAAGTGTTGACGTACCAATCTGCAGCCACTATCTTTTGATCTTCAAGCGATACTGTAGTGTAATGTCCTGATTTGCCGAAAAAAGCTAGCAATTTTTACTAATGCTTCGACTTTTCTTAACTTTCGTCAGAAAATCTTTTAAAGAAAAACCCACTCTGCCGACTGGCCTTTCTTTCGGGTTTAAAGCAGTACACCTGGGTTTCGACACCTATCACGATATTATAGACAGCCAATGACTGTCCTCCGTCAAACTTTTTATCATTTTATTTCACCACTTGACACGCAGTCGTTTCTGGTCCTCCGTTAAGTCATGCGGTATACATAGAGTTCAAAGCTGTGAGTTCTACATTTGATTGCCAGATCCAGAAACTTTCAGTATGCCTCTGTTAAAATTAATACATATGGAATCATGATACGTCATCAGCTTGTAGAAATAAGGAGCGTATTAGGAAATGTCATAGGAATTTTCGTCTCATTCGTTTTCAGTTATGTGATAGACTGATTCTGCTGTTAATAGAATAAACATCTTATTTCTATCATCAATTAATAGTCAGTGTTGCCTGTATATTTTTGTAAATATTTATAGTCTTCTTGTTTATGTTGGGTGATATAGATATAATTATCCGAGCTTTTTTTTGTTCTCTTTTATGATTTACATTAGGAGTATACAGTATTTTTTGATATGTGATGTATCACGTATCAAACAGATTGCTTTGTTCGTAAGAGCCGACTAAGGGAACAAACTACGCAGGACAAAAGCACTGCAAAGAAAAGGAAAACTTGCAACAAACCCTATACCAACCCGTCTGGCCAGCGTGGCTGAAACCTCCTTTCTAAGGAGAGGCCTATGTCCAGCAGTGGACTATTATAGGCTGTTGATGGTGTATCACGATCAACCATTTTGTGGCGGCCGTTGCAGATATTACATCTAAGGTTTACACAACCTTCGTAAGCTTACAACATTAGAGTAGTGTTTGTAAGTGCATATACTATTTGTTTATGGTGATCCCGTCACTCAATAAAAAAAGCAGAGATTTATAAAATTGTTATTACTACTACGCTGAGTGTTGTGGGTCCGATCCCCACATGGGACGACACTTTGTGTGATCCACAAGTTGTTGTTCTGAGTCTGGATGTTCTTTGTGTCTGTTTTATGTATGTTTATAAAGTACTCCGCGACACAGGATATATTCATAATGCGGGAGTTGTCTTTAAAAAAAAAAAGAATTCTTGTCTGAAAGGTCGGCACTTCCGATTTTACACCTCCAACTCCAACTACGGATTGGATATGAAGAAGGTCAAAGGGTAGTAACGTAGTTTTGACATGTCTCACTGCTTGCTTGCAAGTGGGGTTCGTCCTCTTAGAGCGGAGTGTAGGGTCGAGGGTCCCCGCAAGATATTATTCGAGGAATAATAAGTTCAAAAAAACGAGTGTTATAGGAAACCTATTTACGGCAAAGTATTATTTTTGGGGGGGCAATTAATTTAAGCACACCACATGTAATAGAAACACTAACTAAAAAAACGACCGTCGACATCAAACCTATTTGCTGAGACCAAAATACAAATACATGTATTAAATTTAAAAAGGCCGATTCCCACTTCAATTCCGCTAAACTAATTTCTGTAACATCCCTGAACTAGGAAGTAATAAAAATAAATAAATAACGTCTTCTGAAGAGTTACTGCATTCCTTTATTTAATTCGAATTTATACCCTCCTTGAGAGTTACAAGGAAGTTTTTTAACTTTGATGTTGTTTATAACATTGCTTTTCAATGGATTAGATACACCCAAAAAGGCAAATCTTGGATGTATCTGCACTTCGTAAAAACCTGTACTTAACTGATTATTTATAGGCCTCAATATAACTCCCAGAAATTATATTCTACTCTAAAAGGCTCATGTATTTTGCTAAACGTTACATAAAAATACGTACTCGAGAAATTAATGTACGTAAAACAGAGGATAATATAATTTTACGAATTATCAAGCGATCCTTAACTTTTGATCCGACATTTTGTTGAATGGCTATGAAACTCCAATTTATTGTTATTGGCGTGTTATCTGCTAGCGCTAGACCGAGTGTGGCTTAAACTAATCTTGGATATAAAGTGTAGAAGATGAAACCACTTTATTATACTGTCATGAATGTTAATGTCCACAATAAAATGGATCCCTTTTTTCATGAGGCATTTGCAAAGAATATGATTTTTATTTGTCATTCGACTGTCATATTTGGACCTGTGTCTTTTTGCTTTGCTTTCTGTATGTAATACTAATACGACTTAATTTTTTTTAGTTACTTATATAAGCCATTTAAGTATATAAAAGTAATCTAAAAGATTGACAACATTCAATAACTGTTAAAATTTGAATCAACGTCGACAATATGTCAATTATCTATCTTCAAATAATGACATTATTGATAGCTTTAAACCATACTCACCGCGATCGCGTCAGAACTTAGTTGATTAGACTTGATACAATTTGGCACATGTCACACACGAGCGACCGAGGACACAGCAAATCTTATGGCAAACAAACTGCGGGTTAACAGACTGATTCACTGACTGATCGACCAACGCACAGCTGAAACCGGTGGGTCTAGAAGCTTGAAATTTTCCACAAATGTACCTTAGGTGACGTAAATGTGCACTAAAAAAGAATTTTAAAAATTCCACTCCTAAGGGTGCAAAATGAGATCAAAGTTATTTTTGGTAGTAGCGTTTTCAAACTCACAGTAAATACTCTTTATTAAAAGTAAGAAAAATTTTGTGACTAATTTTTCAAAACGACCCTTTAAAAAGGGGAGCAAGTGTGTATGAGGATTATACATTTACCTATAATCTAGATTCATTGTATCCTCTACGATGTCTGATGGCCACCACCACACGAACGAAGTCGCGAGCAAAAGCTAGTTTTTACATAGAGTTGACAGATAAATTACGCTCAGACACAGGTTAAATCATTGGTGCTCATAACATAAATATGTATTTTTCCGGGGTCAATCAGGAACACTACCTACAAAAACTAACAGCGCAGTTATCGCCAAGGTTTTATTCTTATTCTCAGTCGTTTTAATACAAAGTTGAGAACTAATAAACTTAAAGCTCAGAAAGCTGTGACATGAAGTTGCAATTTAAAACTATAATCGCTGTCACGCGGAGGTATAAAAAAAATATAATAGAATTGAAAAACTTCCGCTACGTTACTACTACTAATGTTATAAAATGTGTGGTGTTAAATTTTCTCCATGCTAATGTATAGATTCATACATTAAGCAAATCAACCACTCTGATATGAATGACGTGTTTAGTTTTTAAATATAAATAAATTATTATGTAAAATATAACATAAAGTAATTATATAAGATATTGCAAGTGTTCTTAATAAGTATAAGCATATGACGGGGGATCGCAACTACGAGTGTGCATACGTACTCGTACATACTACATGCGAGCAAACTTTTGTATACCAGAAACGAGATAAATTTAACTTTAAACTTTTTTTATTATTACGGTAGTTTATTAACGACTTCAAGTTAGTATTTATGGTATTTTTCTAATCTACAAGTTATTAAAATAGCATTTTAGCATTATTTTTTGTAGTTTTAAATACACAAACATTACTTGAACAAGTTAATAATTTTAACCCAAAAACTCAAGATAAATGTTTTCATTACAAATTAATTTAAGTTTGATGATATTATCACGGATCCAATAAGAGATTAAACTTTCCAAATTACACGAATCATCAAAAAAAACTTATGAAAGTACGTACCTAAGTAAACCAATAGGGAAAATCCTAGTAATAATGTAAAAAAAGAGTGAAAATCATTTTTCTCTCTTTAGAAAAAACATTAACCGTAAAAAGTGGTAGGTATCTTAACAATAGCATATATAAAACAGCTTTTATACTACACCTGTTTCTTTAGGTTTGTTAGATTATTTTAAAACATAATATTTTCTTTAAATCCTTTCTGAACATGGCAAGTAGGTAGCAGATACCCAGCTTACTCCTACAGGTTTCTTGCAGAAAAATCAGAAAATGCAATAAAGTATCTACTCTGTTACATTTTGTGACCATCCTATTAGCACTAGGGATGGAATAAAATCAAAATCACCTATGATAAATCATATAATCACACCTGGGACTAATTTAAAAACCCACTACTACTTATTATTATTAAGCTAGCGCCAGACTCGCGGAAGGTCTAAATTAAAAAAATGTCGTAATATTTGATAAAAAGAATTTTAATTAAATATCTTATTAAGTCATAGACAATAGCCTTTAACCAAATCACAATCACAGGTAAAATAGCATGTCTAATGAGCAGTATGTTTTCGTTGTAAACAGACATGGGGAAATATTATTTTATATACATTTATTAATATATCATTACTAAATATAAAGCTCCAAAAGCTTAAGACAAGTACGCCGTTAAAGTTGTGAGCACGTTTCCACTAAAGCTTAAGAGACTTTGTATAGAGTTGTGTAACAGAGTAAATTTTGTTCTTGATAATTGTTCGAGATCATTTTTTTATGTTGCTTTATTAGTTGACAATTAGGATTTATGAAAGGCTAGAAATTACTGCTAAAAATGTCTTACAGTATAGTAGACATATGTATCCAGTGTTGCAAACCTCCATAGACTACTACTTTCCATCATTTATCATCCGAAGACAGGGCACTAAAGACGTCTGCCAAAATTGAAACAGCTTGCTTGAAGATAGGTACTCTGAACCCTCGAAAGCTGCGTTAAAAAGGATAATTACGTAGGTCTGTATTAAGTGTGGGATTTGTTGATTGAGCTCCAATATGTTGGCAAAATCATGTTTATAACGTACATTTTTTAACGTGATGCACATTATAATTATAGATTTCATTTAATAGTATTTTAAAGCATGTTTGACTCTAATAAGACATCACAAATATATATGCATGTTTTTTTTTTATTAAGGAAGCAGCAAAGGCGTTGCACACTTCCGTTTTATTATATAAACTGAACCTTTTCCTAAGTACAACTGTTAAATATTCAAATTAAAGAATAGCAAAAAACTATTATGAAAATTTCGCAAAGTAAAGTACAATTAGAATTTCTAAATTGAAACGATAAAATTATTTAGAATGAAGTTCGTGCAAAAACCAAAAAAGTTAGAGTTGAGAGCCAATTTTTGGGTTTCTGTTAAAAGGCTTGGAGGTTTTATAAAATTTAATACCGACGTTAACTTAAAACTGGAATATCAAATACAAATATATAAGTATGTAGCTTTCAGCTATATTTAAATTAATAACTTACCATAAAGTCCCACGCATTGAGCAATCCAATCCCATAGACAGTTATCATTATCACACCCATATCCACTTGGCATCGCTATCACAATTATCACTAACCAAAACACAAAAAGTCAATAACACACGCTACAACGAATTATATGCACAAAACACCGCCATTTTGAAAATTCATCAAAACAAAAATCAAATTCCATATTTGAATATCGATAAACAATTGGCGGTTTTATTTGACGTTTTTATTTTTTATTTCTTTTAGGGTAATGGGATTAATTGGTGAGGCACAGGCAACACGCCTGCGCGGTCCAACCGACATTTCGCGACTGAGTAAAGCGTCCATAGAGTCCACAGTACCTGTTACATTTCAGATCATTTGGCGCGTGCGTACTAAGAAGCTAGTACGGAACCATTAAAAGCAGACGCGTTTTTTATTAAATTCACATAATAGTCGTTGGCAATTTCTTGATTATAATATAGGATGCAATTAGTATGGGAGTGCTGAGCGCATCATTTCTTGATTTCTTTTTAAATTATTTGTTTGTCTCTCTCTCTTACTCGTAGTAAATCAGCTTTGTCAATCAACGAGAGCTCACTGGATAGCTTGTCTAACAATTTCGCAACAAATGAAACGTTCACAGTTTCTCTCCATACAATGATTAAGCGATTTGTTTCATGGATGAAAGATGACTGTATGCTTTCATTATCTCGCTAATGGAACGTTCAGGATAATTTACTTGCCTAGCTAAATAGCCGTTGTCTTTCAGGCTTGTAGATAATATACAATTTGTCTGTGTTTCATTTTTAAGTGAAGTGATAAAATCATGAGATTTCACTACTAGATTGAGTAGTTTTTATGTTGAAACGTTTATCCATTCTGGATTTGAAATAATCTTCGAATTATCACGACTGTTGTATTAGCATAGAAATTATATTGGTTGTACAAGCTGGGTGACTAGTTTTAAAATATTATTTCATAATCAGTGTATTCTCTTGTAAGTTTACTGGCTTGTCAGCATAGAGAGAAAACGGGGTACAGCTGCCTGAGATGCAACTAGAGAGATGGATGCCCGATATGTCCCTCTGTACTTATTGACACACCACAGAGCTCATCTAGAAAGAGATAGAGGGTACTATCTGTTATCCATCTCTCTCGTTACCTATATTGCAAGATTGGGCTCTTGTTCTCTCTATGTTTGTAAATGTTATATTCTTATAGAGCTTTTTATTTAATTACATGAGCACACTCACATATGATTAACAATACGTAGCGTAGTTTTCTTTTTTAAATATCAGTTTGTTAATAAACTTAAAACAACACATGCTCAAGGAAATATCATATTGTTTATAGCGATTATACCCTGCCTAATGTTAATCGTTTATCGTAGCTTGAGATGTGATAAGCATTGCCTACCCTTTAAAATCCATTACATTTTTCACTTGAAGAATATGCGCACATCAATCACATCATATCAACAGCATTTAACAGTCCACTGCTGGACATAGGCCTCTCCTTAGAAAGGAGGTTTTAGCCTACTATACCACGCTGGCCAGACGGGTTAGTATAGGGTTTGTGTCAAGTTTTCCTTCTCTCAGCAGTGATGTTGTCCTGCGTTGTTCGCTCCCTTAGTCGCCTCTTACGACACCCACGGGATGAATAGGGGTGGTGACACTCTGTATTCTTAATCCGTCACCACACGGACAATATGGGCAACTGTTCAATTTATGCAGAGGAACGCTCTGTCGAAAAGCGGCCGTGGGCATCATGTCATCACAACTTATTGCAGATCTCATTACACACAGGCCAGCAGTCAGTACTTTTACCGGGTTTCCGTGATTACCACACCCAGCTTCTGCGCCAACACAGACCTCACGCTGTGCTTCTAATCTTGTAGGTGTCCCCGTTGTCAACACAGCGCAACCTTAGAGCTCTGGAGTCCTTATTCACTCTAGAGTAAGTGATATTATTATAATTGCAATCTTCTAGAAGATGGAAATATTGCCCAGTATTGCGTTGCTCCAAACAACTTTATTATTTAACTAAAAGACCTAAAAACCTTACTAATAAGTATAAAATTATCTTCCTTTATAATGTTTCTAAAAAAAACAGAAGAATAATATTAATATCGCACAAAAATTGTGCCAGACTAAGTGGTATATAAAGGACAACTTGACACAAAACCTATGGCCGGCGTGACATAGTAGGCGAAAACCTCCTTTCTTTCTAAGGAGAGGCTTATGTCCAGCATTGGACTATTAAGGGGCTGTTGATGTGAAGTGGTATATAAATGAAGAAATAATTGTTTATGTTAATAATATTAATTTCTCAGCATTTGTAATACACATTATTGTGAATTGCAAATTGAGATAGTAAAAGATAAACATTTCATTTTCTATCGCTTTTGCGGATAATGATTGCCACATACGTTTGTTAATTCACAATATATTTGACACATATCTGTGTTGCGTGATAAAGTAATAATTTACAATCATATAATAAAACCAATTGAGTTATTTTGAACCTTTTCTGATTTTTCAATCAACTTTTTTGATAACCTTGTTGAGGCTAATCCGATTTTGTTGTTCTCAAGGGAGGCGACCAAAACGGTTTGTTGGCAATTTAATTTTTGTTTCAAAAATGATAGGTTCACAGTTCAAAAGAAAATAAGATGACAGTGACAGAAAGAGAGAAAACCACCACGTCTATTCATCATATCTGATCTGATCTCAATACTAGTTTGAGTGAACTGCTACCTATGTAAGACCAAGAAAAACTTTACTTGTCTTTTACATAGCATAATTAAAATTAATAACAGTACTTGCATAATGATACTTCAAGACAAAATGGTCTTGTACTCAGCGTATGGATGACAGTGCAAAGCATGACATCCGCTATTATTCTGGACAATCCAATCATGGTTAACAGTCTTAGAATAAGCACAACCACAAGATCCTGACCACGATAAGGTAGTGTGCCAGTGAACTCTAAAAGTGTAACAATGATGGCACTCAAGCTCTGACTCTCGACCTTTACGACTTAGGTACATATTCTTGGCCATGGTCAGTTTGTAGAGCGACTCCTTTGATAAGATCTTTTATAAAATAGATACCTACTCCTTTTTTAAACGAGCAGACGTGTCACCTGGTGAGAAGTGACTACTGCGACCCATAGGCACCTTCAACTCATAAGTCTCAAGTGCGACTCCCTCCCGAAACAGGGGGAGAAGCCGACCCATTTGCGGAGAAACATAGCTCTCCCACGTTAAATCTAAATCATGTATATGTCATTTAATCATGTCTGAACAACAAAGGTTGTACGGCTTATGTAACGGAAGGCACATTACTGTGGCTTTTAATCTTGGCTAACGGGCTCCAGGTAGACGTGAACGAAATATAATCTTGCACATCCATTATATATTGTGTGTGTTGGCAACATAATTGAAAGTTATTTTGACTGACTTTAACAGAAAAGTTTTTATATTCTTTGTGTCTATACTAAAGGCTGGTGTGGAACTGGGTGCTATAGACTAAGGTGTAAATTAGGAAAGGCAGGCCTGGAGCTGATTGATCGCTTGTTTACCTTACTGAAGTAACATTCTATTATTTTTTTATGACTTTCATATACGGACAAAGTTATACCAATTTCAATTTTTCCATCAATACTTCAGTACTTATATTATACATTTGAAAGTGATTTTATTTGTTCGTTTGTCTGTTGGTGTATCCTTTCACCCATGGAAGCTTCATTATCGGCGAGTAATGAAAGCTACTTTTAATCGCGACAACCGACATACACGCAAGTGCAGCCTCAGGCAATAGCTATTAAATAATAATCTCTACGTCAAATTTCATCTCATAATACTAATTATTTATTTATTTTATCAAGTAACCAGGACTCCCACTAAAATGAATATTAACAAAACTGCGCGACTGCACGGATGCCGTAGTGGTTTTAGCGGTCGCCACGCCGCTTCCAATTGCGCCGAGTGTTGTGGGTTCAAATCCCACATGGGACGACACTGTGTGATCTACAAATTGTTGTTCTAAGTCTGAGTGTACTTTGTGTCTGTTTCATGTATGTTTGTAAAGTCTCCCGCGACACAGGATTTATTCCTAGTGCGGGAGATGTCTAAAAAAAGTATAGTTTTTTAGTTTTTACAAGTATTTTTATAATGTGTGTAGGTCCCCGCTGTGCAATCCCGACAGAGACAGCACAGTAGTGACTCACATACGTACAATCCAGCCTTCTCGATATCATGCGTAGGATGCTGATAGTGCTGGCTCGAACCCTGCGCACCAGGGATGCACAACTCCTCCGCATCGTTGCGTAAAAGCAATCTACGTGTGCGTTCGCAAACATCGTATACTGGTTTCCTGAATGTTTATATATATATAATATATATATGGTAACCAGATTAAGGTACATAATTAGTGGACAGCGTGACGTTGGACACCAAGTTTTCTATACTCATTTAAGAGACCTTGTCAAAGGGTAAGATATTTTAAGAAAACTTAAAAGTGGTGGATCGTGAAAGCTCTAAATATTTGGGGCATCTGACACAAAACACCATCTAATTTCAAACTAAGCAGAGCTTGGACTGTGAAAACTAGATTGACTAATATAATACTTATATATGTACTTTTTTTGTAAATACATACATAATATACATAGATACAAGATAGAAACATATATTTTCAGATCATACAAACATTTGGTCCGACCTGGGAATCGAAATAACCTCTTGCGTTTAACTGCAGGTTTATTTAAAAACTGGGAATAAAAATCAAATCATCTAGCTCTGCTATGAGTCCTAATGTATTTTTTTTATTGAATATTAAAATTAGAGTGGTCAAGACCTGCTGTTTCTAGGAATGTTATCTTAAAATTAATTAGAATTCTAAATAAATTCTTAAAACTTTAACATAGGGTATAAGTATACCAACTAATATATCGTTTAAACAAAGCTGTAAATTTATTTATCTTTGTCCGTCCTTTGCTTCTAAAGCCAACTAAGGAAAAAGTTAAGTAGGTACATCTCATTAAGTAAGTATAAACAACCGGTCCTTATTTACAATTCTCCTCGTATATCTCACACTCAACAGCTGTTCAACTTAAGTCGATTTTAATATGAAGACTTGGAACTATTCCAACTATTCCAAACCAGGTGTATTTGAAACAAATTGACTAAATAATTTGTGGAAACTTTCCAACTTACGGCAGGAATAAATATAATCTTTGGCACAATAATTCTTTCTATTCTGTTACCGATGAGTGGGCATTATTTTTTTTCTCAGTAACAAATAAATACTAGAATTGTGAGGACTTCATTATGACCTTTACCTTTTTTTAGAATTAATAAAATTGTCAAGTCAAGGCTTCGTGTTTAGAAAAGCCTTTGTATTCATTTTTAAATAATAAAGATGTCATCTGTATATGAAGCCGTTTCAGCGGTCTTCCTTTTATTAAGGAACAAATTATTTTTTTGAAAAAAAAACAAGAACTCGCTTGTTTGAAAAGCGTATGATTATTCACGAACGAAAAGAAATGACATCTAATAATTTGAATGAAAGCCTTTATTTTGGTGCTCCACTCGATAGATTGTGATTGTTTTTAATGTACATATAATTTAATGCCAAAACTGCGCCACAGATTTTTATAATTTTTAACCTTAAACGCCAAAATCCGTGTGGTGACGGATTAAGAATACGGAGTATCACCACCCCTATTAATCCAGTGCGTGTCATACGAGCCGACTAAGGGAGCAAACTACGCAGGACAACAGCACTGCACCAACCCGTTTAGCCGTTAGGCCGTTAGGCCAAAACCTCGTTTCTAAGGAGAAGCCCATACAGCAGTAGGCTATTAAAGGCTGTTGATGTGCACACCAAAGAAATATACATACAGACGTGTATACCCTCGAAAAATAGAACCCCCCTGGCACAGTCGCAGGGTAAAAAAGACTAGTTTTGTGTATATGTTTTGAAGGATTAGAATATTGGGTTTATAAATTTTATATCCCATATCATATTGAATTTATACATATATTGGATGGAACTCTAACTTTGCTTTAAACAAATGTAATACATAATCTGTGGACTAGACACGCCAAGAAATCGCTATAGACACTTAAGATACAGTACAGTAATTGCTTTAGGATCCTTTGGGACTGGGATGCTGGGATTGGGACAAACGATCTATACGCAAATATATGCATAAAAACCAACTCGCTGCTTGCAAGAATGCGGTCTAGTTCCAATGGTATCTTAACCATACTAAGTAACAGACAAGATGCACCCTGGTTGCGACATGCAATGAGAGTCCTAGTGAGACCAGAATAATTAGAAATAAAAGTGTTATTATACTAATACTAAGCTAAGTTAAATATTGCTAACAAATTGGGCCTCGTTGCCATCTAATAAACAACTATTATTATTATAAACATATGAAGAGTTGAATCTTATATTTTTTTATTATTTAGGTTAATAAAGGATCTTTTATGAGACACTACTGGTCTAAAACCTAGCAATGCATAAAGTCTCTTTCAAGAATAAAATTCGTAATGAGTTAAGGAAGTGGTTTTGCATAATAAGCATTCTGAGGTGGCAATGGGCTTTCTGCGTTTCCAGAAGGATCGATTGCCATTGCAGTAAGCGGGAGTTACAAATCGGTATACCTAAGGTGACGGGTCGTCACGGACAGGTGGACTAATTGACTTGATCCCCCTTGATCATGAAAATCTATTTATCATTCTACCTACAAAAAAGAAAGAAATGCTTAGTCAAAAACGTTGTCAAAAGTAGCATGAAGGCGTAAAGATCTGACAAAAAGTGGCGAACTGTTGACTTTGTTAGTACTGTAGTCACTCGTAAGAGTTTATTTAATTTCGTGGACTCGTAGCTAATTGCGTAGCTCGAATATCCGCTACGAACACATCGTAGCATATGCCTACCCGTTCACGTAGCAAAAGGATAATAAAATATTCTGTTTGATTTTCCACCAAACGTACATACATACATAAATTTATCCCTAAAGTCCCACAGATTTAAGCAGATGCGTATTAAGCGTATTAGTATTATAGTTTTAGTACCTGGACAAGTCCACAAAATCTTGAGGATTGTAAATAAAATCCTTCTGGCAAGAACAATATTTCATTGATTCTCTAATTAATTATGGTTCTAACTCTAAGAAACATGCTACATCATTATATGAAACGGATGAAACAGTTGGAAATAAAGACTTATCTCGTTTAGAATTTGAGGAGCGCCATCTAGTGATTATTTTAGAACTAACTCAAATACATCGCTAAAATTCACTTTTATCCAGCTCGAATAATCCCACTAACAAAATATAGGGCTAGCTCATGGTCGTCAATAAAATAAAATAAGAATTGAAGTCAATAGCAGACGAAGGTTATCGCTTATGTTGATAAACTAGATAATGCCCGCGATTTCGTCCTCGTGGAATAATTACTTTGACAGTAATTTTATTTTATTAGGATAGTTATTTTGCAAATATCACATAATAATGTTTTTTTGTTTTACCTTCGAGAATAACGAACCTTTATACAAACGTTCACCCTCATTTCACCAGTTTAAGCCTTTTTTCGCGATAAAATATCTATATATCCTATATTCTCCCCCAGGCACTAGTCTATCTCTGTATCTGTAAATTTCATCAAAATCGGTTCAGTGGTTTAGGCGTGGTGCAAGCGTAACAGACAGATTTACTTTTGCATTTATAATAAGTATCAATAACATAGTTAGGATTGGAGAATGTATATCGGTGTTCCCAAGTAGATAAATTATTACCACTGATCAGCGAAGAAACAAATAATAAATTATTATGATATGACCATCGTCATAATATTCAACAAGTAGTTACAAACAATTGCTCTTGATTTTATCTCTGAAGCTTTGAACAAACTCATTTTAAATACCTCTGTAACGCTGTCTCCAAGATTCAAGAACCACTAGTCGAGTGTTACGTAATCATATTTAAACCACTATCCGCTAAAGCATGATTTTCAACAGAAGAATTTAACACAATAGTGTTTTCAGGGGCGATTGGAGCCTTATTACCGCACCGATTGTCCCTTATCTTTTAAAGCAGACTCCGATGGGGTATAAAGGTACCTACTCTATATTATAGATATCGTTCTATGCTAATGACTGAATTTCATAGAATATTTTATAATAACCGATGCAGTGCATAAATAGGAAGTTTTAAAGCTATTAATTTTTTTGCAAGTTTTTTTTTCTAAATAAATAATAAGGTTTTTTAATTGATCATAATTAATTTTAAAAACTACAGAAAGATATATTGTGTTCGTTGCATATATATTTACTCTTAAAATTGAACTGTTAGTACTTACTACAATTTTAAATAAAATACCTATCACAATACCTAACAGTCGAACCGTTAAGAACTTTTCACTGGTCTTCGGTTTAAAGACCTCTATTCTCATAAGGACTTAAGTACGACTGCACGGATGGCGTAGTGGTTTGAGCGGTCACCTCGCCGCTTTATACTGTACTGTGTTGTGGGTTCGATCCCCGCATGAAACAACACCTTGTGTGATCCACAAATTGTTGTTCCGAGTCTGGGTGTTCTTTGTGTCCGTTTAATGTATGTTTGTAAAGTCCCCCGCGACACAGGATATATTCCTAATGCGGGAGTCGTCTTTAAATGTCCTCTTATAATGAGATACAAATAATTATTATAAATATTAGGTCTTTACCTATGAAATTGCCGTTTTGTATGCAATAAGTGAAAGTACTTATTTTTTCAAACTTTTAAACTTTTAAAGGTCTGGTGAGTATGGCGGATGAGGGAGAGCTTCCAACCCCAGCTCTTGCAGATTGGAGACTGTCTGTTGCGCAGTATGGGGTCTCGCGTTGTCGTGAAGGAGCAGTGGGGACGACCGATTGACCAAAGCTGGTTGCAGATGTGACCATCAGACCTTGCACCTACCGACTATTACTTTTTCCAAAATTTAGACAACTTTTAGTGGGTAAAAAATTCAATGCCCGAGAGGCAGTACAAAATGCCTTTGAAGAGTTTGTTGCCTCCCGTGCTTATTTTTTCATGTGGACATTGAGCTAGATTTTGAGGTTTTATGTTATCACACTCTTTCTATGTACCTAGTTTGGTAGTGTGTTATACAGTCGTCTTAATCGGTTTATCCATTTAGCAGTTTCGTAAGATCATACCCAAGCTACTATGCTTACAATAATTAGTACCTACATTAAATCCACTGCAGACGGGTATTGAATAAGTTGTACTATGTGTAAACGATATAAATACAAATATAATATGCTGAAACTAAATAATAAAATGTTTGAAAACTTGTTAAATATAAAGAGTAGAAATAATTTATACTATGCCTAAGCATATAATAATAACTTTTTCACAC
Source organism: Arctia plantaginis (assembly GCA_902825455.1). Classification (NCBI taxonomy): domain Eukaryota; kingdom Metazoa; phylum Arthropoda; class Insecta; order Lepidoptera; family Erebidae; genus Arctia; species Arctia plantaginis. Next base: position 2,426,675 of record CADEBD010000046.1, on the reverse strand, counting down.
ACATTTCAGAGCCTGCACTATGGTAATCAGACTGCCGATAAACATACTTATATATTTGTAAATACATACATATTATAGCTAAAGTAGGGGGAAGTCCCCTAGTGCCGGACACATAAGGTTTTCAGGAAATAAAATTAAAACTACATCGAGAAATATGTATTTATTTATGAATTACTTAAATTAACAAAACATAAAATCAAAATCAAATAACAAAAATACAAATTCTGCGTAAACATAGTTTAGGAATGTTAAATAAGTTTTGTTAAAAAAATAAAGGACTTTGACATTGGCACCTAGTACCGGACGGGTTAATCTTCAAACCCCAAGCGCCGGACATTCTAAAACTTTTAGCATCTATCACATATGTAGGCATCTCCACATTCTGGAACGTCTGCACATGCTTCATGAGCCCATTATTGGCATCTGGAGCATTGTATCCAGTCCTCGTCGTGGTCTTCTAAACACACTACACAAGTCGTTTTTTCTATATTTGATACTTCAGTTAACGGCTCCTTTTTGTTGTCGTTATTGCCACGTTTGGTTTGTTTACTCATGGGAAATCTTCATAGCTTCAGCCAAGTCGTAAGCTAACTTCAAAAACTCGTTTTTCATCAGGGGCAGACATCTATTAGACAAATCTCTTATGTGGTCCACTAAAACTTGCTCATACTCGGGTGAGAAGGTTTTTGTGAATCTACCAACTTTTGGTTGCAACGTGAATTCTTTTCTACTATGTCGTTATTTTATCATGTAGAGTACTTTTTGGAACATTGTAACGTGACGAAGCTGCCCTCAAACTCATTTTTTTGTACAAAATCTTGTTCATCGCAGTTTATAAACTTTGCTGATCCCATTTTCCTTTTATTTTCTCTCTTGCATTTTCAAATATCTCTCTCCTTCTATCCTGTAAAACAACAAACAATCATCATTACAATAATTACAAATGCTTCATAAAAAAGCTAACCTATAAACTGTCCGGTGGTAAGGGACACCTTTGTGTCCGAAAGTAGGGGACAGGAAACGTCCAAAATTACGTATTTCATACTAAAACTGTTTAGGTATTTAATAAAAACTTTCACAATATAATAATTATAGTGAAACACTGTCTTTATTAACAAATAACAAAAACAATTAAGGATAAAACCATAGCAGTAATACTTACTTGAAATTTACGTGACGCAACGCTTTCCCACCAAAAACAGCAATTCACCGCTTCCACCACGACTGTGCGTCTCACTGGCAAATCGCGTTGCGTGATCCTGTCTCGCTACGTTCCCCCGCACCCCTTTCACCGATTTATAAATAGATCGCGTTGACGTTTGTCAAAATAGTATGAGTGTCCGGCGCTAGGTGCCGTCCGGCGCTACGGGACTTCCCCCTACACCCAGACACAGAGCAAATGACCGTGCTCATCACACAATTATTTGTACTGGGTGGGAATCGAAACCACGACCTCTAACGTAGCAGTCAGAGTCACTAACCACTAGACCAGTCCAACTATGGAGAAGTTTTTATTTTAAAAAATGTCAGACATCTGATAAAAATAGTTTATTGTCGCAGAAAACTACGCAGCATACATAGAATATTGCTACTTAGCTTTTGTTTTGACGTCGTTATGTTAGTAATGTCTGTTTTCAGTTACACTTTTGTATTGGAGTTTACTAAAAGTTTATGTTGTTGTCTAAACCAGAAGTTTCCGCTATTACGTATGTATATGACCAAGTGCAAAGTTTTAACACGCCTTCATGACTTCCACGCAAATGTGTGCTCTCTCCCCGTAATATAATTGTGCAGACAGACAAATATCTAAAACTCTCCATGGCCAAATATTTGCCTGAAATAAAGAGAGCAATGCGGACAGGTTATTTTAAATAACAACCCGTTATATAACAGTAGTAGGGGAGCGTTTTCTTAAGGAAAACTCATTATTTTTATAGTTAAGATAGGTCAAAATAGATCTGCCATAGCCACCCCACTGGGTGTGGTATCAGAGGGGATTTCCGTACAGAAAAACAGCGTAACAAAAGGTCAAAATAACAGTGATTCAACGTCAATTATCAATGTTTTGACAAAAAACGTATGAAACTATCAGTAATAACGCTCAAATCTATGTTGATGAACCAAGATAATGAAATCATTCTTACATTACTAAATTAGTTTTAATTTTAAATCCCACTTAATGTGATTCACTTCAAAACATCATCATGTCTGTCAAATTATAATTCTGGATACTTGTTATTTTAACATTGGTAATCACGATCAATCTCTCGCATTTACGACTGTTTATTCCTACTTTCTCATAAATAATTCACAATAATGGAACCATTAGGAGTGAGTTTGGAACGCCCAAGTTGTTTACGTTAGCGATACGTTAGTATTTGTTTTCACTAGCATTACAGTAGAATACTTTTGAAGTAGGTCTGTAAATGGTTTATTGAATACAACGCCATCTGTTAATTTTTTTTGATAAATTCTGGCATATTAATTGGTCTTTCCATCGTTGTTCTACACCAACAGCATAACAGACAGCTACGTTAGATGGCGCTATAATTGTCTTAACAAGCAGATTTTACCAACTGGTTAGAAGACCAGGCTATTGAAACTGCTGCTGGCAAAGCAGCAAGTAGATATAGCCCTGCTCATCGAGATCCACCTCAGACCAGTAGACAACTTCAAAATGGGTGGATACTATGTCTACCGGGAGGACCAACGCTCGCCAAAAGGGACTGCTTACAGGGGATTAGCAGTCCTGGTCAAGAGGAAAGTCGTCCACCAAGCACTACCAGTACCGACATTGCAGTCTGCGTACGCCCTGGTCGTAGAGGTTTGCATCGGAAGCCAACCTACCCGTGTTTTCGCATTCTACAGGCCGCCGGGGCAACGCCTCGCAGTGGCTGACATACACACTCTGCTAGCTCGGCGCTGCCTACAATAATCGGCGACTTTAATGCGAAACACACGGCGTGGAACTCCGCTCTGGCTGCGAAGATCTCTGTGTCGCCAACTTTCCGGGAAACCAGCTCCGATTAGGCCCCTGATGGCCGGTGACGGAACCCAACGTTACCGTGCCGAGGACCGAACGGTGATGTTCGCCGACTTCCTGGAAGCGCAGTTTCAGCCAAATCCTGCCCTCAACGTGCAGCACGTAGCAGAGGTCGCGAGGAGGCTCGAATTATACTTCGAAAAGCCGATAGCCATGACTGAGGACCCCATCGTCTTCTCCCCTGGTCAAATCCAGCGGATGATCCACCGTTCGCCTATGCGTAAAGCACCGTTCTCGACCGGGTAACTATCGAAGCCTTGCGTCACCTACCACCGCGAGCAATCGCGACGCTGTCGCGTTTATTTAATGGCATCCTCCGCACCGGACACTTTCCGGCCGCATGGCGACTTGGAAGAGTCACCATGCTGCCCAAGCCGGGGAAGAATATCCTCCTACGCCATCACACTCCTCTCGATGACGTCGAAGCTGTTCGAGAAACTGCTACTGCTGCACATGATGCCACACCTTCAGCCACGCGACGAACAGTTTGGATTCCGTACTGCACACATCGCAATTGCGCGCAACAAGCGCGAACGGGTCGTTGCAGTCTTCCTCGACATGGAGAAGGCGTTCGACCGCGTCTCGCACACCGGCCTACTGTATAAGCTGTCCACATCTACTACTCCCCTTCGAGTAGTGAAGATTGTGGCCAGCTGCCTGCAGGACAGACGCTTTCAAGTGGCGGTTGAAAGCGCCCTTTCCACAGAGCGACCGATCTGTGCCGGTGTCCCAAAGCTGCCTATCTCCTGTGTGCTACTCTTGGTACACAGGCGACATCTCCGTCACCGGTGTGAAGCTCACGGTGTACGCCAACGCCGCTGCCTCCATCGCGACATCACCAAATGGTGCCAAGATGCAGTATACTCTAGACGCACTTCCCAACTGACTGAAGGACTGGAGACTGATGGTCAACGTGGCGAAGACTCAGGCGATCTCCATAGAAAGCGTAACCCTACCACAGCTGAAACTCATGGGGGAGAACATCGAGTGGTCCGCGACGGTGAAATACCTCGGCGTGACCATCGACCGCACCCTCTCCATGAAGCCCCACGTCAATCACGTCGTTGCCCAAGTTCGTGCCGCGTCACTGTCGTCCCGATTGCCGCTCCGTGCGAAGCTCGGTGTGTACAAGGCGTACATTCTCACCCGACTAACCTATGGTGCCCCGGCTTGGTTCGCGCTTAGAGACGAACCGCCGCCGGTTGCGTGCGCAGCAGTCACTCACACTACGCACCCTTGCCAACGCCCCTCGCTTTGTGCGGAACAGGATGATCTCCAGGGATCTGCGTGTGGGGAGCCTGGATGACTTCGTAAGACGCCTGAGCACAAATCTGTTCGTGCGTGCCGACGGCTCGCAAGCCCGCCACCTGCGGGAGCTCGCGCTCTATCCTCGGCGACCGCCGGACAGACATGGCCTGCCGCGAGACCTCGTCTCCGTGGCAATCCCCATCGGACCTTCCTCACCACCCGATCTAATGCTGGCTGACGGGCGCTCCTCGGGGTCCCTATCCCTCGGAGCTCGACCTCGCCAAGCACAGATGACACTAGACTAGGCCCGGGCGTGGCTAGCAAGCTGGTCGCCCGCGGGACTCACTTCCTACTGGACTGACAACCTGGAACTACCAAGCAGGCCCATCTGGGCCCGACCCAATGCCCAGTGACCCGCATGCAGTGGCAGGCGGCGCGGAACACCACTTGGACATGCCGTAGACCCGGAGATGTCACCCCGAGACCCTAGCTGGGGTCTACGAGAAGAAACCACGAGTACTTTTTGCCTGCATAAATCGAATTCATATAGGTAACAAGACAAGTACAACCAAAAACAATTAAGATTGGAACATTGGCTAACCTAGGTACCAAAACTATGTAGGTACTAGCTAGTAGGTACTACTAACTAGGTAGGTATTTATAAAACCATGACCAAATTACTGTTTCACTCAAAAAATATCTCAGTAACAGAATTGCAAGTATGAAGTTAAAGCATTAAGACATTGGTAACGATCGTAATAACCAAGAAATATGGTACATACATATCCACATATCAAAGCATACTCTTAAAAAGTGCATTCTTCATTTAAATATGCAGAAGAGATGAACCTGTCACACTGTTACCCTAATTGCAAGCCACATATCAAGATTTCATTAAGTTCTTACTATACTATCAGCCATCTGTCGATGTTTATATGGTGATAAGGTGTAGGATAATAACAATAAAAGAACGTGTAATAAGGTCTTAAAGTTTATTAGGCTTAGCCCTGTTTCTGTGCTAGCTCACGAGCCTTCGCCTTTTCTAGCTTAGCGATACGCGCGTTGGATTTGTTACCAAGCACACCACCACCCCAGTGCTTGCGGAGCTCTTCATAGCGTTCATTGAAGTTGGTCTTGATGGCTTCTACGACCTTGGAGAAGGCTGCGCGGTCGCCAGATTCAACCTGGTAGGACGAAATAAATAATACACAGTGGTCAGTTTTCAGTAACACTTAGTTGAATAAAGTTAATATAAACAAAAATCTATCCTATCTTTAAAAATATTTTGTCGAAACATACGACTGTAATAAATCTATAAGCAGAATTCTTAATATCAGAATAGAAAATGTAATTTATAAAAAGTAGTCATCTAGATAGATAACCATTCTATTAATCTGTCAAGGAACTTAATTCCCTATTTTAGAATTGACTATGAATTTGTTTATTATGGCATACAGGTCCATATTTTTACTTATTTGCACTAGCAAAGTGGTACCAGAAATTTTTTAAGGTATAAATAAAAACATTCATAAGATGGCATACTCAGATAAATCTATTGGTGGTAGAAGGTTTATCATCATGGCACTATTGATAGCAAATATATCATCATTATATGCACATCTTATATAAGTGTTATATTTCCTAAAGGGCTTTTGACACCTACCATAGTAAGTAGTCAAAATATGATCATTTCTTAATAATTTCAAACTTACGTGTGTCAGCGCTACACTCGTGCAAGTCTTGCGGTGGACAAGAGCTCCCAGGCGAGACTTGCCCTTGACAATACAGTACGGAACACCCATCTTACGGCAGAGGGCGGGAAGGAAGAGCACAAGCTGTAAACAACAAAAAATATATTATTTAGGTAAAGTTTACTTTAATATTGTTTTGAGTGTAAATAATGAGTTTGAAAACAAGCTCAGAGTCATGTGTCTTCATACAACTACTAATATCGTGTATTTGTAGTCTCAGGTGAAGAAATTCTAACATCATTGCAATATAGAAATGCATACTGTTGAAGTACTTTTGTGGGTCACGAGCTACACTTCAGCAGATGGACAGGCTTGACTGGAGAGTGATGCCAGTCTCACAGGAGACCAGTGTTAAGGAATTTGTTCACTGCTTTCATCATCAAGTGTCTCCTAATAAAATGTTCAAATTGACAAGGAAGGAAAATACACAACCCTGAAACTGTCTTGAAGATTGCAGACAGGAGTATTTGATCATAAAATGAGTAAAAGTAATGTGACGATTGTATGAAAAATTGATGGTTTTTTGTTATAATAGACTTTTCATTTCTTATTTTAAACACCACTAGAACAAGTATCTATTCCCTGATTCAATTCATTGAATCATAAAACCTCATAACGATAATTATAACAACAATGTATGCTATGAACAAAATGAATAACCTGCGCAGAACCTTAACATGTTTACAGGTAAGATTATTATTAAAAAACAAGTAAAGTAAAACCATGTAAACTTACCTCAATAGGATCTACATCATGTGCGATGACAACCAACTGTGCCTTCTTCTTCTCAACCAGCTTGGTCACCGTGTTAGTGCCAGCACGGAGAGTGAGGGGCCTCTTTGGTGGAGGCTCATCTTTCTTGGCAACCTGCAATATACTGTTGTTTAGTATGGAGTTAACTTAAGACTCAAAATTGAAAGAATTTAAGGTTTATCAGAGATCTTGGTGGTTAGAGGTCTTCATGGCATTCTGAATGTTTTGTTATGCATCATTTATAAAGGTATGACATTATATTCTTGTAATTATTTTCAATGTTCTAATAGATTGTCTATTAGATTGCGGGAGGTCTTTAAAAAAAAAAAAAAAGATTAAGTAAACATATTTTTGATTGAACATGATGGTGTCTATAGTTGATGGTGTCTATAGTCTATGGTGTCTACGCTAGTTAATCTTAACAATTTGTTTAGTATGTTTTTCTTATTTAAGAGTAGATTTAGAAAGTAGTTAACCTTTGTAATATGTGGTGGTTAATTATAATTACTTATAACAATAATAACTGCACACATCACACCCAATGTGATCCCAAATTAGGTAGAGTTTGTGCTATACTAACCAGGCAGACTGCTGTTCAACATACTTAAATATTTCAAGCTACATACATATTACAAATAAATTACACCATGAAACAGAACAAACAATGGTCGAAAATGTTAAAAAAATGCATTTACTTTTTACATTTATAATAATAGTTATATTTGTGTAATTGTACAATTTTATTGTGTCTTGGTAGCAATAACCTATTGAGGCAGCTTCTTGGTATTTATTATTACAAGCTTTTGAAATTTAAAAACTTATCAGGTAGTTCTGTGTTTAAGTACAAATCCCAGCAATTAATAGCATGTTTTGAAATTTGAAAAATAAGTGTCTCATTTTTCTAATTGTAGTACTATTTAATTACACAAAAATGTAAGTTAGAAAAAAAAATCCTCATTCTAAGAGAGAAACAGTTTAAATAATAGGATTACCTTGGCTTCGGCAGCCTTCTTTAGGCGTTCTTTTCTGACTGCCTCTGTTTCTGGCCTGTATTTTTCAAGGATCTTGAACAATCCCTTAGCTGAAATGAAAATTAACTATCTTAACACAACTAATAGCATTGTTAATACTTATGTTTGTAAAATTTGTATTCAGAGTTAAAAAGCTCGTATATATTTTGATAATCATAGTGATTCATCGTTGCATTTGGTAGATTCATCATTTTAAACCACATTTTTTTAATTTAGGTGAATACGTAAATTTTCTAGAAAAGGTTTTTAAGTACAGAATGTAATAAAATACATCATGATATGCTTTACATATAAATAATGTAATAACAGGCACAAACAAATGTTTAGTTATGAATCCAAAATCATTAGAAATGTTTTGGAGATGAAAATAAAAGTAGTTAGGAATGTTTTTGTTATCAGACAATACTTTATCAAGTGAGTTTTTTTTTTAAATATCTATGCTATTTCAATTAGATATATCTTTATTAAAACAAAAATCAAAGGGTTAAATGTATATAAATTTTTTTTTTTTAAGGATATACCTAAAATTTAGCCCTACATAAATATACTTCACAAATCAACAAACCTGTGGTCTTGTCAAGTGTCTGGGTGAACTGGTTGATTGGTGGTGGCACCTTGAGACGGCGTTGTAGCACTGCCTTCTGGCGCTGAATGCGGATATATTTTGGCCATCTTACGAATCGGGACAGATCCCTTGTGGGTTGGATGTCCTGGCCTGGTAATCAGATAATAACAATTATTTTTATGTGTACTTATACAATAAAATATAAAAACTAAAATATCAGTAATGAAAAAAACTCACATTTAATTTAATTAAAGTAAAGAATCTATATGTGATTAGCACATTCCTACATAAGGGCTGCAGCCTTTACTTAACAGAAATAATATTATCATCCTCATCACCCTTTAATAGTCCACTGCTGGACATAGGTGTCTGTTAGAAAGGAGGTTTTGGCCTACTATACCACACTAGCCAGACGGGTTGGTATTGGGTTTGTGTCAAGTTTACCTTCTGTTTACAATGCTGATGTCCTGCATAGTTTGCCCTCTTAGAGTCGTCTTTTAGGACACGCACGGAAATATATTTATCAGAAACTTAATCTTCTTCCATGAATTTTTTGGTCTTGCTTCTTCAGTAGATTTAAGTGAATTTGAATCATTTAAATACACAAACTTGTGCCGTAGTGCCTCAGCCATACCCAACAAGGAAAACCAAAGGCACGACCGCACCATCCATTTAAGATGTTAATAAATAAATTAAATTAAAAAAAAACTTGAAGAATGTTGTAAACTTAGGCAGTCGCTGCTTAATTCCAAGTTATAAATGAAACTTAATTGTGCAAGTCTACTTAAAACTTTCACAGAACAAAAAATACACTTCTTTGTTGATAAAACAATACAGAAATTTCTCTTTATTGATATTGATTTTTGTTTTCATTGATATTGATTTGTAATTTGACATATATTAGATGAATTTGAACAAGTAAATACACATGGCACTATAAAGTCAAAAATTGGTTATTTAGATCATTACTAATAACTAGATATCCTTGGAATAAGTATCACTAGGGTTGCGATGGACTAATCAGTGTTAAAAAGCTCGTATATTTGGAAACCACATGGTTTTTCAGATTAAAGGTTTACATCATTTTAGTCCATCAACTTTTCCCTCCTAAAAATCACACAGCCATTTCATGCTTTTTCCGATAGTGTGCTACACCATACTTTCTCCGTACTATGGACAGTTCCCCTTTGTAATAATAACAGACTGTTTGACAATAATGAATCACGTTAAGATAATATGAACTTACCAATAGCAAAGTTCTTGGTCCTCTTCTCAAAGAGTGGGTTCACGACCTTTTTGGGTTCAACTTTTTTCACGACCAAAGGAGCGGCCGCTACCTTTTTGCCCACCTTCTTCTTAGGCTGAAATTAAAATAAAAAAATACCTAAGCAAAGAACGCTTAGAACGCTAGCTACGAGATATTAAACAGTCGTCAGCGATCTTGGTGATAATCTGATAGTAATCACAGCAATTCAGAACACAATTAACATCATGGTTATATTTTTGAGGTTATGTAAATTTACTCGCAGAAATGTACGAAACTACAACTTTAACAATTAAAATTCAACACCGTAACATATTAAGAGTTTACAATTCACATAAAATACCTGTTTATTTTGAAATATAACAGTATTTACGCGGAAAACAACGACGACCCGTAATCATGTTTAAGATGTAAACTTCACCTTATAAACACTTTTTGAAATTAAAATATAATAATTTACTAAACGCACATGGCTTTTACCTTCTTCTGCACCATCTTGAATTGGTTAAATTAAAGTGATCTAAAGGCCACGAATAGATACGTGACCTGAAGCGAACACCAACCTTTCGGCGAAAATGGCCGAAACAAAAAGATCTGACAGCTGTAGAAAACGTCAAACAACAACTTTACCCATAGACAAGTTACACAAGTTGAAACCATAGATCGGGAATGTTTGCATTTGTCTATGTTAAAGTTTGACTGGTCCAAAATTCGAAACATAGTATTATGGAACTTTAGTCGTGAAATAATATTTATTATAATTCTTTAAATACAGACTTTCAAGCCGTAAGAAATCTTTTTACTATGGTCGATATTTTAATAGACATGCCATCAAAAATGTTACCGTCTTAAAACAAAGCAAAGTGTATTAAAATAATCAACATTCACTCGAAATGAGGAATAATGTTGCAAAATATACTTAGTATTTTGTGTGATTATATCAACTTTAATTAAATATGCTTATAGACCAGGATAGTTAGCACTCCCCGGGGAACACCTTCTTTCAGCATTGCACAACGATAGGCAGATGATTACAGGGCACCAGGGACTTCCTTTCTAGGGTATACCTGGTTCCCCGGCTATTAGTACCCGAGATGGCGTGCGGTTTTAGTCGGTTCGAGTCCGACATTCGAGGGGATTTCCGCACGGAAAGAAAGGGCAGATGATTACAATATCCTTTTTTTTTAACGGGACCAATTCCTCCCACACGCTCCTGTATACCAGGATCAACAGCAGTGACCCACGAACACACAGAACTAAGACACTCGATAAGTCCCGAAAAAAAATTTCATACGTTATGTATGAAATGTTCAATACGTTATGTTAATATTATTTTAATAAGTTAAATTATTTTAATTTTTTTTTTTTTGTCCTTTTCAAATAATTTTATGTATTTCGTAATTTATTTCAATTAATTTATTTATTTTAATAATTTATTATAATAAAAATAAATAAATCATTTCCTTAAAAAAACGTAAAATAATTTCAACTACCGATATTTATACCGATGCCAATGGCCACTCGATGGCATTTCAATAGCGTGTCAGTGGTCTGACAGTGGCTTGGCGTAAACATAAAATAGCAAAATTGCGGCCCAGGGCGTGCACCGCACAAGGGCGGCATTTTCAAGAGCGCGGCAAAAACAGAATCGAAACGAAAACGAAACATTCTTTTAATCTTCAGTTCTAATAATTTGTTATTATGCCACTAACTGTCCCGCGCAACTTTGTCTGCGTCCCCCGTTTCTGCTAATTAACTTCACGCGTAAAATACTTCACCGACTTCAAGGCGCCTACGTCGTGATCAATTGTAATAAACTACATTATTAATTTCTTCATTTCCACCCTTAGGGGTAGAACTATATTTATCAGTCACTATAGCAGAAGCAGGCGGGGGTGGGGATGCACCGGGAGCGCGGGACGCCCTCCGGGACAGGAAGGGAACATCCGGGTTCCCACACATTAGCGGTCATCTATAAACCGTAGATGGCCCGAGGTACGTCGGGGTACCAGGGCTTTCCTTTCTAGGGTATACCTGGTTCCCCGGCTATTGGTACCTTTTTTTTTTTTTTTTTTTTTTTTTTTTTTTTTTTTTTTCCCCCGTGCGGAAATCCCCTCGGATACCACCTGTCGGTGGCATGTCGGACCCGAACCGACTAAAACCGCACGCCTTCGCCGGGTACTAATAGCCGGGGAACCAGGTATACCCTAGAAAGGAAGGCCCTGGTGCCCCGACATACCTCGGGTCATCTACAGACGAGTAGACGACCCCCGCCCCGTGTGGGAACCCCATGTTCCCTGTGCTCCCTGGAAGCGAGCGCGCTTCGCAACGCGCTCGCCGCCACCCCGGCCTGCTTCTGCTAGGGTGACAGATGGCCTCACCTGTCACCCCCAGGCCTGCGCTTATGGAGGACGAAGGTCGTTCTGCGACCTCCGGCGCCTGAGTCGCCTGCGCTGCCTGGCCCGTGCCCGGGCCTGGCGGGCCGGGAGAGTTCTAAACCTCTCCCGGTCCCGCTCCGCCGTCTCCTTCGCGAGCATAACTTGCTCGCAGAAGGAGACGGAACGGCTAATGGTACCTGGAGACGGCGTGCGGTTTTTGGTCGGTTCGAGCCTGACTTAATCACCCACTGGTGGGTGGTATCCGAGGGGAGTTCCACACAGAAAAAATAAAAAAGGGGTAGAATAATATTTCAAATTTAAATGGGACCAAACAGTACTTCATGAGGTAATGGGGAATGAGGTTAATGAACTTCATGAGGTAACAAACCCAAAAAAACTAACAGCTAAATTGCGAACTACCTTTTTTTTTGTAAATCGGTTCAAACAATATATCTAAACCTTTTCCCATCGGTCCGTTTATAAATCTAAATATCCCTCGATAACGCTACATTCAAACTATGTGTTCAAAAATCATGACACGACTGGTCATGGAGAACGCTATCACTCCAATGAAGACTCCAACTTATGTTCTTCACAGAAGTGATGGTGTTACGAAAATTGGCGTCAAAAGTTTGTATGTGTACTAAACGGTGCGAGAACTTTGATTGCACGATGCAGGATTACGAGGCGTGTTTTCGTTAGATGGCGTTGAAGTGTGTTTCTTTGTTGAATGTAGAAGTTACCACACATATAACAGGAGCTACTGGTGTTATTTAAAATTTTCATACAAAACTTGGTTATTTCTAACCAGTGCATTTTACACAAAATACGCAATTTAAAAATTTAATGTGCATAATGGACCTATAATATATAATATAACATATACATATAATAGATGAATAATACCCAGACACAGAACAAATGCTCGTGCTCTTCACAAAATAATTTGTCCTAGGTAGGAATCGAACCCACGAACTTTGACTTAGCAATCAGGGTTCCTAAAAACTAGACAAACAGGACAATAATTAATAAATAATAATAATAAAAATAACAGACCTGTGCTGCACACCACCTCAAAAAAATAACAGGTACGATAGCCGAGCCGTTCGCGACCCGAAGTATTTGCAGAACATAGGGGTGGGGCCACGGAGTCTGCAGCACGAAGCAGGGCGTCACGTTTTTTGTAGTCACACCGCGTCGAGTTACGACGAGCAGGTAAAATTGTATCTGTTGCTACTATATATCGCACCCTCGGTGCAACAAAGTCACAAGTAGGCAAAATTGCCAAAATTACTTAAGTATGCCAAATTGTCTATAAACCATTTCTTCGTTTGGAAAATCAAAGACAACCGCGAAAGTATTTGAATATATCGATAGATGGCATTAGTGCCTTTGTCGTTCTTGCTACTTTTTCGACGAATAATGGGAGAACAGAGTATGATTGGTAAGTAGTGAGTGACCAAGCGCCCGCGTGAGTCAGTCGTGACTTGGAGCTACACCAGCTTAAAAGTATTAATGACAATTTTTATTCACGTATATTGAAATAACAAAGTGCCATTATAACGATCAAATAATTAAATTATATTTGTACCTGGTGCGACATAGTCACAAGTTACGACGTTTTTTTTGTTTCCTTTTTTTTTTCAATTTTCTAATAAAATCAAAGAAATATTTTTACATGATACTGTAGTTAAAAGAACAAATAATATAATTTTAATGAGATATCAAGGCTGCTGTAGGTAGAAAAAAGGAATCTAGAAAAAAGGATCAAGGAAAAAAGGATCTAGAAAAAAGGAAAATTGATCGAAAAAAACTTAAAAGTCCGTTCCTGTAAAATTACAAAATGACGTGGTGTGATTTTGTTGCACCGAGGGTGCGAAATATTTCTCTATCTATTGATAAATGCGCATTTGGAATAGTATGTGCAGCCGTATATTTTAAAAAGGTTTTTGTTTCTTTATTTGTCATTTGGCAAAATTTATATTCTGAAAACGTAGCACATAACTATACTTAGTTTCACACAACCAAAATTAGTTAAGTTACTTATCTTAGTTCAGAATTGATCATTTGTCATTCTGTTGTACGTTCTAATCGTCAAAGATTGACTAAAATTAGAAATTTCAGACTAAAATTAGACGTTATCTAAATATATACAGCCTAATTTGTTGATTATTATTAAAGTGTAAATTGTTTAAAAAAAAATTAATGATGAAAACGATTACATGGTTTGCCTCTGGTCAGTATAGCGGATAGGTATGGGCATCATATTTTTCATTTTAAATCACAATCATTATATTTTTATCATGTATCTTATCGGGATTACGAAGACATACCTGCGTATTATTTTTAGAAACTCACTTTGAACAAATTCAAGATAACTCCAATCCATTTGAGATGGACAATTACTACATACGCCATCTGTTAGAAAACTAAAGAATTAATATCGATGTAAACAGTGTTTTGTCAAAAGTAATTAATTAATGAAACCCATATTCCTAATTCGCTTTAAAAAATTGTCTGGAAAATTATTACTAAGCACCGCCTTTTACTAGTTAATTTAACTATTTATACTCTAGCTTATGTATTTATTTTCAATCGGATTGATGTTATCGTATGTTAATTATTCTGTTACATAGATAACGAAAAAGGTGTACCGGGGTTGCCAGGTATGTGAACGGCGAAAAACTGTATTTTTTTAGCTATAACTTAGAAATACAACATTTTGTTTACTATTTGATCTGTTATATGCATTAATAATCATTTACATAAAGTTTAAAGGCTAATAATATAATTTCTAAAGATTTTTCAATTCACTCTTAATCATTCGTTTTTGATTTTAAACAATGGTAACACTTTACTTTTTAACTTTTAATGATATATAATTCAAATTTAATGCTGTCTAAATGAACACCATCTTGACAACAGAATAGCTTTTTGGAAATCACCTCACTAAAATAAAAGAATTTTAGAGAAATCTTAGTTTGGTTGTGTCAATAACAGAATTCGCACCAATATCTTAAACAATTTCGTAAATAAACTACCAAATATCTCAAACCGGGCGATAGTTTTACATTCGGGAAATCATGGCGAGCGGCATTTAGCATACTATGGTACACTAATGCTTATCAAAATAATATTAGGTATTTGCATTTCTTTTTAAAAGTGCATTTCTTGTGACTTATGCAAGTAAAATGAAAAAAAAAATTGAATTAATGATTTCTGTATGAACAGTCTATAATGTTTTTTTGCTTTTAATATCATGATATGTAGGTATATTATAAGAATTCTAGATAAAAGGAATCCTGACATATCTATATTATTTAACAGAAAATTTAATATAAGAATTAACTTAAAAAGTTTAGTCTTTGTTTTTAACCTTAAGTAACAGTCATCCTAGTAGCGCTACTCTAGGCGAACATACAACTTTAAGGTAACAATCTAGTGCGTTTTTTTTACTGTAGCTTTCTTATATCATCAATAGATGGCGCTATTAAATAAATCTTAACTGTTCTGTTTGTAATCTTAACTGTGGCAAAGAAAGTAGATTGTCGTGGCCATAAGGTCAATTTTCGTATTAAAAATTAGTACCGATCTACCCTCGAACTTACAAATGTCATAAAACATATTCTCGTGGTAATATTACTAAGACTAGCAGAATACCGATTCAATTTTCGGTCACAATACGATTTAATTACATGGCAGTCAACGTTGGATGTTTAATACTATCTAAGAATAATTATCGCTTATATCATTAACTGTTTTTTAGAAATCATTTTATAATGGTCATTAAATGATTGATGACGGCCACATTATAAGGTATATAAGTATTCTAGCTTTTATAGTACAAGCTCTGCTTAGTTTGAAACTAGATGGCGTTGAATGTTACAGTGGTTTTTCTCGTAGACTCCAGCTAGGGTCTCGAGGTGATTTCTCTAGGCCTTCGGCCCGAAAAAGTATCAAGCGTTGGCCCACATATAGACCATTACATGAAATTTCCATGTAATGGTCTATATTATACACTATGTCCGGCAACGATTAATAATTCGCCAATCCAAGTTTTTAATCCAAGTAATTAAAATAAAGGTTCAATAAAAATCCAAAACAAAAGAACTTATTTATTGCTCTCGCAAGTTGTCCTAGTTTCATTTTGCTGTAATTATCTTATATTTGTAAATATTGATTTGCCTGACAGAACAATTTATACGCTAAACGAAACTTTTTTAGCGCACTTAACTTTCTGGCAGTGGAAATATTATTATTTTTACGACGTGATTATTAATGCTTGATGCCAATTATCCTGCCAAATAAATAATGATTTTTACTGTCACAAAAATGGCGTACAATGTGCAAAAAACTAAATTCTATGACTCATAGTTTAAATTCTTTATGTACCTTTCCAAACCATATTATGACGCGAGTTACTAAGAAAATTGACTACCCCATGAAACGAATGCACATATCATGATGAGATCTAAATCATCATCATCTGCCTACAATTTTCCCAATTTTATTTGGGGTCGGCGCAGTATGTATGATTTATCATACTCATACTGCATTATAATGGTTTTGGCTAATTAATTTTATGGCCGGCCGCCATGATGAGATCTAAATATCCACGAAATAAACCAAGAATGAAGAACAACGTATGAAATGTCACAAGTGCGTTGAAAAGGGGGGGTGGTATTGTGGGGATTTAATATAGGTGCCGGTAAACTTACTGAGTGAAAAGCAACATAAGAACTGCCTAACGGTTTTCTGAGAGCCTATCAGCCTATCAGCCTCTGGTCGAACCAGTCCATGCCGAAGTTTGGCTCTCAAACAAAAGAAGGAATTTATATATCTATTGCACTTGAGAGCTCGTGAGTCGTAATGTCATTTTGCTGAACTGTTTCTAACCTTTCTGTTTGTAAATTAATATTTGCTTTTAAAACATAATCAAATAACTCTTTGGGGCTGCGAGAACTTAAAACGAAAACAACTTAAAACCTCTAAAAATATATTATATACCGGTGTGATTATTTGAATGAATTTGTATAAGAACCTTTGTGCCAAATAGTCCACAGTCCAACCGGGTCTGAAATGACAAGACCTCCCAATTACCCATGGTATCAGGTCCTTAATTACACACAGTGTGGTGTTATCAGTTTCACTCAGTCACCTTGTTTTACGTGGTGTAACAAAAAACTTACAATAAATTGTCCTCCTTTTACAATAAATTGTGTTTACACAGTCTTTTATAGACGTATACGTTTTCGTCTTTTTACGAGCAGTAAATTGAATCAGTTCCGCCATTTTGAAATTTAAAAAAGCTAGTAAAGTGTTGTGTGTTTATAGGCAATAAAGTGAAATGTATATTATTTTATTTTAAACGACATGGATTTTATAAAGTATTCGATTTCATTTTTTGGTAAGAATTTTTATTATTTAATTTACGTTACAGAACTAAAAATAGTCAATATAATTTAATTATTAACAAGTTTTTTCTTCTGATGAATGTTGACATATTAAAAATGAGGATGTACCCATCATCATTTCATGAAGAAAACTTAAAATAAACAAAAGGGCGTTTTTGAATAATTTACTTTATGATATTTTTCAGCTGTAATATCATTTTGCTGTGGAGTCAAAGTGAATTTACAAGGGTCTCTAAGTTTTGGTAAAGATGTACTAGACACATTACAACATTACATGAGAAGAAGCATTCCAATTCGCCGTTCATTGGGTCATGCCAAGGAAAATGATGTTTTGTACCTGATTACTAAGACTTCGTACCTCTGTCGAGATCTGACTTTCTGCGAGGGCAAACTAGAACCATTTATAAATGAGTATATTACTGTCTTAACAAAATCCATAGAGACCGCCTTTCAAACTATTCTCAAACAAGAGAAAGATCCTGAAATCGAAAATGAGAATACAACACATATATTTGAAGAAGAACTAAAAAAACTGCTTCTTGAGGTCCGGCAGCTACTTAGAATAGCTAACACAAGAGTGACAGAAAAAACAGAAGAATATGTTTGGATTGACATCATCAAAAAAATATGCGCTATGTTTCAAGAAGCCGCGATAAATTACGCCACGGAGAGGATGGACACCAATAATGGCAACGCGTTAGAAATTCAAAAGAAGTTGATGCAAAAATTTGTTCTTGTCACAATTGTCGTCGAAGGTAAATATGAAAACACGTTGTGCACGGATTACAACATCTGCACAAAATCTTACGAATGCACTAAAGCTTTGAACACATTATTGTCTTCTTTGCGAAACTTGAACGAGGAGAAAATTAAGTACTTCATGAGATCTGTGGCTACAGGTTTGTTAGATACGACATTTTATTCCCATATAAGTGAGACAACTGCTAATGAATTTCAAGTAATACTTAATGACATGAGTTACTCAGATAATGTACCGACGAAAGATGTACTGCGCAATATACATAAAGCTGTTGAAGAAAGATTGAATGCTGTTAAAACTCGAACGTTTTTTACTGGTGGTAAGGACGTGGAGTTAGTGTACGCAATACTATCAGATATGGACCACTTCTATGCGAAACGGAAGGCGGATCCATTTCACAGTTTCTTAAGTGAGTTCTTTGAGTGGGTTAGAATGGATACTAAACTGAAATCACATATTCATGTTCTCATCAACAATATAGCGGATCAGTTGTTGAAATCGCCTCATGAATTAGAAGTGAAGCTCATTCACGAAGTTAGGGCGTTTTTGGAATTAACCGTTGATCCTGAAAATTAATATATTATTGTAGATGTTTTCTTTTTCTCCATGACTTTGAGAATCAATCATTAACACCGACATCCTTTGACTTTGATGTATTTAGTTACGCAAAACTATTAGCAAAATAATATAACTTCTACTCTATAGCAATAAGGAAATATACTGAACACAAATAATCATGATATCATTATATGCAATGCCAGGTCGTTATGATCTCTTTTATCAAATTTTGCATTTGTTTTTTTTTTAATACTAAAAAAAATGAAATGTCATCATCATCCTTAATAGTCCACAGCTGGACATAGGCCTCTCCTACAGGAAGTTCTGGCCTACTATACCACGCTGGCCAGACGGTATGGGGTTTGTTTCAAGTTTTTTACTTAAATGAAATGTAATAGATGAATAATATGATAAATATTTCATCTAAAATTACATCAATAGCAACATGGCATTTTTGGCACTGCATACAAAAGAAAAGGCAATAAACCTTATAAATAGACTAGCTTTTGCCAGCGACTTAGTCCGCGATGTGGTCGATATCAGCCATCCTAGTAATTATACTGGGAGTTTGGAATCGATAAGTTAAAAAAAATTGACGCCTATACAAACTTTCTAGAGGTAGTTTTCAAAAATGAGTATTTATATTAATATATTATTTTTAATAAATAATATTTACTGTGACTTTGAAAACGCTACTGCCAAAAGTATCAAAGTTTCATATAAATTTACAACCCTCATTTGCAATCTCTGGGGTGGAATTTTTAAAAATCCTTTTAAGTGCCCATCTACGTCACCTAGCCACCTCAACGGTTTCAGGTGTGTGTTTATCGATCGGTCAGTGAATCAGTCTCTCACTTTCTTCTTTTATAGATATAGAAGCAGATACGGGGGCCGACTCCCATAGTCGTGGGAAACTCTGTCCTCGAAGTTGTTGACGAATATGTCTACTTAGGACAAACGGTCCAATTAGGTAAGTCCAACTTCGAGAAAGAGGTCAATCGTCGAATCCGACTCGGCTGGGCAGCGTTCGGGAAATTACGAAACGTCTTCACGTCCAAAATACCTCAGTGCCTAAAGACGAAATGTTTCAACCTGTGTGTGTTACCAGTGATGACCTACGGAACTGAGACGTGGTCTCTCACTATGGGCCTAATCAGAAAGCTCAGAGTCGCTTAGCGTGCTATGGAAAGGGCTATGCTTGGCGTTTCCCTGCGTGATCGAATCTGCAACGAGGAGATCCGCAGGAGAACAAAGGTGGTCGACATAGCCCAACGGATTAGCGTGCTCAAGTGGCAATGGGCAGGGCACATAGCAAGGAGAACTGACGGCCGATGGGGCAGCAAGGTTCTCCAATGGAGACCACGTACTGGAAAGCGCAGTGTGGGACGACCGCTTACCCGATGGACGGACGACCTGGTAAAGGTTGCCGGAAACCGTTGGATGCAGGCCGCAATCAACCGTCCCCGCTGGAAATCATTGGGAGAGGCCTATGTCCAGCAGTGGACAAGCATAGGCTGAGGTATATATACGGGGGCAAGTGTCAAAGAATACAGAAACATTTTTAAATAGACTGTAAATATGTCGTGAGACAATTAGCGGTAAGGATTTCCGTTTAATTACAACACACGATAATTTTTTTCGTGCTCTTCTTCAAGTTATTTCACTGCGACTGGCATTAATAACTTCAAAACTGTTTTGGTAAATACAAAAAGACTACTCGAGTTAAAAAAGATTTTGATTTAAATTTGATGAGGTTAAATGGTATTGGTCTATGGGCTCCATCATTAATACTTAGTATATAAACGTGATACTCGCGTTTCGATCGGGGCAGGTAGACTGTATGTATTCTAGCGCCTGCCCGCAATGGCGCGGACTTCATCTCCGCCTATATGGAGAATGTATCCGGGTAGGCGCTAGGAGGGGTCCGGTTGTCGTAATTCCCGGATCCCTCCTATTACAGGCGCAGAGTGGCACACCGTGAGGTTTTAGTCGGTCCGATTCCGACACACACCCCGCCGCAAAACCCCGGTGGGGGTGACGGCCCGAGGAGGTATCCACACGTAAAAAAAAAGTTAGACTGTATGTAAGTCGTCACCAGAAATATAGAGGGTAGACGCAAGGAGAACCATCTCTGTGTATGAAAAGTTGAGTCCAATAGGGTATCGCTGCAATAGCCTAGGATAAATTTAGATTGGCTTAAGACAACTCCCGCACTTTGAATATAACCTGTGTCGCAGGTGGCATTACAAATATAATATTCAACGGACGTAAAGAACACCTAGACTCAGAACGCCAATTTGTTTGGATCACACAAATCGTCGTCCCATGTGGGGATCGAACCCATAACGCTCGGCGTACTGCGTACTGCGAAAATAGTCAATGAGTTTTACAGACACTAAACGTGTAAAAATTTTCAGAGAATAAAAGTATGCTACAAAAGTAGTTTATGTTCATAACGTAGTTGTTCATACGCCACAGAGGTCGCTGGCGTATGAACAACTACGTTATGTTGAAAAAGTGTTCAGCTGTATACTGAAAGTAGAGACTTTCAGTATACAGCTGAACACTTTTTCAACTTTCCCCCCATATGAGATGGTTTTCCTTGCCTCTACACTCCATAACCAGAAAAAAAGTGAGGCAACGTTTGTTGTTGGAAGTGAAATAGTTGATTTCTACGACACGTGTTTTTCATTTGCTCTTAGTCCATCAGAAATTCAGATTGAGAACGAAAATTTTCCTATTGTACCATGTCTTGTAACTAGCTGGTAGGTTCAAAATCGGATAGCATGACTCTTGAAATAAATTAACTGGTGTAATTTAACTAATTGGTTTCTACTAAAACTACTAAATTGGGATCCAAGTCCAACACAAAAGTGAATTTTGAACTTTACACTACGAACCACGCTGTAATTAGTTTTCCATTTGTTTAGTTAGACTAATATAGGTCTTTTCGCATATCGGCCTTGGGCCAAACTTGTAGTATAGTTTGATGTAGTTTCACTTTCTACTATGAATTTAGAGATATTCTAAAATGTCTTTACCCTTAAATAGTTAGCTCGATTTTAACAGTTGATTCGATGCGTGAGAATTATTCATATCGCGATACAGGATTAGAAGTTACTCTGTAGTTCGGTGTATCTCCGTTAGATGGCTACTGCGCCATATATTATAGTATTATATAGTTTCATGGTATGTGGAAGTCGCCACAATACGCCACAGTCCCATGCCTGCGGTCAATGACAGTATGCGCACAACGCCAACTGCTGCACTAGAGGTAGCTCGTGGTCTGCCCCCACTAAATCCCACTCCAAATTATGGGATCAATTAGTGGAATACGAACTACTACTAGCAGCCCTATGCGATAGGATCGCAAAACACCATATCTTCACAAAAAGATAGAGATTCAGACACAAGAAAATGACCGACATCAATTAACAAAGTCCGAATTTACACGGCCGTTTCCAAGACTGGGTCAGGAACTGGAGCTGGAATTTTTTCGCAAGATTTAAATATAAACATATCACTAGCGTTAGGCCAATACAGTTCCATATTTCGATGCGAATGTGTGGCAATAACTTACGACATGTCAAGGGCTATTAAAGACTATAATGACCGAATAATGTCAGACAGTATGGCCGTCCTAAAGGCACTGGAGGCAACACAATGACCTCTGGTATGCGAATGCGATCAAGCATTGGAGCAGCTTGCCACATTAAATGAGGTACTCCTCTAATGGATTAAAGGGCACAGTAACTCACACTAACTTATTTACTTTTTTTTTATAAATACATACATAGAAAACACCCCAACTCCGAAACATATTTTTGCAGAACATACAAATATGTGGTCTGACAGCAGTCATATACGATAGCTAATTTATATTTCTCCAAATTTTAAATCATTTAATTCGATTTAAACCGAACAAAGGAGAGGAAAACTTTATATTTATACATATAACTTCTGCATATCAACCTGTTACCCCAATTCCATCCGCCTACCTACACCTATCTGCAAAGTTTTAAATTACATTAAAAAGTTTCGTAACCAACATAACAGCGTAAATGGGAGCCTAATGATCGGACCCCTAAAACGTTTGCATAGAACGGGGAATGACTGGCTAAAGTGTAAAACGACATTTAAAATGTATTAGGATTTGTCGTTTATCAGATGTTAAAAGTATTTAGGGAATGAAAGGGGTCTTCTGATAGGTACGGTTATGATTTGGATAAATGTTTGGAGTTGCCGAGGATGACAGCTAAACTGACAGCTGAGGTTTTGTTCATTACTCTATCGTTTAGATTATTACAAAACAAATTTTAATGACAAATGTGGTGTCGTGATAGAGCATTCAATCTATGGAGTGTAGTGGCAAGGAGAAACATCTGTGTATGAAAAGTATCCGTCAGTTGACTTAGGGGCGATACATTAGCATAAAAGATTTTTTTTTAAAGAAAGCGCCAAAAGTTGTTAGGGTAGGATAGCGAAATAATTGGGGTGCTAGCTAGAAAACCTCCCCGTGGTGCACCCTGGAAACGCTGGCGATGGTACTGTTTCCTCCTTGTCCTCTTGGAGGAGAGGATTATCGCCAGCGGCCAATATTCTAGCAGAAGAGGCAGCCGTTCATCGGCTCTCGGGCAAGGCCTGGTCCAGCAGGGTGGGCGTGTCTGCCGGTTGCCTTGCTGGCTCTTCGCTCTTCGGAGTATGGAGGAGGAAACCTCGGTAAAAAACCTGATGGTGGGGCCCTGTAGGGGCCACAGTTTCTCCGCTGATAGCGGTGGAGAAAGGAGGACGGGCTCGGCGTGTACTCACACTACCACCGAGCAGGCAGGGGGACGTAGTCTCCCTGTCAACCGTCGGCATATCGCAATCCCGAGAAGAGCGCTGTGGTTAAGTCTCGCGGCTCTGATCGGAGGCGAGGGTCTTGGCTTAACCGCCCGGACCGCGAGGAAGATAACCTCTCTAAAAAATTCCCCGAATCCCGTGTTCTGGTGCGTGGCCAGGGGATGCATGGCTGATGGGAAGTTCAGTCGCGAGCGCACTACAAGCCGAGGTACCTGCGGACCCCTCGGTTGGGTTAAAAACTTACGCTTGCCCGGGTAATGGGGGATCTCTGCCCGGGTGGACCTTTAGTTCTCCCCCACTCGTGGGATTTACTATGGATAATTTGCAAAAACCAAAAAAGACGATCGGAACCAAACAACCAACGAAAAAGGCAAGCCTAACGGAAAAGGAAGCACAGCGAAGGAAGGAAAAGCAGAACAGTGGAGCGGATGGGTCGTCCACTGAGGGCGAGATGGTGTCGGGAACGCCTATCTCGATGGGGCTCCCAGAGGTCAGTCTGACTCTGGTCACTGGGAGCCGAAGAGCATCGGATCGGCTGCGTTCCGGATCCGCCGCTTCATCGGATGGCGTGGAGGCCATGGAAGCGGAGCGGAGCGACAGCCGGAAACTCGGACGCTCAGGGGACTTGGAAACCGACACGACCGGCGAAATGATGCCACCAAAGGTGGCAAGCAGCCGCCGAGGGAGGGCGCGCAAACCGGCCTCGGTCGCGATCCCGTCAGGCTCCGCGTTCTCCAACGCGGAGTCGTACAGGAACGTACGGGTGGACGGCGAGGCCGTAGCGGAGGAGGAGATCGCGGATCTCCTGCTCAAGGTTCGGGAGCCGGTGGGGGGAAATGCCCCCCAGGCTCCCGTGTCCGTGCAGGAGAGGGCGAAAGCGGCAGTGGCCGTCATCGACAAGGTGGCCACCAAATCCGTGAACCTTAAGGGCTCGTTTGTGAGGGCCCTTAAGGACTCCTCCTCCGCTTTGTCGGAGGTCGTGGAGGGCCTAGCGGGCGACGTCTCTCGCCTGCAGGTGGCCAACGAGAAGCTGACGGAGCGGGTGAACGAGCTGAGCGCTCAGTTCGCCCGCTTCCAGGCGAACCTCCCCGAGCGGGAAGCCCCGTCCGCGTCCCAGCCTGCCCCTACCACCAACTCAGGGGCATTTGACTCCCAGCTGCGAGAAATCCTCATCGCAGTTGGGAATATGCTGGACGGACGCCTGGCTGGCCTGGAGGCGAGACTGCCTCCTGCGCCGATTATGCGCCCCCCGCTCGCGTCGGCACAGCGGCCTAAGGCCGCCGCTCCGACCGCGCTCCCCGTAGTGGGAGGCCGCGTCTCCTACGCGGCGGCGGCGTCTGCCCCGACTCCATCGGCTCCCCAAAAGCCGAGGAGGGGGGCCAAGGCACCGGCCCAGGCGCCGGCCAAGGCACCGGCTAAGGCACCGGCCAAGGCAAATCCCCAGGCGCCGGCCAAGACGGGGCCTAAAACGGCGCCGAGGAGCGGAGTGGCATTCCCTCCGCTCCCCACTCCGACACCCCTGCCGGGCCCCTCCGCACCTGCCCCCTCCAACGAGGGTTGGCAGGAGGCGAGGGGCTCCAAGAAGTCCCGAAGGCGGGCCAAAAAGGCTGCCAAAAAAGCAGCCCAAGCCCAGCCTTCGCCGCCGGTGGCAACGGCCTCCACAAAGAGGCCGCGGAAGCTGCAGCCGCCCAAAACCGCGGCTGTAGTGGTGACCGTGTCCCCGGAGGCGGCGGACGGCGGGCTGTCCTACGCGGCCGTCTTCAAAAAGGCCCGGGACAGCCTCGCCAACGATTTTGGAACGGTGGGGGTCAGAATGCGCCTCGCCCAGACGGGAGCTCGAGTCCTCGAGTTCCCTGGGGCTGAAGGCGCTAAAACGGCGGACACATTTGCCGAGAAGCTGCGGGGACTCTTTACAGCCACGGATGGTGTAAAGATCGCCAGGCCTACTAAGTGCGCAGAGCTGCGCATCTCGGGCCTGGACGACTCTGTGACGGCCGAAGATGTCCGCGCTGTAATCCGGGAGAAGACGGGGTGCAGCGCGGACAACGTCAGGGTCGGCACCATCCGCCCCGGTCCAGGAGGGCTTGGCGCCGTGTGGGTCAGCTGTCCCGTAGCGTCGGCCAAAGTATTGGCCGACGCCGGCAGGCTGCTCATCGGTTTCGTGAGCGCCAGGATCACAGTCCTGGCGGCGAGACCGATGAGATGCTACAAATGCCTAGCATCGGGACACACGCGCGTCAAGTGCGACAGTTGTTTTGACTGCGGCGGACTGTGTTTCCGCTGCGGTCAACCGGGGCATAAGGCGGCAGAATGCTCTGCCGCCCCTCACTGCCCAGTGTGTGCGGCGGGCAATAAGCCCGCCAATCACCAGATGGGGCAGAGAGGCTGCAAGCCTCCCCGCAGTTCTCGGCAGACGTCGGGGGTTAGCCAGTCGACCCAGGCTGCCTCCGATGTAGTTCGTGCGTCGACGTCGTCGCCCATGGAGGAGGTTGTAGAGACGATCCAGTAATGGATCAAGTCTCCAACCTCCTGGTCCAGACGAACCTGAACCACTGTGCCGCGGCTCAGGATCTCTTCCTGCAAACCATGGCACAGTGGTCGATAGGTGTTGCCGTAGTCGCGGAGCCCTATTCTGTCCCTCCCCGTCCAAACTGGATGGGTGACTGGGACGGCTCCGTGGCAGTCGTCGGTTCCACGACGGCTCATTCCCCGCCCTTGTCGCTAAGAGACAAGGGCACTGGATATGTTGCCGTCGAGTGGGGGGGGGATCACCATATATGGTGTATATTTCTCCCCCAACCGGAGTTTGAACGACTTCGAGGTTTTCCTAACCAGCTTGGAGACCTCGATACGGCGACTAGCGTCTGGGCACGTCCTTGTGCTGGGGGACTTCAACGCAAAGTCCATTGCGTGGGGTTCCCCCAGGACGGACGCCAGGGGCGAGGCCGTAGAGGAGTGGGCGGCCTCGGTGGGCCTCTGTCTCCTAAACAGAGGCTCCACCAACACGTGCGTGCGACAGCAGGGTTGGTCGATAGTGGACCTCTCGTTCGCTACCCCTGCCCTCGCCG